>JAOXXN010000265.1:49208467-49235654 GCA_026770055.1 Myrmophylax atrothorax | reverse complement strand
CCCCCGTCACCCCCATCGCCCCTCGCCCACGGCCCGCGGCGGCCGAGGGGCCCCAGCGACACGGCGGCTCTGCAGGGCACGAGGCCAGTCTGGCGGCGAAGATGGGGGTGTCCTGGGCCCCACCACGCTCCGGTGGGTCTCTGCTGACGGGTTGGGCTGGGCACGGGGGAGGGAGGCACCAGAGAGTCCCTTAGCAGTGACATGGAGCCCAGTGTGGGGCAGGACCCTTCAAGGGAGGTGGGGTGACATGAGGGAGGACGTGGACTTCCTCCCCTGAGAGCAATTTCTCCTTGATCCATAGCATGGGTGGGCAATGGTAGGTGGGAGGAGAGCTCTGTGTTTGTGAGCCTGGCACCCAGCAGGGAAACAGGCGGCTGTGGTCACCATGTCAGGAGATGTGAGTGCCAGGATGCCTGTCTGTCTGTCCGTCTGTCTGGAGGCAGCCAGCATGTCAACTGTTCCGCCTAGCCTAGGTAACTGCTGATAGTGACTTCTAAATGTTCTAAATGTTCCCATAACCTGCAGCAGGTGCAGTTTCCTTTTTGCCCCAGAGCACTGCCAAAATAGGCACCTCAAACCCCTGCCAAGTGTGCCAGGCATCCCACAGCCTGGCCTTCACCCAGGAGGCTGCCCTGTGGTGGAGGGACACATAGGGACAAGCCCTCAAAGGGTGCTCCTGTCATCCCATGGAGTGGAGGGTCAGAACATTCCCAGATGTTGGTACCCCAGCACAGCATGTCAGGGACATGGTGCCTGGTGGGGCCAGGACTCACGGATGTATAAAGAAATGCATAGTGGGGAAAGGGCATCCCCATCCAAAGGTGCAAGCAGCCAGAGGCACCTGCGCTACTCTCAGGCATGGACATATCCACTGGGCACATGCAGGTGGGCATCTCCAGGCACACATGCCTACCAGGGCACAAGGCAATGTGACCTCTGTAGCCTAACATGGCCCAAGGCAGGGATCCTCCCAGGGATCCTCTCCCTTCTCTGCACCCACATGCACATGCATGCACACGTGTGTGTGTACACACATGCACAGAGGGGATAGCGCTGGCTCTGGCTCTGTGCCGCAGGCTGGCAGGCAGGAATCCCTGTGCCAGAGGGGAAAAGGTTTCTCACACCTCCACAAGCAGAGGTGAAAGGCAAATTGCTTTTGATGAGCAAAAGCATTCGAAATTTCCTTCCTCAGAGAAAGCAGGAGGAGACCTTGCAATCTCCCGAACCCAAAAAATACCTAGGGGTAAGGAGCATCCTTTCTCAGCCCTGTCGGAGCTAGGCTGTGAAGGGTTAAATATGCCCCTCCTTAAACAAGCAGAGATGCAGAAAACGCTGGGGAATTGGGAGGGAAAGGGGCAAGAAAAGGCCTGTGTGGTGCGGGTGTGCAAGGGCGGCCCCGCTGGGACGTGGGGGCCCCATGGGCAGTGGCTGCTCCAAACCCACATCCGTGCTCTTCCCCAAGGCAGTGAGGCTGGCAGGGGCCTGGGGTGTAGTCGGGGGCCTGGGATAGAGCCGGGGGAGGGTGCGCGGGAGCCGGGGGAGATTTTGCGGAGATGTTTAATATTCAGGTCACATGACGATGGCAGCAGGAGCAGCACCAGCATCCCCGCTCTGCTGAAATAGCCACTGGAGAAGGAAGGGAAGGAGAGGGAGGGAGAAGAGGACACAGGGAAGAAAGAGAAAGGTAAAAGCAAGCGGAGCCTTGTAGCCCACCGTGCTACTTCATCAGCATCAGGCTAGAAAAGTGGGGGGAGGACCCACCCCCTTGCGAGAGGATTCGGAGACAAAGGAAGCTTCATGTTCAAAGGTAGGATGCTCCGGGCTTGGCAGGGCTGGACAACGCTAGGGGGACGCCGCTGGGGCTTTTCGTGCAGGCACCCTCCACCGTGCCGCCACGCTGCCCAGCTCTGGGCATGGGGGAGGGATAACCCCGAAGGGCAGGCGGGGAAATCAGTCATGGCTTTGTCTTTCCTCTGCTTTTTCCTTTTGGTGGCTGCAGTCTTGTATGAAGGAGAAGGAGCAGGGCTGGTTGTGGTGCTGATGGGGAGTAGCTGGCGCCAGGCGCTTCTCTGAAAGAAACAGATAATCCCAGCTGGTCCAGGGCTGGGGAAAGCCCACAAGCTGCTCCTGGCTTGTCCCTTGCCAGTGACAGGCAGTCGCTGTGGAGGCATCAGGGATGTCCTGTGCTGCTCCCTGCGCATCTGTGCAGGAGCTGACAGGCATGCGGGCAGGGGGACAGGCAGCTGCGGTGGTGTGGGTACCCTGGTCCAGGGATGCTCAGCATCCTCTCACCTTGTGATACAGCCATGCCACCCAGGTTGTGAGCTGGGTCATGGGGTAAGGATTACATGGCTGGAGAGCAGCACGGAGGATATGGCTGGGGCTGCGGTGGCTGGGCTGGGGATGTGCCCAGCGCCTTCACCTCCAGCTTCTGCATCTCCAGAGAGGCTTCAGCACACACTGCCCTAGATTTCACTGCGGCCGGGCTCCTGCCCAAGCCCTCTGTGGAGTGCTGAGGGGAAGGAAGGTTGCTGCCGGGAAGGCTGTGGCAGCCCAGAGGACTGAGAGGATCTTCAAGCCAGGCAAAAAGATATGCTAAGAAGGATGGCTCTGTTCTGTACCCTGAGGTCAGGCAGTGCATCCGGCATGGCTCAGCCCTGCACAGCTGAAAGAAGTGCCCTGGGGTCATCATGGAAACTGAGGGGGAAAGGTATTTTTCCAGTGTAGAGATGCTCAGTCCAGAACCTCTGCAGAGCTGAAGCAAGGAGCAAATCCTGATGCCTGCAAACTCCAGGGAGGCTGTGCTACTGAAGCAGCTGCTTGCTTTCCTTCCTAGGGACCTGGCATCAACCACTGAGGGCCCGGTCCTGCCAGCCGGCTGTGAGTTCTGAACCCATCCCTCCTGCTTGTTCCAGGTCTGGAGGGAATGGGACTGTGGGTCCAGGGCCACATGGATGGAAGGAGCTGGGATGAGATGCATGTGTGGGTCACTGCCTCCAGCTGGAGCAGGACAACCTTGCGCCACAGAGGAGAGCTGCAGTGAGGGCATCCATGTATTACGTGGGGCTTAAATAGCTTTTCCTTGCTGGAAGCTGGGTTGTGGTGAGCACTGTTTGCAGCCCTCCCTCCCTCTTGCCACTCAGACAAAGGATGGGAAGGCAGGGGGAGGGGATACGACTGTATCTGGGTTATCAGAACATAGTAGATGTCAGTCCCCATTACCTGAGCCCCTAAGGGACCTGTAGGGCCACCTCTCTCCCCACACAGCTGCTAAGAACCTCAGAAGGACTCATGAAGGGTGAGCTGTGGTAGTGGTGTCTGCTGCTGGCCACATATACCAGCCTTCCAGTGACAGGTTTTGGGGTGGATCAGTGGGTGTCAGAAGCAGGAGCTATCTGGGACTGTGGGGACCGTTGTGGTCACTCACTGTGCTTCTAGTCCTGTCTGTTCTGGCCCCAGATGCTGCACTGCACCTCTTTGCTCCAGAGCCAAGTGGAGCACCTCCGTGAGCCAGATATTATTCCCCAATAGCCCAGCCCAGGCCACCTCCTGTCAGGTCTGGGCAGCAGGGGTATCGCTAACAACCGCCCTCTTAAATGAGCTTCTCTTAGCACACAGAACAAAGCAGCAGGGAAAAGCAGGGCTGCACAAGCAGCGGATGTAAGTAGTTAACCTTGGCTACCCTCTGTTCATTGTCAGCTGTACTGGCTGTAGTGTCCTATCATGCATTCATTACAGGGGACAGCTGGAAGGGCTATGGGATGTGCCCAGGACACAAAATGCCACCCCTTGAGCAGCCACTCAGAGCGCTCAGGAGACTTCCTAGCAGCATTAGCTCTAATGCACATAGAACAGCCACTCCCAGGAGAGCAGGCAGGCACGTTTCATGTCTCAGGGTGCCTCTGATGGATATGGTCCCTGTTTTGCACACCCTGACCTCCCCGGCAGGCTGTTCCTCAGTTGGCTCCTTGGATTCATCTGTGGGAATCAAGATGTGGAAAATCATGTGCATGAAGATGAATCCCTGGGTAGTCTCTGCAAGATGGGGGCTTCCCTCCCTGAGGCTGAATGAGGAGGCACCCCACACAGAGAGGAAGGCAAGCCACTGAGAGGAGAAAGGGAGGTTGCTTACCCTGACACCTTGAATGCCCACTTATAAAATCCAGGAAATGTATTTAAGGAGGCTTCTGGAGATCTTTTCTCCTGGTCTCAGGTTTTTCTATAGCTGCTCAGGAACCTGACTCTGAAATATCTACTCCAATCACTGCAAGCTTCTGGCTCCAGCAGCACAGCCTGCAAAGGGATGGCCACATATTGTGGTGTCCACAGCAGTTAGCAACACCTGCTGGCTCTGAGCAAAGATTCCCTTGGTGAGATTGAGGGACAAGTTATGAACCTCTAAGTAAGCCTTGAAACTGCCAGCAGTTCCCTCCTTCCTCTTCCTCCCTGTCTAAGAATAAGGGTGGAAGGAGTAAAGGAGAGGGCAACAGATTCCCTGAGGACAAGCTACCACCCAGGCAGCAAAGAGGTCACAGCCCAGATGGCCCAGTTCCTACAACCATCCCATGCAGCTGATCAGCTGGCCTTTCTTCCCACCTCAGTCTGTTCCTTGTCCACCTCCAGGGTTTATTTAACCCGATTAACTGCAGTAACCAACTGTCTCACTGAGGCCACAGCCCTCTGTCCCACATCACCTCATCATTACCTGTCTCCTCCTTCTCCCTCTCTTTGGGGTAGGTAGGAACCCATGAGGGCTGTGCAGGGTGCATACTGGAGGATGCTGCAGCAGGATGAGGGATGTGGCACAGCCATGGAACCATGATACAGGTGGTGTGGGGCAGCCTGGGAGAGGACGAGTGAAGGGCAGGGTGCAGGAGAGCTTGCTGGCCTGGCCCTCTGTGCTGTTACCAGAGAGATGGGCTTTCCTGGCTGGCACCAGCTTTCATAAAGCAGAAAAAGACAACAGGAGCCTCAGGGGATGCTTCATCAGCAGGAAAGGCACAGACTAGTTGTGATGGGTGTAAGAGAGGATTGCAGCTGAGGAGCACACGGCCTGGCAGGCTGCCTCCTCCAGCAGCTGCCCGGCAGTGTGAGGTGCTCCAAATTGCCAGCCTGGCTCAAGTCAATGGTTCATCTTGTGCTCTGGCTCCCCCAGGGTGCTGCTCACTGCTTCAGGAGAGGATGATGATAGCTCAGGGTGCCCTTGCTCAGTGGAAAAGAGCAGGAGGGGGGCATTCCCCTGCCAATCTCCTCTGTGTGGGCAAGGTGGAACAGAGCTGGTACCAGAGTCTTCAGATATTACCCACAGTGCATGAGTGGCTGTGCTACCATCCTCTCACACAGAGGAAAGATCCCTTCTCCCAGTCTAAAATAAAGGAGTTACCAAACAGTGTAAAAGGATAGAGCCATCCTTCTCCCTGCCAAGAGTGGCCCTTCCAAAAGGTCTTTCCTTAGCACATGGTAGTGGGATATTACAGCTTATATAAAATGCAAAATCCACCGTGTAGAGCAGCCCTTGTGTCTGCACAGCAGTTCTGACATGGGAATGCCAGGCAGGGTCCCCAGCCAGCCATGGAGCCTGCTGCAGCCTAACCCTGTCCTTGAACAAAATCTCTCTGACCTCTCCCCAGCCTGTCTCTGCCTGGGCTGGCTGAGCTGTCACAGGGATCACGGATTGGTGCCATCAGTGTCCAGAGCCTGATGATCTCTGAGTCATTTTCCTCACCAAGAGGGGCATGTGTCACCTACCAAATGGCAGCCACCTGCCTGGCTGCTCATGTCCTTCCCTGCAGCCAGTGAATTCTGCTGAGAGAAAAAAAACTCTGCTGAAATGATGGAAAGGGTTAATTTAGTGTGAGATACTTGAACTGAAGTGGCATCCAAAACAAATGGAGTACTTACCAAGCAAAAACACATGCTGTATCTGTCCTGGAAAAATAACTATTTGATGAGACAAAGCATGGGGGAGTCAAGTAATTAGTGGGAGAGTCTCTAGTCTGCAGCTGGATTGTATATGAAAAGTAGCTGATTCCCATCCCCTTCATCTTCCTTTCTAGATTCATCCCTCATGCCTCCCTTCCCCACCAATTAGTGCTTTTCTTCTATGCCCAGTCCTTTCCCAACCTCTGGTTTCCTCCCAGCGGTTGGGAGCTGCTCACTAATGAGATGAGATAAATGGGTGAGGACTGCCCTAAGCCATGTGTGCCATCACCCAAAAAAGAGTCAGGAAGGCTGAAAAGCCCTCAGGGCTTTTCTTTTTGCCTGTTTGTTTTACATGGAAGAAGTGAGGAGGGAAAGATCCAGATTATTTTTTTGATCATGATGATTAGTTCACCACTGGTCCGTGGTGGGAGGCAATCACAGAGATTATGACCATGCTTTCACTTCCACCACTGCCTTCCTCTGATGAACTCATCCTGCACGGCATGGCCAGTAACACAGCCAACCCTGGCAAGCGCCAAGCTTGCAAGTCTTCAGAGTATATCCCAAACTGTTTCAATGCCAGGACTTGACACGATAGTCTTTGAAAGTCTATTATGTCACAAATTTCATGGTAAACTTGGAGTGGCAAAACACTGGTGATCCTGTGGAGAACTGGGAGACTAAAATGAGGAGACACACACAGAGCTTTGGGCACCTGATTAGCAGCCCAGCCAGGCTCACTGGGTTTGCTCCTGATGTTTGGAAGTAGCCATCAACATGTTGCATGCTCAGTGAGCTCCACTTCACCTCCTTGTCCAGAGTGGTGAATAGAAGGTGTGCTGGAAACTCAGGCAGAGTTCTCCATGAAGAGCCTTACTGCTAAAATCTTGCCACTCAGTCATCCTCAGTAGGCTTTGAAATGGCTCAGAGTTGCCTCTGTGACAGGTCAGCAGGGAAGTTGTTATTACACCTCATTGATGGATTTTTAATCTTTCATCCCTCGCAGGACCAGTGGAGAGCAAAAACGAAGCAGCCATGTCTGAGCTGGTCCCAGAGCCACGACAAAAACCAGTCGTACCAATGAAACCCATGGGCATCAATGCCAGCTTGCTTGGCTACATCGGTATTGACACCATCATTGAGCAGATGCGCAAGAAAACCATGAAGACAGGTTTCGACTTCAACATCATGGTTGTAGGTAGGCAGGGACCAACTGAGGAACTGGGAACCGTGGCCAGGGACTGTCCTCTCAGGCCAGGTGGGAGAGCGAGCCCTGGGGGGAGGGCACAAGGGAGCAGACAGCACTTGCTCTGAGGGAAAGGAGAGCCTGCACAAGGCAAGGAGACACCTATAGCCCCTTTTCCTGTCAGCCTGGCTCCATCCCTTGGGCCTGCTGTCATCTCCAGGCTGTGGCAAATGTCACAACCTTCCTCTCTGCAATCCTCAGGTCAGAGCGGACTGGGAAAATCAACGTTGGTGAATACCCTCTTCAAATCCCAGGTGAGCCGCAAATCTTCAGGCTGGAACCGGGAGGAGAAGATCCCCAAGACGGTGGAGATCAAAGCCATTGGACATGGTAAGAGCCAGTCTTCTGAGCGGAAGCAATATTGATGCTTCAGTGCAGTCTTCCAGAAGGCTGCAGTGGTCTATGCAAATAGTTCTTTGGTGTTAGGCAGCCCTTTCCTCACAGGAAGATAGAGGACAGTTTTAAATGGCCTCAGAGCTCTTCTTAAACAGCAATGCCACTAATGCCACAGACCAAAGGGAGGGGTAGAAAAATAGCTATAGATATTTATTCTGCTCAGATATTAGTCTGCATATGTGGATTAAGCCTTGCTGTTAAGTCCTTCCCACATGCAGAGGCTTAATAATCTATATAAGTTGCATTGGTGGGTCCCATCCCAAGCCTGGAAGAGAACATCTCCTCATCACAAAGCATCAGCATAGCTCCTACAGTGGTGCAGGGTGACGAGCATCATCTCAGATTCAGGATAACGCATTAGAGGGGAGGAGAAGTTGTGTAAGGTAGGTACTACCTTTGGGCCACAAACTGAGCACAAATCCACTTTCCTGTGGCAGAGCAATGTAAGGTGGCTTTGGTGCAGATGTTAACCAAAATTTGGGGTTAGACATGCAAGTGGGGGGTCATAACATGACCCAACCTGGCCTGGACATCCTTGTGGGGTAGGGATGAGGGCAGAGCCCTCTTGTTCCCTTGTAGGACACAGAAACATGTTTCATGATAGAGGAGGTCCCCAGGGAGGAGTATGATTGTTTGCAATTTCTCCCCCAGTCATTGAAGAAGGTGGTGTCAAAATGAAGTTGACAGTGATTGACACGCCAGGATTTGGGGATCAGATCAACAATGAGAACTGGTGAGTTTTAGAAGGGCAAGGCCTTGTGTTTCAGGAAGGGCTGGAATTAGGGTGGTATATGAAGTGACTGCCATCTACTTGGCCCTGGAAAGCATCTGGGATCCTATTGCACTCAGGGGGCTGGTAATGGGGCCATGAGATTTTGAACACCATAGGTCTGTATGCATGCTTGGGGGTGTGCACACATTACATGGTGAGTGCTTATTTCTGTGCCCAGTTACAGAGACTCTTAAACATCTCTGCTGATGGCAAGATGCTTGAGGTGGATACTCTTTATGCTTAAGCCTGCTTTGCTGCTGTCAGAGCTGGGAACACTGTAGGCAGGAACATGAAGAGATTTGTACCTGTCTATTCATCTCTCTCTCCCACTTTAACAGCTGGGAGCCTATTGAGAAATACATCAACGAGCAATATGAAAAATTTTTGAAAGAGGAGGTGAATATTGCAAGGAAGAAACGAATTCCAGACACACGAGTGCACTGCTGCCTCTACTTCATCTCCCCTACAGGCCACTCGTATGTACACAGTCCTTTATCCTTCCTCAAGCCCTTGGTACCTCTGTGTCAGATACATACCCTACACTGCTCCATTTCAGACATGGATCCAGGGATCCTGCCAGCGGGGCTGGCCACTGTTTAGCTTAACTTCAGGTGCTGTGGAGCTTGAAAGGGTCTAGGATAACAAGAGCAGGAGAAATGCCACTGTGTTTTCTGGGAGAGGGCAGGATGGATGGGAAGGAGATAAGAGAATGGTGGCAGCAAGCAGGGTATGTACAAGGGAGAGTTCACTGATACCTGATGCTGGGAGAGTCATTAAGATGGAAAGCGAGGAGGCTAAAGTGATCCCTTCCATGTTGTTCCTTCTTGGACTGCAGCTTGCGGCCTTTGGACCTGGAGTTTATGAAACATCTCAGCAAGGTAGTGAACATCATCCCAGTTATTGCCAAGGCTGACACCATGACCTTGGAGGAGAAGACCGAATTCAAACAAAGAGTGAGTATCTGCTCTCCTGCACAGGATCCTTCCCTGCCCTGGCTTGGAGGTGGGAGAAATGAGTGGTATCCTTCTTCCTGGGATTGCTGTGCAGTCCCCGGGACATGCAGAGTCCAGCACTGGGTTGATAGACATAGCTGTTTATAGCTCTGTGGGCATTTGTTAGAGAAGGAAAAAACATGTATCCCTGTGACATTTTGTGGTACATTCTATCACGGGAACTAGAGAGCCAGACAAGTAAGTGGGGTTGTGAAGAAAGACTCATCATTGCTGCTGTGTGTCCTCACTTTGCTGTGCACTTCCTTGGGACAATCCCTCCAGCCCCTGCCCACTGGAAGGATGTCCCAGATGTTTGTCTGGCCATCCCAACTGCCTTCCCTTCAGGTTTGTGCTGCCTGTGCTACAAAATGTCTCTCTGCTTAGGTGCGCAAAGAACTAGAAGTAAATGGGATCGAGTTTTATCCCCAGAAAGAATTTGATGAGGACTTGGAGGATAAAACCGAGAACGACAAAATCAGGGTAGGAAACATTTTATTGTGGGAGGGGAAGGGGAAATGAGGAGGGCACCATGTTTTGTTCTGCACTCAGCACCACTGCCCTCACGCATAGGAAATAACCTGATTTTCAATCTCCATTCCTTTGGTAACTGCAGTCTCATTCCAGGCCCAGGGATATCTATAAAACAGAGTAAATCTATGAACATCTGCACAGCCTTAAGGGTATCAGTCTCTCTTGCACCTCATGCTCTGGAAACAGATAGTTTCTCCCTGTGCTTAGAGATATCTGGGTCCCCAACAGCCTCACCAACTGTTCCACTTTGCAGGAAAGCTGCATCCCTACTCCATTTGTGGCCTTCCCTGGTAAAACCATTTCAGCCATTAAACTTGTTGAATTTTCCTGCATCTTACTGGGGAGGATTATTTTGAGTCCTCTCTTTTTTCTATTGTGAAGAACTACAAACTTGGTGAGAAATACTCACCCCAAACTATCCATATGAGCAGCCCTGGTCTGACAGACTCCTGATAATGCCAAGGTACTTCTTCAGTCATCTCCCTCTTCAGAAATGCTGGGGATGGGTGCAGAAAAGCTTTGCCTCCTGCTCCAGAGCCCTTGGCACAGCTGCAAGCTACCCACTAGGCTTGGGGATGTGCAAGAACACCTGGAAAGCAAGTGTCCAAAATGCTATGGATAGCACTAATGGGTGAAGAGGACAGCCAGTGAAGTTTTGCTTGGGAGAATCTCTTGCCTTGAGGAAGGCCTTGTGTTTTTGAGCTAAGAGGAGGAAAGGTGGATGGGGAACAGTAGTGGTGCTGCTCTCTGGAATGCATTCAATAGGTATTTCCACGTGTCTCTCCCCAGCAGGAAAGCATGCCCTTCGCAGTGGTGGGCAGTGACAAGGAGTACCAAGTGAATGGCAAAAGAGTCCTTGGCAGGAAAACACCTTGGGGAATCATTGAAGGTAAAACACCCTCTTGCTTCTGGGAGCTGAAACTACGTCTGCAGGTTATCGTAACAGACAACAGTCCAGATAACATGTCCCATGGATACCTTCCCATCTCATTTGTGATAAACTTTTTGAAACCAGATGAAAATTCTGAAATAGCTGTGCCAGAAGGGAACTGCCATGGTCAATGCAGTGCCACTACCGTCACCTGGTAGAAGCTGGGGCCACTCCAAATACCACAGTATGTGAGGCTAAGTTCCTGAGGTTGCCTTGGTTTTCAAATGAAAATTTATGTGTGACTGCTCAGCACCTCTTAGCATGTCTCCTGAATGCCCTGCAGTGTGGCATTCAGACAAGTGTTTGTCCTTTCTGAAGGGTCTACCCATCTGGAACCTGCCCCATGGCACTGACTTTCCCAAGCTCTGTAACCACAAAGGGTTTGTTGAAAGAAAATCAAACATAACAATTGCTTGCTTTCTTTTCAGTGGAAAACCTCACTCACTGTGAATTTGCCCTACTTCGAGATTTTGTCATCAGGTAAGGCCACAGTCATGCACTAGAGTTTGCTCTTGATGAGCCAAGAGTCTCCCTGAGATCCACTCAGAGTGAAATAGTCCCTATGGAAAGGAAAACAAAGTACATTTCAGGCAGTGAAAGCTTATTGGGGTAAGGCTGGATTGAGTAAAGGGGTAGATACTCCAGTGCCTCTCAGCAGTCAAGTAGGTGCTAGTTTTCATGTATGAGCTGGACACCTGGAGAAAAGCAGGGTACTTACCACATCCCTTATATCCCATTAAGGTTGTAAAAACTTCTATTTGTTGCTGACAACAGGTCAGTGATAAAGAGGTCACTACAACATCTTACATCATGTGTCCTTCCAGGTTGAAGGATGTGCTGGAACATATGAGCTGAAAGTGAAAAGCTCCATATTTCATTCAGCTTTCATTATTCTGTCTTATTTCTACACTGTTTCATGAAGTTGCATCAGCACAAGTGACATCTGCCCAAATTCTGTAGAAGAATGGCAGATCCAGAGTCACCTCTATTCCCTATAAATACAATCAGGTTTTAAAACAACACAAAAAAATAAAAAGAATGCAAAGGAAACACAGTTCAAAGCCAGAGCCCTGTGGCAAATTCCACCTGTGGGTATGGTGGTATTGAGACACTTGGCCAGGTACAATGCCTTGACATCACAGTACTGCCCTCTTTTTGTTCTGTGGTACCTCCTGCAGCAGAGGTGCATTCCCCAAGTCTTCCAGTAAAAACATCCTCCCCAAAAGATCATCACAAAGCATACAGCAATGCAAGCCCATAGGCTTTCTATGGAGATTAGAGATGATGCTCACAGGAGTGTCCTACAGGTTATGGCCTGCAATGGACCTGATACCCCTCCTGATGCTTCCCTGTCTCACCACTGCTTCAGATAAGTCCCTGTATGCTCTTACACACCAGGATGGCCAGTAGCTGTCCCAGGGCACAGGTGTGAGAGAGGCAGGGGCAAGCACAGCCAGGAAATTTGGCCCATATCCAGCATCCTCTTTATGTGTCCTTGAATGCTGATACTCCAGCTCTCAGTTGTGTGATGGCACCCATGCCATCCATGCAGAAAGAGGGGTATGATCAGTAGCTAGACTGACTGAAAAAATCTTTCATTTATCTCAGGGAATAAAATTAACATCAGAAGATTAATACAGACTGTACTAATAATGATTATCACATCCTGTTTCCCACCTCACTTTGTCCCCTGCAGGACCCACCTTCAGGATCTAAAAGAAGTGACCCACAACATCCACTATGAGACCTACAGGGCCAAACGGCTGAATGACAATGGAGGGCTGCCCCCCATGACTGTTGAGACAGAGGAAAACCACGAAAGTAACCTGTGAATGACCCTCCCCCCCACTGTCACCTGGTGTCTCCAGATAGGACATCCCACCCCTGCTACCCTTGGGCCTGTCTCTGAAGCATGTGGCACATCCTCCATGGGCATGAGAGGATGTGTGTGAGCACGTGAGGGTGTGCGTGTGCCCACCTGTGTGCCAGAGAGGGACCAAGGGCATCTCCCCCATCCTTCCCAGAGTGTCCTCATCCTCGGTTTGTTTTTTGCACAGTGGACTGTCCGTCATCTTCCTTTCTCTCATTTCTGTGTCTCAGCTGTGTCTCTTGCCTGGGGCAAATAGGGCTGGGGGGAAGGATTTCTGGGGGCATGGATTTTGGAGGTAGGAAACATGTTGTGTGGTCCTGTTTTTATCCCTTGGAGACATGGCAAGGAGAGACTGCAGGAGAAATGGTGGAATTGGCGCATGCAGTGTTTTACAAAATGTCAACAGAGATTTCTCTTGGATCTTCCATGAGTGTAAAGGCAGCTGGTTGGTCTGAGGGCATAGTGCCCTGGCATTTTATCCCTGTTTCTTGCTGTGGCTTCCCAAGGGGAAATGGCAGCTTGGAAGTGGATAGATGAGAGAAGAGTGACACGTTTTGTGGTTCAGAGCAAGTGACTGGTGGGAGTAGATAAATTAGTTCTGGGGCTGTAGCACCTATTTGAGAAGCATCCAAGTACTTGGGAAAAATAGACGTGTTTTCCAAAAGAAGCAAAACCCAGCGGAAAATAACATGTTGCTGTTGCAGAGGGTGCATTTGCCCTGCCCAATGCTAAAGTCAAAAGCCATGCTTGTGTTACAGGCATTTGACTGTGTAGATCAGACCAAGCTGTCCTCATGGGGTCACCCCTCCCACTGCTGCAATCCCCCATTGCAGCAGTCTCTCTCCAGCACTAAGCATGTCCTGCCCAAACTTTTCCCGACATGGCCCCTCTGCTGTGAAAGCACAGGAAAGACAGTGCCATGGGGGATCCCTACTGGGAGCTCTTCCAGGGACAGCTCCACTTGGCACAGGGCCCTGAGGATCTTGGGAGTGGAAAGAGCCATGGATTGAGAAGCACGGGGCCAGGGTGTCTTCCTGGGTCTTCATTGATGGTGAAGACACAAGAGATACCTCCTCCTCCTCATTGAAATGGCTGCATTTGTTACTGCAGCAGGCTCAGGGCTGTTCCTCTGCCCTCATACTGCCCTGTGTCTTCCTCCACTCCTGTGCTTTTGTCCTCATTCCCTTCTAGCCCTCCATAGCTTGCTTCCTTCCTTTCTTTCCTTATCCCCTTTTTCTGCTCTTTACTCTGACTCTCCTTCATTTCTCCAAGTACTTGAATATTCCCCTTCTCCAGGCGGTTTCCTCCCTCTCCCAAGCTCTCACACCTTCCTAACAATGTGCTTTTGTGAGAAGCTGTCATTTTACCTTCCCCAGAGTAGAAAAAGGCACAGCTTTACTGAAGACTCCATGCTTGTGTCTAACTGGCGTCAGCCATTTTCTGGATGTCCCTGAGCAAGGTGGAAAGCGTTGGGTCTGTCTGGGCAGAAGGGAGGAGGGGAGAAGATCAGACATGTCCTGAGTTTGGCAGTGTCTGCCTGTCTCTACATGTCTCATGGTTGGTGGGAGTTGTCCCCTCCGGAGAATTGCCAGCTGCACTTAAAATGCATGTACAGAATGCCATGGCATGGGATGGCAGCAGTGCAAGGGGAAGTGCAGTGGGTTTGGGATGGGGGCTGGAATGCCTTAAGCGGGAGGGAGAAAGAGGGAACAGCAAATGAGCAGCAGAGGATTCAAGTCAAGCCTGAGGCTGCTTGACAGAGCTGTACGGGGGCCAGGGCTGGGAATAGGGTGCTCCAAGCCTTAGCAAACCTGTCTAAGAGCACATGTCCATCTTGTGGCTTTCTCTGGTGCTGTCACTGCAATGCAAAGGTCTCTTCACTCTCACCCCCACCTGTCCAAGCAAATCAGCCATTCTCAGCACCACTGGGATGCGAGGGCCATACCAGCCTCCCCAGTGCTGTCACCACCCACGCCCACAGCTCCTGGTGTTCCTGGACACAGTGTGTGTATCTAGCCCTGCACCCACCTTCTCCCTGCATGGGGCCTCCTCAGTCCTGCCGGGAACAAGAGCCTTGTCACGGGTGCCAGCAGCTGTACCACAGACCCTGAGAGACCGTCCTGCCACCCTCAGCCCACAGCCATCAAAGACATTCTCATCAAAGACAACCTCAGGGCTCTGCTTCCTCACACCACTGAAGCACAAAGCCACGCTCTGTCATCTTTGCCCTGGGCTGCAGCATGGCAGTTGGTTTGACTTTTGGGCCCAAACAAGAGTTACAGCAGAGAGACAATGCTGCCCTGCTTAAAGGGAGCAAAGCAGACACACACAACAGAAGAGAGATATTTTCCTTTGTCTGTGATGTAGATTGCAATGACAAGGTTGTATATGTCACCCTATAGGTTTAGGAATTTTTATTTGTTTGTAATAAGGTGGTTTTTATGCTCTGCTCTGTAATTTCTCATCAGATCATGGACTACTCCTAAAGGATCCACAAAAAGCTCGCTGAGAAAAGCAAGCTCAGGTATTCCTCACTGCCATCTGCTCGTGCCAATATCTGACCGACACCTGTGTATCTTCCAGGAAGTCTACAAATGGCAAATACAAAAAAAAATTCCCACGTTGCACGACAAGGGGAGATACTGTATGGAAGAAGTCCCTGTCGATGGAGAAGCTGGGAAAAGCCTGAACCGTGTGCTGAGTTCCAGGATGACCACAGCACGTCAGCTGTTCCCCCGGGATATCCCCTGACCGATATCACAGAGGGGCAGAGTCTAAACCTTACACCAGAGGTGCCCACTCGGCGCGTTCAGAGACTAACGAACTCTTCTCCACACACGCCGTTCGCCAGAAAAACTGCCGAGCACATGGCAAATTCTGGACAACCTCCACTGAGGCGAAGACGGCAGCGGACAGTCGTGGTTAGCTGAGCAGAGCGAGCGAGCGGAGCGAGCAGGGCTGCGTTAGGCACCATGTCTGTGACTCGTGGCGTGCGGGGCGGCCGCGGTGCGCGGGGCCGAACGGGACCCTCTCACAGCGTTCCCGCCTCCACCGGCGGCCATTAAACCACCCAGCGCCGCTTCCTTTCCGCCTCGCTTCCGCCTCACTCCCCCCTCACTTCCGGCGCGCCACGGGGGGCGGGGCCAGCGGGGACGCGCCACGCGCGCGGGGGCAACGGGGAGTGACGTCACAGTCTCCGCCGGGTCAGGGGCGGGGCCGGCGGGGCGAAGATGGCGCTGAACAGGAACCACTCGCAGGAGGGCGGTGTCGTCATCCCCAATGCCGAGAGGTACCGCGGGCCGGGGGTTCTGCTCGCCCCCTTCCTGCCAGCGGGGCAGGGCGTTATTAAGGGCTTCGCGCGGGGCAGGGCGTTATTAAGGGCTTCGCACGGGCCGGGGCGGCCAGGGCGGGAACAGGCCTGGCTGGAGTCCGCAGAGCTGCCCAGTGTTCGCTGCGGGCCTCAGTGCCGGTCCTGGGTGAGGAGGGAGCTGCTGTAAAAGTTAAGGAATTGGCTCTTTTTTTAAAGTTATGCAATTCGTGACGCCAGAGAGGCAGAGACCACTTAGGGTAGGAGTCTCGATCCCTCGAATTTGGAGTAAGGAAGCCTTGTTCCCGCTCTGTGCGGAGGAGCGCCCCTCCATGGAAGCAGAGGGCTGCTCGACGCCTGCCCTCGTCCCAAGCGGGGATTGACAGACCGGCTGAACGGGCTCGGGCTTCGGCTTGGCGGTGTGCGGGTGGCATCCCAGAAACTAGAGACCCAGTAAAGGATCGGAGTAGACAATCAAAGGAGTTGGCTTGGAGCTGGTGGTCAATACGAAAACTACACTCCAAAAATATGCTCCAGATAGTGTTGAGTTTGTAGCTTACTCCTAATACTTCAGTCAGAGGAGCCCTTTGACATGTAGAGCTCATGCTGGTTTTAAGGATATCTCTCTATCACTTGAATCTTGGGCTGTATCAAAAGCAGCAGGGGCAGCAGGTCAAGGGAGGTGATTCTGCTCCTCTCCTCTGCTTTGATGTGGCCCCACCTAGAGTGTTGCATCCAGCTCTGGGGTTCCCAACATAAGAAGAACATTGAACTGTTGGGACAAGTGCAGAGGAAGCCACAGAGTTGGTAAGAGGAACAGAGCACCTCCCCTACAGAGAGAGGCTGAGGCAGTTGGGGCTGTTCAGCCTGGGGAAGAGAAGGTTGCGTGGACCCCTCACAGCAGCCTTCCAGTAGCTGAAGGGGCCTGCAGGGAAGCCAGAGAGGGCCTCTTCATCAGGAACTGTAGTGACAGGACAAGGAATAATGGCTTCAAATTGAAGGAAAGGAAGTTTGGGCTAGACATTGGGAAGAAATTCTTCACTGTGAAGGTCATGAGACACTGGAACAGGTTACCCAGGGAGGTTGTCGATGCCCCAACCCTATCACTGTTCAAAGCCAGGCTGGACAAGGCCTTGAGCAACCTGGTCTAGTGGGAGGTGTCCCTGCCCATGGCAGGGGGGTTGGATTATGTGACCTTCAAGGTCCCTTCCAGTCCTTAACATTCTATGATTTTATGATCTCAGGCTGTTCTTCGAGGTGCTGCTTAGTCACAGGTGGGGGCAGTGTGACTCCTCAAGGTGTGCAGCCCTCCTGTGACAGTGCTGCACAGGCACGAAGGTGCAAACCAGTTCAGCAGCCTCATTACTCCCAGTGTTGGTGGCTGCATGTTATTTGCTTGTGTGAGCAGCTGTGGAGGAGTAAACATTACAGTGACTACATAGAAATTCTTCCCAGTGAGGCAAACTGACCTGAAACGCTGCTACAGGACATGGCTGAGGAAGTGTTCTGGTAGGACCAAAGCTGTCAAGAACTTGATTTTATTTAGCTTAGAAGAAATGTTTCCCCCTTGCATTTTGGAAATGGAAAGACCTCTTCTGCATCATCAGTCTGTTCCTTCCAGCCAACCTGAGAACTGGCATCTAGCTCAATTATGAAGTAACATCCCAGTAGAATTTCTTGGTGAAGTTTTTTTCTCATTAAAGCTAGAGTTTTTAATGTCTTCATTCTCAAATATCTGCATTTTTCAGATACATCTACAATGGGCTCTTCCCTAAAGAGCAAACAACCTGAAACTAGAGGGCTTTTGGTTGTTTTCCCATATGGTGGCCTTGCAGATTCTTCCCTTCCCCAAATGGGTGTGCAGTTTCCTGACTTTATTTGGCTTCTGCAGTATGCTGATCAGGATACATAAAGATTACTTTAGATCCATGCTGTTTCAGGCTTCTCTTGGTTTAGGGTGTTGTGATTTTGTTTTCCATGCTCTTGAACCATAAAACACCTCAGGGTCTTCTGCCACTCTAACACACTGAAAATTTATGACTCCCAAGGCTCTTTTGTTTATTCTGCAGATTTTCTTACTATGTGGGATGTTTAGGATCTGCCCCCTAGATTTAGTGACATGCTTTCCCAAGATGACTCTTTCATTTTTTTCTGAAAATACATTTAATTTTCCAGGCACCTCCATACCCCTGACCTTGCAGTGTTCATAATTTTCATCTGGCTTTGTGTCATTAGCTAACTCTGCTAATGTTCCCATAGATGTCCAACAATAATATCCTCATTGTTGACATTACTGGCACATTGTTTTGTTCCTTAGCATGATACTGTTTATTACAAATACCTCCTTCAGTCAGGTGAAGCAGGGTCAGCAGGGGGGTTGTTAGTAAAGCCACTTCCTCAGTTTGCACAGTGGGTTCAGTGTTACAGCAGTGCTACTTTTCCAGTGCAGTGGCCTGGATTTGAGCATGGATAGGGAGAGAGGATTGCTGTGAGATTACATGTTGGCATCAGGGGGATGGTTTCTGACACCTCAACCCTTTCCATGCCCTGATCTTTGGGCTGAGACTTTTTATGCAGAGCAGAATTCCTCAGCCTGATGGTTTTGGAGATAGAAAGAGAACCTGTTATTTAAAGCTTCCCTTTGTGGAGGAGGAGCAGGGCTTGTCACAGGTGAGAGGATGAATTCTTCCACTCCGCGTAAATCATCCCTCTCTTTTCAAAGTCAAAATGGCAGCAGAACTTTTGAGATAATTAGAGTTTGGGTGTGCTGTTCCCCTCCCTGTGTGATTGGGGTCTGTGTCAGAGCTGTTCCTGAGTTTGTCTCTCCAATCTGTCTAACTTCCTCCTGTAGTGTTCTCAAACAGTGTAAAGATGTGGAGCTCTCCTTCAGTGACGTGACAGGCAAACCTGAAATCTTCAAAGGCACCAAGAAAGGGATGCTGTATCTCACCCCTTACAGGGTAAGTCTGATGCCAGCTGGGCTGTTTCTTTCTCAGGGGGTCTTGTAATAGAACTCTGTAAGTGTGCATGTGTGTTTTAAGTGGTGAGTGAGCCATGTGCCATTAAATCCATTGGGGATCTGCAGTATTAAAGCTGTAAAACAACAGAGCACATGCTCATACTGGGAGTTGTTACTCTTTTTGGGTGCTGATACTACTAGAACTCCACAATCGCCCGCTACCATCTAGTTCAGGTAATTCAGAGGTATTCCCTCCTGTCTTGCAGGTGATCTTTGTGTCGAAGGGCAAGGATCCTATGCAGTCTTTCATGATGCCGTTTTATTTGGTGAAAGGATGCTCAATCGAGCAGCCAGTTTTCTCTGCCAATTACATCAAAGGACAGATTCAGGCTGAGGCAGGAGGTACGTGCCCGTGCTTTGTAGACTGAACTCTTCCCAGATGTCACAAGACCTTCCTTGCCGAATGCTGGGCAGACAGCTTATGTGCACAGGAAAGACAAAGTAGCTGTGGCAGTCGTAGCTAGTGTGTCCACTGAGATAACTCTTGTCTCCTGAACTTTAAGGCACTGCTGCTGTGTTACTTTCTGCCCTCAAGCTAGGAACTGACTTCCAGGGGATGACTTTTATTTAATTCTGTAACTTCTGTTTTGCTGTGTATGTTGTGTTTACTCAGTTTCCTTGTGTGCTTGTTTTCCTCCTGTCTTTGACTTGGAAGGGTGGTTAAATGACCAAGTCACCAGTCAATGCTATTGGTAGACAGAATTAGAATTAGCAACCACTTTTGTTTTGGGGAGGTCAGCAGCCACTTACCAGCTTGGGTACGTTGTGTGCATGTGGCAGGCTGTTGTCCATCATTGATTTAGCTTTGATCCCAGTCTGATGGGGAAACTGTGGCAAGACTCACACTGGTGTTCACAACCAGACATGGGGGATTGCAAAAGATAAACAGGGATTGAAAACAAGGCTTCTGGTTCAAGGAATTAGCTTATGTGCATTTTGATGGCATCTGGAGAGCTTATGCTATTTGCTTTCTGTTCATGACAAGTGATTGGGTCCTCTGGGGAATGTGGATCAGCCCACTTTCTTGGGCTGAAGTCATACTAAGACAGGGGTTCGAAAGAGGTGAATCCATGATGTATTCTTTTGTTTTATTTCTCCACTTCATATCTACTTTGTCACCAAGAGACTATCTCTCTTTTTACTAACTTCATTGTTTGACAAGGAAGATAAATCCTATTTCATTAAATCTTTTATTTAAATGACATGTTTTTTTTCTAAAAACACCAAAAAACAAAGCACCCCTCCAAAAACAAAACAAAACAAAACACACAAAACCACCAAAAACCAAAATGTCCAAGCAAAACAAAGCAGTCTTACTTATCCTGAAATACATCACCTGCTTGATTTTTTTTTAAATTGCTATTATATCTCAGCATTTAATAGTGTGTCTAAGCTTCTCTGTGTCAAAGAGCTTAAAAATGTTACATTCGATTTAAATCCTAGCTTGAGTTGCAGATCCTGATCTGTAGTCCACTGAGGTCAGCAATAAAACTTCATCTGAGGGCTTTCAGTTAAAATCCTCAGTGAATAAATGCTCCATCTTTACACTGTGTTCATTGTTAGGTTCTGTTAAACCTTTCAGGGAAGCACAAAACAGCCTAGTATCTAAAGTGTGGTGCTTCTACATGACTATCACTTTTAAAGGGTAAATAAATAAATTCCTGATCCTCTTGAGATGCTAGTTTGGGGGATATCAGGCAGCAGTGCTGTGACTTTCTTGCTGGTAATAGAATGCAAAATAATTTTGAAATAAAGAAGAAAAAATAATTGGAGTATTAGCAGTTTTGCTGTCTCGGCTGCTACTGAGGAGGTTAATAGTCTGTTTCAGTTCTAATTCTCTCTCTCCTAGGTGGCTGGGAAGGGCAGGGGACATTTAAGCTGACTTTCAACAGTGGAGGAGCCATTGAGTTTGGACAGCTGATGTTCAAAGCTGCTTCTAGTGGTAAGAGATTTTCAGAGCCTGTGGTTCCCCCGTAGTCAGCTGAGCCAGTAAGCAAATAGAACCCTGAACTTCATAGAATGAGGGGTACTCCATGCCCCCTACTTTCACATGAAGTATTTTTGTCTTTCATGGGGAACTTTTGTTTTCTCTGCCGATCCTTTTTCATCTTAATGCTTTGGGCAATCAAAATATTCTGGAGTTTGTGTTTCTGAGGTGGACCACTTTTTTTCTACAGAACCTTATTCCTTCTGGTCAAAAAGTTGAAATATGTGATGGTGAAAAATTGATTCGCTTTCCTACCCTCAGCTCAGTTGTGTAATAGTGAAGTAAGATTGGGAAAGTTAATGTCCATATTCAGAGAGGGGAAAAATAGTTTTTTAAAAATCATTTCTATTTAAAAGTTTTAAATGGGAGGAAAAGTACCTTTTTTCTGTCAAAATTTTCTTTTTAAGAAAATGTGAGTTTTAATTTTTTTTTCAGAAAGAAAAAAAGAAGGAACAAACACTGTACTGATACTTGATTTAGAATGGTCTTTTCTTCAAGCATTGGGAGCTCTATGGTGGGACTGATAGCTGTGATGTAGCATTTTTGCAGCTGTTTCCTTTAGCACTCTGTGACTAATGCTTTTCAAGCATAGTACTGTGCCAGGACTATGTAGTGAATCTGGATGAAGGGACACAGTGCTGCATGAACAGGACTATTTGCCTTTTATTCTGTAAATTTAGTTGTAAGAAAAGATGTTGAGCTTACTAAACATGTGCTCCTTAGCTTCCAGTGGTGTTCCTCTCCAGACCCCTGGCTATGGCTATACACCTGTCCCCGGAGGATATGGACCTGCCGCACCTGCCCCCGGGGGTTACTCACCTGTGCCAGGAGGCTATGCTGCCCCTCCACCACCAAATGGACCATATCCTTATGCACCACCCCCAATGAATGCCTATGGACCTGCTCCACAGCCCATGGGATATCCGTATGCCCAGACTCCAGGTTTGGAAGTTGTGTAATGTTAACTGTGTTTAGTATTACCTATAAAGAAATGACAGTAGTACAGTGATGGTTACTGTAGTTTTGTCTCCATTAAGGATCCTTGTCCTTGCAAAAATCTGTCACAGGCTGTTGATCACACCTATGTGTCATTATAGTTCTAGCTATATGAAAATGTGGTTTGCAAATTGTGCTGCTGCTTGTCAGAATTATTGCCCACTGATGTGACAGGCATTAGGAAATTGTCAAATCCCTGCTGTCTGTATCCCTGCCAAGCCTGCAGAGCTTCCCCCGGACACTGCTCTTGTCCAAAGCAACATGCTGCCAGGCCTGTGAGCTCTCTTCCCCTCTGTCCCATTGCCATGGTCCAAAGCATCAGTCTGGTGTTCTCTGTTTCAGGTATTTACCCACCACTTCCAAACATGAACCCTGCGTATATGCCACCTCCACCACCCTACTCTGGGCCATCTCCTGCAGGACCCTCAGCCCCCTCAGCTCCCCCATCCTGGGTGAGCCCAGGGATGCCAGGTAAACGGGACTGAGGGGCTGCCAGGGTCTGGGTGCAAAAGGGTGCCTGGGTACTGGGGCTGAGGGTGGCATGGGCACAGCATGGGGTGGGGAAGCTGTTGTAGGAGCTCAAAGTCATATGTGGGGAGCTGCTCAGCCCTGCACTGCAGAGCTTGTGGTCAGCCCTAGCCAGCTTTCCTGAGCTGCTCTGAATTCTAACCAGCTTGCTGCTGTTCCTGTCAGCTCTTTGGGCATTTGTTGCCTCCTTGGAAGAGCTATGGCTGGGGAGAAGGCTCTGGGACCACTGCCTAAGATATTTAAGGTGGCTTCTTTTCCTTTTCAGGAGGCAGTAAGGCCATGGAAGCTGCTTCCAGTGCATATTACAATCCTGCCAACCCACACAATGTGTACATGCCCATGGTGAGTGCTGTGCCTGGTGTGTGTGTATCTACTCCCTCCTCCGTCAGTAGCAGAACAGTGGTTTGCTTTCCTAGCAAAGTCCAGCATACACTCACGTTGAACATGCATAGAAAGTGTGTTTTTCTGGGAGGGAGGCATGGATGTTGGTCCCATGAAGAAGGTCTGTTTGGTTTTCAGTCAGGAAAGGAAGAAGGCCTTAAGACTGATCGAGTAACAGCCATTTGCTACCTGTCTTATTCCTAAAGGCATAACAGACTTGCATGGGCACAGAGAACATGCAGAGCTCTCTGCATCCATTGGGTCTGAAAGTGGGGAGAGTTAAAGAAAAACAGTCACTTAAAGATGAGAGTATGTGGGTTTCTCTTTCATTTTGTTCTGGGGACAGTTGGGTCAGTGGCAGCCAGTAGGTTGGCTGTAGCCTACTCGTGGTACATGGCAGTCTGCTGGTGCCCCTCACTGCCTTGCATGGCTCAGGCGGGCTGGAGACTGACGGAGCAGCAAAGCTGGCCCTCAGCACAGGAGCTTGCACTCTGCTGGGTCAGAGCTGTGAGCTTCAACAGGGACCAAGCCCCAGAAGGGAAGGGAGGATGACAAAACAGATTAAATGGTTCATTTACAGTAGACCACTTGTTACCTGGTTTTGAAGGGACATTTCCTAGAAACGTTGTGGGAGACAGTGTCTATCCTGGAGCATAGCCAACACTGGAGAGGAATGGTGTGATGAAGTAACAGCTTAAACCATAGCACGTGGCTCTGTCTGTAGCTCATTGCAGAGCAGTCATTTATTATGAGCCAAGCCTGGGAATGCCTGGAAAGAGCTTGTCATAAAACAAGCAGGATTGTTGACTCTACTGTATCTCCTTCCAGGATCAGCCACCTCCTTATGCACCTCCCGAGGATAAGAAGAACAACTAACAGAAGGAAATTGCAATCAGCCTCCTACACTCTCTCTCCCTGAAGACAACTTTGGCTGTTAGTACCCCTCCAGTTAACATATCTCTGGATCTCTGTTTCTATACAGTAGCTGTAGTGCTGGGCAGCTGAGCACCTGCCCTCCTTAAACATTAAGTCAGTGGCAATACAAGGCAGAAGAACAGCACTTTTCCTGCTTATTTGCTTTATCTCATGGGGTCAAAGCACTAACCTTTTGCTCTGCCATTGGCTTGAGGAGAGAGATGGACTTATTATTAAACCACCAGTATACCACCTGACTAATCTAGGACTAAAATATGAAGGCTCTGGGATCCTGGAGTAAAACAACTTGGAATGCCACGCTTTTGACTTCTGAAGTACCATCCAAGAGGAAAGGTGTAGAGAGCCATGAGGTTCCTTGCATAGGTTCTTGGGCATCCCAGAGAGGTGTTAAATTTCCTTAAATTCTAGCACAGTTCAGCGTGAGATGGGACTCTGGACATCCTGTATCGCGCTGGAAGTGTGTGTTTCAGGTCCTGGACTAACATCATGGGGGTGATGACCTTGGGAAGTGCATTCTAAAAGACACTGAAGCATTTGACTGGCAAGAGGGAAGGGAACGGGCACCAATCAGCCTGCCTTTGTAGCTATTGAATAGATAAGCAAACAAAAGTGTGCCATAGGGCAGTGAGCTGATAGACTGGCAGGCGTTCGGATCAGTCTTCCTTTCCCTGTCCTAGAAGCAGGCCCCATACCTGTGCAATGATCCTGTGTCAAGCAGCTGTTCTTCAAGCATAATGGACTTGAGTGCTGCACAGGAGGCTGCCTGCCTTGGAGCAAAATATGTTACATTAGGAAGATGACCTGGCACTAGCCTTGTCAGGACACAGGTCTCAGCCCTGGCTCCCTCTGCTGAGCAAGCTTGCACTGTGTGCTACCTCCACAGGGGAAAACTGGCCTTCATCTTTTCCTTCAGGCCCACATCTGAGCAACGTGGGCAGGTGGGCACTGTAATCCCAGAGTTGAGTTGCTTAGGGGTGCAGTGCCCTCAGCTGGGAACCGCTGTCTGGGGTGGGTGTTACTATCGCTCAGCTCTCTTGCAGAGACTCTGGCTGCTCAGCCACGACCTTTCCTTTTTCCTTAGGACATAGTGCCATTAAACCTGCTCTGAAGAGAGTCTCTAGTCTGGTGGAGACCCTTGTGATCCTTTACATATGGGGTGATTGTACTCCTTCCTACACCCCCCTGCCTTCACAGTGAGGGGGAAGGAGTATTTCACCTCTTACTTCCCTATGTGCCAGGGCTCTCCTGTGAGTCAGGTTTGCACATAAGGGAGAAGTAAATTTCCTATCTATAAACACTTTTTAGGTCTGAGTTAGAGATACTCTAATAACTCTGTATTTAAAAAAAAAATCAACCATGAATGTTTGTAACTTTTTGAATTGCACTTTAATACAGGAGTGTTGATACCTTTAGCTGCCTGTTCACTGTTGTGTGTATATTGCGTTGACCTTAATTCTTGTGTACTGCACAGAAGGCTGGAATGAACTACAGCCACTGGTGGTGTTCTCTTGCGTCAGCTGTGGGTCAGTTCTTTCCCTGGTACATGGTTAAGCTGGATCTGGAATCAAGTAACTGGGGAGAGGGAAAAGGTGGGGCTTATCCCCTTGCTGTCTGGGAAGGGTAGAAGGCTGGTTGGTGCCTTTGCTTTTGCCCAGGTATCCAGAACTGGCACATGTTTGTGTCCTCCGGGCCTGCACAACACTGTGTTTAGTGGGGCTGTGTCACCACACTGCTACTCATTACAGCTGTATTTGTAGCACCTCTTCTAGGTATATTTGCTGCCAGAGGAAAGGCCTGTCTTTAAGAGGAACTCCTCACTAGCAGGTTTTTTCCAGTGAGGGGAAAAATAAATATATGATAAAGGAAAATGGCACTTAGCTGTGGACTGTAAAGTCTGTTTCCTCTTGTGCAAAGGAATGTTTCCCTGCTGAACATGATGTAACTACTGGAAGGCCGTTTCCCACTCTGCATCAGTCCAGTCTGACAGGGAATCAGTTCATTTTCTTAGCATAGTTGTTCCTGTTTTGAGGTAATGACCCTGTAATACTGCATTAACCAAGCAGTCATAACTAAACAACCATGAGACAGTCTGTGATCTGCTTCCCTTTATTTCAACTGATTTGCCTCAATCATTCCCCAAGCACAAAGCCAGCTCCTTGTTAGCAAGTCCTTCCTTGTTAGCACTGCAAGCACTGCAAGTGTTCAGTATCTTGATGCTGCACTCAAGAAAAAGTTTCTGGAAGTGGCCAGAATCAGACATTTGATCTTGCAGGAACCAGAGTGGGCAGGTAACCAGGAACCCTCCAGCAGATGAATAAAAACAACTTCTTTTTTTTACCTAATCTAAATGTGGTATTTTCCCAGCCTGAGGCTTAATCTCCCTGGGCTGCAATCTTCACAAATGCTGCACCCCTTTCTAGGGCAGATGGGGTAGGCTGTGTCTCACCTAAAACTGCTCCATAGGACTGTATGAAGATGAAGCAGTCGAGGGCTTTGGAGTCTGTCCTGCGACTCACTTCCAGCTTATTAGTGCAGGCTCCTCCTCAGGATGGAGCTGTGGATGTAGCTGCCTGTGGGAGAAGGAAGAGCCTTTCCCTGAGAAACCCTGAGCCTGCTGGAGGATCTGAGCCACCTGCTCTATCAGGAATTTCCTTCTATAAAGAACAGGAGGCAGCTTGGAGGCACCTGTGACTATTTTCCAACCCAAAAGACCATGTCAGCTGAGAATCAGCATCTTCCCACCACCAATTGTACACATATTATGGCTTTGCAATTTTTGGTGCTGTACCACAGCACAGCTGCCAAGGTCGCATATAGCTCACGGAGGATTTTGCTCTTCCCTGCTGTAAACTGCTACCAGAGGGGTTTTAATACAATGCATGCTAGGCTGCAGTAGTGCTGGCCTCCAGGATCCTGGCAGCAGGATCATGCCTGCAGGCAAAGCCTCTGCAGAGGACCATCATGCCTCCAGGAGCTCTTAGTCCTGGTGGGGGTACATGTGAGGGATGCAGTCCTATTGACAACCCTTTAAGCCAAGCTGATTATATCAAAAGAAAGGTAAAGGTGACCAGGTCTGATCTCTGAGATTAATGCCATTACACACTTGGCGGGCTGGGGAGGACGGAGGTGAAAGGAGAAGTGTCACAATCCTAGATGAACTCAAGTATCCAAAGCCCTTCTACAGGTACAGTTCAAACAGCCCCTGCAACAGTCAGTGAATACCGAGCTCAAAGCAGTGAAGTTCTCAGCTGCCAGAGCTGACAAACTCCAACAGTGGCTGGATTCTGCTTACATGGCATCTTCCACAGGAGGATCTCAAAGGGCTTTGCAATCACCAAGGAACTATGCTCTGCATACCCTTAGGAGGCGGGTA
>JAOXXN010000265.1:49162801-49180470 GCA_026770055.1 Myrmophylax atrothorax | reverse complement strand
TACTTAACACTTATTTGCAGTACGGTTGAAATTAGCACTTCACTGCACTAGAAATACATCATTAAAAGGGATTACAGGTCAAGATTGTGGTTAGCATGACTCTGATGTGATATGATTTGAAAATGGTAAGCTTTTGGGACTACATGCAAGCAAATAATACAAATGCTATATTTAGTTTCTCCATTTGGCAAGTTTTGGACAGACAGCTGAACAGCACTGTCCTAGAAAAGAGGCCTTTAGAGTTTGCAAGCTGAAGCACAACCCTCCCCATGGTTTATCTGCTCCAAGCTGTGCTGTGCATTTCCTTTGAGAAAAGCTAAGCCCTGACACTGAATAGGAATGCTACCAAGATTTTGGGCATTGCTGCTGGGGCAAATCCCACAAGCTGATCTCTTTAACTGAAACTGTCACATGCCTGCAGGCATGCTTCAGTAACTCACAGGGAAGTTTGCCATTCCCAGCCCACAGATATTTGTTTGTCTTCCCTTGTTTGTACGTCTCCCTGTTCTTTGGCTCCCAAATCTGCCCATGTCTTAAGCTGGTGGCCAGCTCTACAGCATCCCCTATCACTGGGGGTACAACAGCATCTCCCACAGAGCTCATGGAGAGATGGGGAGATGGAGGTTGGTGAGTGGTGATCTGTGATTATTGTTTATCTCTGCAGGCCAGGTCAGTGTCCTTAGGCAGTGACTTGCTTCATCCTGGACTTTGGAGAGGGCACTGCCCTTCGGCTTTGTGCAAGGGTTGGTCATGCTGGGGTCTATCCCACCCCTCCTGGCTGTGTGAGGGGCACTTCCTTGCAGGGGCTGCCACTCACCTGCTTGAAGGAGTGGGGGGTATTGTGGAAGTCAATGGAGAGCATGGTCCCGATGAATGGCAGAGACACTGGGCCTGGCGGGTAATGGCTCCACTTCTTCCTGCGCTTCATGAAGTCCAGCAGTAAAGTAAAGACTGTAAGAAAAACTCCCAGTACAGAGATGTTGCTCCACAGGGATGACAGCTGGGACCCCACCCACAGGAGCAATGCCATTTTGTAGCTTGTCTATGCCTTCGTCTTCCTCTTTTAACCCAAGACTTTCTTCCTCCTTTTGCCTTCTCCTTCTCTTCTCCTTCTCTTCCCTTCTCCTCTCTCGCTTTTACCCAGGCAGCTGCCCTCTTCTCCTTGCTTTATCCTCTCCTCACACTCTCCCTGCTCCTCACTCCATGCTGTTGCCGACCTTTTAAAATGGAACTTGGCTCAAACCCAAAGCTCCTCCTCTGCTCAGCTCAGCCTTGAGGGAGTGGTGATGAGAGTCATTCCCTCCTCCCCCTTTTCTTCCAAAGCCTTTTCGTCGCTGCCAAAGGAAGGAGCTGTTGCCAATAGTGCTCTCCGGAGGGGAGAACTCGATGAGGGTCCTGGTGTTTGAGCGTCCTCTCCCACAGCTAAGGTGGGATCACAGTTCACAACGTGCAGCCAGTCTTGCTGCATTCTCATGGGGTGATCTGGAAAGAGTTTATTTAAATCTGTGTCACTTTCTTGGTAGTACACACAAGTCAAGGGAGAAACAGCTCCTAAACAGATCGCCCAGGTTTCTGTTTGCAGGGCTGAGGATTGGTTTTGCTGGACCTTGAGAAAGCTCAGGATAGGTCAAACATTAACTGATAGAAATCACTTGTCACAGAAATAAGCCCAAAACAGTGACCTGAGACTTTAAAAATAATTTATGTTTCTGTGATTAATA
Source organism: Myrmophylax atrothorax (assembly GCA_026770055.1). Lineage (NCBI taxonomy): Eukaryota > Metazoa > Chordata > Aves > Passeriformes > Thamnophilidae > Myrmophylax > Myrmophylax atrothorax. The sequence goes on along the minus strand of JAOXXN010000265.1, from coordinate 49,178,749 downwards.
GTCTTTATCCAGCTTCAAATGTCAGTCAGCATAATGACCTTGGCTTTCGTAGAATACAGCTCAGCTACAAAGGGAGAAGGCATACATAAGGACCCTCAAATTTCTAGCCTTTGGGGCAGCAATAATGCAAACACAATTATGGAGTTAGTCAAAAGTATTTCCTAAAGCAGCACAGCAGTGTGTTCCTGGCAATAAACTTTGCTCTTAGGACAGTAAGTTCTAGATTAAAAAAAAAAAAGCAGGTTGATCTGTGATCTCAGTGTGATCAGAGAAAAACTCCTAATGGAGAAATTGCTGTAGCAGTGATGTAGAGCTCAGAATGCAAAACGATGCACCTACAAAGGCTGTGCAGGCAGCTCTGGTGTGCAGCCAGAGCCTCAAAATGCCCTGCCCCGGGAGGCACCTCAGCACTCGTTATCTGTGTGCTGAGGTCACCTGCTGCAATCTCTACAGCAGATCCTGGTTGTGAAAGCATCACGACTCAGGATTCACCTCAGGTCACTGTAAACAAACATATGTGGCACAGGAAACAACTGGGGGGATTACCCGAACCTACGAAACTGAAGAATTGTGATTTCTTTTAGGTTACAGAAAGAGACATGCCAGGATAGTTCACATGCCTGGAGAGCTGCCACAGATGGACATAGTCTGTTCAGGAAAGATAGGCTGGAAACAGTGAGGAGTGTGCTGTGCAGAGGAGTGCCCAGAGCTTTGTCATGGGACAACTGATGGGCCAATTGAGTGCCTGTGGGCAAGGAGAGGGTGGCAGAGCTCCATGGGCAGTGTTGTGCCAGGCACTCACTGCAGACTTCTCGATCAAGGAGAGAAAGTCAGTTGAGCCATCACACACGCAGGGCATAGGACTAACTCAGCGTGTGCTTTAACTGGAAGGGCTGCATGGTCAGGCACAATTCAGGTGATTTCTGGAATATGCTGAAGTCAATTTCTTGACACAGGTGATTGATGGGGTAACTACAGGAGATGCTGTACTGGGTTTGCTGTTCACACAAAAGGATGAATTGGTCCAGGACATGATAGTCAAGGATGAGTTTGCATGCAGCAACCATGAAACTGTGAACTACTAAATCCTGCAAGAAGTCAGCAAGATAAATAGCATTACTGCCCTTGCCTTCAGGGGAGCAAATTTCACCTCGTTCAGGATTTCACCTGCTTGGCAGGATCCCAAAGAGAGTTGTACTGGAGAGTGAAAGGACCTCGGAGAGCTCATAATTCCTCAAGGGCAGCCTCCTCAAAGTGTGAGAGCAGTGCCTGTCATTTATTACCCTGACGCCACTGAAGCCTTTAATGCCATTTTCTACAGTATGCTTGTACCTAAGTCAATGATACAAACTGGCAAAGTAGATGATAAAGCAGGTGGATGATTGTTCAGATTGTGGGGCTCAAAGAGCTGGGATCAGCAGTACAGAGTCCAGCTGGTGGATGGTGACATCTATAGGCATCTATACTGGGGCTGGTAAAGTTTAAAATATCAAGAACGTGGCTGATGGGACGAAGAGCACTCTTGGCAAGTACAGCCTGGCAAAGCTACTAGAGGTGAAGTATGTTTGCAGAGTAGCCTAGGAGTTTGTTGACTTCTGAGTACCTGAAATGTTTCAAACGGCTCTCCTGTGAGGTCTCAGGAGACAGAGCTGTGACAGTTCTGTACTCAGCGGACTGGCTTGAGCAGGAGAGGGCTGAATGCTGGAAGGTGATCATGGACTTCCTCCCACACTGATTTTCATGACCCATGCACTCAGATGACAAGAGAGAAGATGGGAAATGTTGTCCAAAGAATACCAGTGGACAGTTCCTAATCACCTCATCAGTAAAAGGAAGTTACCTTGCCTGTTTCACCTTATTTTGAGCTCCACCTTTACGAACTTCAGCTGAAAAATATCCACCTTTTTTTAACTTGGCTAGAGACAGACGCTGTCAGACTCCCATCACTCACCTGTGGGCTGTAAGAAGGATGGTTGACTGGAATTCAGGAAGTGGATTTACTTTTAATGAACATCACCCTCAAAGGCCATCAGAAAAGGAACTCTCCAGCTGCTCTGATTCTGGTGGCTCAACCCTGACATAAGGCAACAAAGGTGCAACTTGAGAAATGCACCAGCTTAAGAAAAAAAAAATTAGTACACAAACACAGACCTCCCAATTTAGACCTTTCCAAAAGGTCCTGGGTAAATGACCTTTTCCTCTACCCCCTTCAGACTGCAGGATAGACAGCTCCTCCACTTAGGGCTAGTAGCATGCACTGCTGTTTCTGCATAGGACTGGAGCAAGTGTTACAGCTTTGGTAATTTCAAAAGAACAGTTTTCAAAGCAAGCAAAGAAACAATAGACAACAAATCTCTTTCTGAGAGAGAGACACAGAAAAGGGTAATTATCCTTCTGAAGGATGAAAGATGTTCATTTGCATTTCTTTTCAATAAAGTAATATTTTGAGCAATTTTCAAGTCAGGGAAAAAACCCTTCAAATCCGTACATATTAATTTTAGTTAGCTGCTGCCCCGCTGTGCTGGGAGCATGTCTTTGACTGTGCAGAGTCAATTAAGAGATGAGCTAAGTGAAATTACAGAAGTTGCATGCAGACATCCCCATTCTTTGACTGCAAAACCTGCAATACAAACAGGAAGGCAACTTTAAGAGAAAAGTTATTATTATTGCAAAACAAAGCATCCATAAGTAAGGTAATGCAAGAGTTGCATGGAGGTTTTTTGTTGTTGTTGTTTTATTTTTATTGTAATTTTGAGTCTTTTTACTCATATAGTCCATAAGATAATTTTTAATGATGATGTCATGCTATGTTTCCTTTTTGAAGGACCCTCCCTTTATTCAGTGCACAGAATAGAGGATGATCTCTTTAATCTTGTTTTAATTACACTGTTTGGCTTCAAAGCCTGTTTTGCCACCTGCTGTTCACACCCTGTGCATTATGGGGTTTACCACAGCGGTCATCAAGTGACTGCATGGAGCAGGCAGTCTTTTGTACCCACAGGATTCCTCGGATGTGCCGCCACTAGAGGCAAATGACCTTCTAAGTGTTGGTATGCAATAGGAAGCGCCTCGAAGCTGCCACACACAGGACCTGTGCCCAGCTCCCGGCTGGAATTGCAAGTGGCTTCTGCAGATCTTCCTGCAGGATCACAGCTTTGGCACCCTGGACATGAAGGTCACAGATTAGTGCCTGTTTATGAAATCTGCTGTTTCAGTAATAACCCAGGATCACATACTCATTTCTTCACAGAGGTGGGGTGAAAATCTTCCAATGTCCAAAGAAACACTTTTCCTTCCCTCCTTCTTTGCTTCAATACTGGAACCAGCCAGGAAGCACTGGTCACATAGCATGAATATTTCCTTGAGCTTTCAGAAATTTTTCATCCAAACCCCAGCAGGCTGACAGCTTTCCCCCTAACACTGTAAGATGGACCCAAACCTCGGCAAGCTTTCATTCTGGAGGAGCAAAGCCTCTGGCAACAGCACTGGTCAGTGTGAACCGTGCTGCTCTCGTTCCCTACAGCTGTCTGTCTCTCAGGCTACAGCAGAACTGGATCTGGTGAAGACCCCAGAAACCTTTTCTCTTTGGTGGCCTCTTCTGAGACCAGAAAACATGGTCTCTGTCTCCCACCCAGTCCCAGATTTTTTTGTCTTTTCTCCACCTCTTTTTTTACACCAACCATTTCTCTTTTGCCTGTTTTGCCTTTCCTTGGATGGCCTCTCCTCCTGACCATTTTAGTGCTGGAAAGGGCAAGAGGCGCACAGAGGAGACCAGTTCACCCTTGTCATTCACCCTTGCCAGCCTTGAGCAGCTGGCAGTAACCACCCCCTGCTTTGTTCAGACATCTCGGGGGAATTTTAGATGAAAAACTGAGAACTCTATGAAGCACATGCAAACTGGGTTTTCAAGTGCTTGTAATGTAGCCAAGTTTGAGCACAGTTTTAGAGAGCTGGTGCAATGTGTCTTCCTAACAGAAAGCTACCTCCTGCCAAATTTTACGTGTAATGCTTCAAAGCATTAAACTGAGAAAGGAGAATATCTCCAGAAATTTTTCTAATGGGTTGGGAGAAGGTCAGATAAACAATGGATTTCTAAGAACTATGTCAGCCATTAGAAGGGGATTAAAAAATTTTTGGCTGAACATTCCCAAACAAATTTAGCCTGAGGCACAACCCCAACTCAGGAAATTTTAGTCTCAGCTGGTTCATTGTGATTTTTTTGGCCCTCAGATGGGGTTTTAAACATTGGAAGTACTTCTGGAGCCTTAAGATGGACTGTGCTAACAGCTTGTTCATAATAAAGCAGTCAGCAGAGCTGAATTAGCCAAGTCTTTCATAGTTACTGTTACTATGACTTACTGCCAGCCTTCCCACATTGCAAAGAAATCTGTTCTTCAGGCTTTTCTCCCTTAAATTCCCCATGGCTTCCTACCCTTTTTCCCATATGTCACAGCAGTTCACTTACCACCAAAGGGAATTGTAGTTGGACTTCCCTTCTTTCATCCATGCCATCCCATGCCATCCCCAAACACGTCCCTTGCTCTTAAAGAACAATTACTCTGAACTTGGCACTGAAAGCGAGGCAGTTCTTGGGTCCCATCTTTCAGCCCAGAGAGACAACTCTGTGCTGGTGCCATAAGATGTTGAGGAGCTGAGCTCCAGAGACCACTGTGAGAAGCTGGGCAGCGTGAGCTGTGCAGTCGCTGCCCATGTCAGCATCTGGATGAGAATAAAGCAGCCATAGAGATGAAGTCACTCCCAGAGAAGTCTCAGACAGTAAGGGCTGAAAAACTGACATTATAAGAGCAGAATGGCTTTATTTTGACTTGGTATTTCACAGAACTTGATATGATAGGGGACTGAGCTCACACTTACATGTAACTCTGCCCAGCAAGGATTTTGCCAGTACAGCAAGTAACTGACTGAGGGTAGTCATGGGCCCCAAGCCCAGCACTCTTATCATGTTAACTGGGGTTAATGCAGAAATCAATACAAGCTGGCTTGGTTTTGCCTGCTAAATTTAAATTCAGGTGCTGCTACAGGCCTTAATTCCTCAGGCTAAAAGGTGCCCACTGTTACTTTAACCTGAGTTAGCCAAATGGAGCTCAGCACATGCAGTTTCTAACCCCTGCACAGACAGGTATCAAATCAAGGCACTGTTTGGCACAGGTTGTGGTACCAGCATGGGTCTAAAATGCCACCTGAAGATTCTGTTAAACCTCTGTGATGCAGCTGAGCTCTGGGAAGATGCCTGCTCATTTGGAAAAGGACTGGCAGCAGTCTTGACTCACACTCTCTGGTGAAACCGTCAGAAAAATATGGCTTACGCCCCCAATACTATAGGCTGTTGATTTGTCTCAGCTGCTGTTTTTGGTTTCTTGCTTATTAAGTTTCTCAGGAGCTGTAACTACATTGTTTTTCTTTTAATTTTTGGTTTAGTACTGATACCTTGGGGGTTTTATTTGCTGTAATGAGAGCATCCAGGGGAATTTTGGACAAAGCTACTGGCTAAAATCCTGGGGTTTTTTTTCATAAGAGATGCATTTAAATCTATGTGGGGAAACTCATCCTACTTTCCTGAAGTGTGAGATCAGTGTGACACCTCTGAAAATAACGGTGTGATTAAATCTGGGTCTTGGAAGCCAGACAAACACAAGCATCTCAGATTAATTTCTGCCATTGATTTGTCCTGTGACTTAGAGGCAAGCACTCAGCTGGCTGCTGGCTCCAACTCCTCGTTTGCTAAATGTGTTTAATGGAACTGTTTACCCAGTTGTGATAAAAGAATCTACAAATCTTGGTGCAAAGACGTTAATGAGCACCGATACCATAATTATTACAAACCAAAGAGATGGGTTGCCAAAGATCTCAGAATAGAGATTAAAATAGATAAGGAGCTAATTTGAAGACTTGCTTTTGTTCCAGAAAGCGTCTAGCTATGATCTTTTAATTCTGGCAGAGGGACTATTTCACAGGGAGCATCTTGCTGCTGTTTCCAGATAGCTGGGACACTGGTTTTTCATAGTTAAGTACTCAGTTATTTATGCATCAAAATAAAAGGGGAAGCTAATCTGGCTAAAAAGAGATTTACATTTTTCTCCCGTGCTTATGGCTCTCACGAGCAGACAGAAAAACCTTGGGTGACAGAAAAACCTTCTCATAGGCAAGTCAGATTTCAGGTTTCAGCAATCATTTTCTCCTTTTTCACTCCAAGCTCATTAGCCTGTTTCTGATGGCTGCTGAAAGTTCCTGGCTAGGAAAGCATTCAGAGCAGCATGTGCTCAGCACATCTCAGAAAGAGAAGATGAAGAGAGGCATTACTTCTGAAGCATACTTGCTGTTACAATTTCCTTACAGTCCATGAAGGTAGAAGTGACTGTCTCTCTTCACATCACCTTCCTGCTGGCTTGGTGGCTGTGATTGCTCCAATGGTAAGAGTAAAAATATTCCTGTTCTGGGAAAGTGGTGCATTATCTACTTTGTTGTTTAAGCATGTGCTCAGGGTGATGCCACAGCAGTTCTTTTGGCACACACTGTTAGCTCCTGTCTCACTCAAGTTATGCAGACATTTTCAGTACTGTGAGCACGTGTCACTCAGCTCAGGACCCCTTTTTTCCCCCCTGTGCTACCACATTTACACAGAGAAACTTGTTTTGTATAGAGAAACTTGTGTTAGCTGACCTATCTCTGTATGACAAGGTGTGCAGCCATGAGCCTCTCAAACCTGGTCTTTTGGTGTATTTGCCTCAGGCCAGCTCTGGCAGGTACAGTGGGTTCTACAGAAGCAGTGGAGCTGTGCCTAGTCTGGGGCCCTGCTGGTCTCTACAGAGGGACGATAGCAGGTATCTGCTCCCTGTGAGTTTAAGACTAAACTGTGGGGGGAACTAAAGCACAGGCCATCAAACACAGTAACCACCTGAGTGAACCAAGCCCAGTCACTTTTGCCCCTCTTGGGCTCAGACTGCCAATACAAGGTGGGCAGCCCACTCTGAGTCACTAGCAGAAAAGTTGCAGGCAGAACTGACACTGAAGTTTTCCCTGGGTTTAAAAGACAGTGAATGTAGGTTGAGTGCACTTGCACGACCTTGGATGTTTTCTGTAGCCATTTAATAACTTCACATGGCCCCAGGTACAGGCATTTGCTGCTGTGTGGCCGAGCACGCACCTCGCAGGCGGTGGGAGGTGACTGTAGCTTGGGCATGCCATGGGCACATGGGAGTCACATGGCAGGGACAATGCTGGGAAAGTGGTTCCCACTGCCACAGTAAAAGTGACATGAGTCCATCTGGCACCCCACAAATGGAGAGTTTTCCATCCCTGGAATGGGCTGACAGCAGGCTGCCAACAGATCCTTCTCCAGCCAATAAAAACGATGCATCTTCTCCCAGCAATCTGTGAAAACCAAAGACACCTCTGGCTTTGTTCACTAACAAACTGCAACAAACCCCAACAATCTCAACACTCCTGCCTTACTCACAGGCACCTGAGGAGCTTTGAGGGGCAGGAATTAATGGCAAGACAGAGAAGAAATAGTGGCTGATTGAGAAATCCAAGGAGAGGAGGGAAGCAGTGGAAAGGACAGCACAGTCTCGACAGCAGACTGTCACTGGCAAAGGCAAGTGTAGTGACAGGCCAGGCTTAACAGCAGAAGATGTGGCTGCTGCTCACTGGGTACAAATTGCCAATTTTTCTGTCAAGCAATTAATGATCTCCTGAATTTGCCCTTTGCTCAGCAGTCCATTAAGGCAGCAGAAGATGATGAGCGGAAGAACTTACCCTGATTCTATTAAGACACTATAAATAACTTCAACACCAAAAATAAAATGTGCATTTGCCCCAGCACTTTTTGTCCAAATGATATTAATGCACTAAACTGAAAATACTCAAACATACAATTTTTATGATCTAAACCCCATTAATAATTTCCGAGAGCATAATGTGCTTGTTGTTAGAGTACAGAGTTTATTATTATTTCGCTATTTTCATAAATAACACAGCATCAAGCTCTTGTTAGCAATTTTTCACGGTTTTATCTTCACTTCTGTCAGTATAAACAATGGATTGAATACAAGTCAAGTGTTTAGAAGTTTTTCTCAGTGTGCTGGAAACAGAAGATTGTAGTGTGTTACTATGACAGTAAAATGGGTTGTTTACATTTGGTTTCTGTGTGATGCTCCTAATGATAGTTTATGCTTCACAAATCCAAATGTGCATTGGAAATCAGAATGTGTATTTCAATTTTTTTATGAATAGGAAACCCACAAATAACTTTTGGGTTGAAATATTGGCTCAATCATGCTTACAGTTTGATTAATAATACTGGGAGCATATGGAGTGAAATAGAAATTAGAAATCATGAAAGTGCAGGCAAGATCTTACTACACAGCGTTTGGTGGATCCATTGCCTTTGGAGTTCTATCCCAAATGATCACACCCACAGCTCAGAGCAAGGTGTTGCTGAGCACCAGCAACATGCAGGGCTGAGCTAGCCATGAAAAATGAATGCTTTTGTGGTAATAATACTTTAAAACTTCAGGCACTATGTATGTGAGCTAACATTGTTCTGCAGCTCCCTTCTCGTTTGTGTTACTCCAGGATAAGGCACATTGACTTATATCCAGAAAGAGAAGGTCTAAGACAAGTCCTCAATTACATTATTTACTTAATTACTCTTTATTGCCTATTCCGAAGTCCAAAGCTTTTTGATTTGTCTTCATGCTGTTTTGAACTAAGGCCCAATACCTGGGGTGGTCTTTGTGCTCAGGACTAAAAATGCAGCAACTATTTCTAATTTTCCTTGATTTCCTGTGCAAGTCCTATAAATTTGATGGTCAAGGGCACCTCCTGTGCTGACAACTTTGGGGCAAATGGATCCCACAACCGGCGTGCACCTGCGGAAATAGAATCCTCATGGGTCCCCTGCTGCTTGTGGTGCTGGAGGGAAAAGCTGTAGAGGGAAAAGCTGCCAATCCCAGCCAAGCTGACTTCTGTGGTCTCTGCTGAGTGTGAGAGCCGCCGCTCTCACCAAATTTGCCACCAAAAAGCATTCAGGGAGTAAATGCAAAGTGCAAACTCAAGAGCCGATGAAAACCAGCATCAAGTCCCACGTCTCGACAGGGGCAGCAGGCAGGCAGCGGTGCTGCCACCCCTGCCAGAAACGGGTGCCGTAAAAACCTCTGACAGAGAAACTTTCATCTTCTGCCTCATCTGCTCTGACTCTGTCCTGCAGATTACTAAGGGTGGTTTCTCATCAGCCTGCAAAACCAGGAGATGCACACAAAAACTTGGCCGAAACCCTGCTGTACTTTCCCGTGAGAGCTACAGGAGCAGCCGCAGGGCTGAGCGAGAGCGGGGAAGGGCTTTGTGCCATGTGCTCGGGTTTTGCTGGAGTATGAATTCAGAGCCTTAAGGTGGCAGCAGCACACAGCCCTCGGGGCTGCGGGGCCAGCAGGTCGGCACGGACAGACACCAAGGCCGGGAGGCGGCAGCGATTGCGGGGTGAGCAGGCGAGCAGGCGGGCGGAGGAAGGTGCGGAGAGATCGGGGCTGTGAGAAGAAAAGGTACCCAACCGGGCGGGGTGGGAGGTGGGCTGGGACCTGCTGTTTCCACGCAAGTCTGAGATGGTTCACCAGCCTGAGAGTGCCCGTGCAGGCGGGCATGGAAATCCACCGCCGTCTGACATGCGATGCGCATGGCCTGGGGCTTTGGTCCCGCTTTCCTCAAGAAGGGCTGGCCTTGACCGGAGCCAGGCTGAAGACCGCTGGTCTCCAGAGTGTCAATCTGAACGTCAAGTTTGCGGGAAAGCAGGAAAAAAAGCAAGCAGGGAGTAGCAGAAGAAATACGGCTTTGAAGACAGGTTTTGGCAACTTTCCCAAAGGCTTCACGCAGGCAAGTGATCCGCATTCCCCTTTCCTCCTGGCTGCGGAGGTGGGAATCACAGCGCAATTCCCTGCAGGAACAGGGCCAGAATAACCACCCCCTGCTGCTGCAACTCCCCAGGCTACTCTCGACAGCTGCACCGAAGCTCTGCAGGTGTCCTGGATTTCAGGATTAAAACCACTGCTAAGGGTTTTCAGGGATTCACGCTGCACGACTGCCCTAACCATGAATCGCTGCATTTACAGGCAGTGTGGCGTCAGAGTCTTCTCTGAATGGTGTGGTGACAGGGCAAGAAGGAAGTCACAAGCTGCAGCAATGGGAATTGTTTAGATACGAGTAGGAACTGCTGCTCCAGAAGAACAGCTCAGTAGTACTGGAATGGAGTCCTGGGAGAGGGTGTGGAGTCTTCACCCTGGAGGTTTTCAAAACTTGAGTATCCAAAGCCTTGAACAACCCCGTATAGCTTTGAGGCTGGCCCTCACAGAGCCACCAGCTGGACCAGAGACCTTGAGAGGTGCCTTCCAGTCTGTTCTGTAACTGGATTTCCAGAGCGCGTTAAACCGTGAACGTGGATGACAGGTAAAAATTTCACGTGTGTCCTTTTTGTAATAGTCTCGGCCGCTGGACTGATTCCTGATCACAAATGCAATTTGAATTCCTATTTAACTCTTTGATCTAGAGCAGGTATACCTTTGCAAACACTGGAGAAGATTTCCTCCATTTTGGAAAAGAAAAAAACAAAGTTGAAAAAGTCTGAAATATATTTACCCACTCTAGGGGGGGAAAGAGAGAAAAAGGCAGAGTTTCGGGACTTCAGACCTGCCCAGATGATGAGCACATGTGATGGGCCAAAAACCCAACTGAAGAAGCTGCTGAAGTTTAAGGGCATTGCAATATCCACCAGATACCAAGGTAGGAACCTCTGTGTGAGCTTCTCCATGCTGCTTGAGGAACAGAGGTCAGCTACATATGCCCTTGATTCCACTCAGGAGGAGAGACAGGGCTCCTGCATCCCTAATCCTTTGGGCTACAACTCCCTTGAGTGACTCCAAGTCCTATTATGACAAACAGGATGAGTTACCTGCAAGCAACACAGACGTGCAATACACAGATTACCTGTAGGCAATGCAAAAGATGGAGAAATGCAATCACAGTCTTACAAAGACATCTGTAATCAATGGAAATGAGGATGGAAGTGTCTCCACCCGTTCCTACCAGTTCATGTACTCTCAGGTGCTCTTCGAATTGGATTTGCCCCAAGGCTTTTCAGAATGACTGGGGATCTTGTCTGCTCTGGCAATTACAACAGTCTGAGCTGCACAGGCTGCAGCAGAAATCAAGCAGAAACACTTGCTGCAGTTGAGGCAGAAGTGAAAACAAAGGGGAAATACAGGAGTTGTCTGTTTGTCTGTCCTCTGACAGGAGCTGCGGTGTTGTGTGGTTGTGAGAAGCTCATTTCAAGGATGAGAACTTCGGAAGTTGTGGCCTGAAGGTACAAAATCTGCTTACTGCATGGAAGGATTTGTTTCATGAACACTGCCTGTTTGCCAGACAGAGGCAGAGTGCCTTGTGGGAGGCTTTGAATCATGACATTTTAGTGGCTAAAGGGCCCCCTGAACTCATGACCTTGGCTGAGGTTTTTACCACTCCCAACCGAGGTCACACAAGCTGGTCAATGAACATTTTTTTCTCAGCTATTGAACCCCTGTACTCACGTATTTCCAGACATATCTATACACTTGCAAATCAAAAAGTTAACTGCATGTGTTCTTAAAAACAGCAAACTGGTATATCCTTAATGCACCTAGTGAAGGAAAGGGGTAGGCCCAGGGGCTGTGGCAAACAGCCAGATGAAAAGGCTGTTCAGGCAAGCCTGAGCTGTCCTTTCTTCTGCATTGTAAAGGACAAGTTCCACCAGACCCTGCATTGAACACTTGACTGCAGACCAGGAAAGGTTGTTTAGGTTTTTGATCAGCTACTCTCAAAGTCCAAGTAACTCCAATAAATGCTAAAAATAAGGGATGAATCTCTCTCTGTCAGAAATGGTAAATACAGGTTGCAGAGACTTCTGGTGTCTGTCTCAAGCAGCTCTTTCAAATGGTCAAACGAAACCCTAGAAAATGAAGATCAGCTTTTGTGTTCCAGTTTCTGTGGACTGCTACTGACTGGAGACAGAAAACCAACACAAGGCATATGTGAAGAGGAACTAACTAACCCAGGTGACCTGGCCAACATTCCCTTTGGAAGCACAACTATCCTCTATTTGGAACAACCATTTGGATGCCCAAAGGTTGTTCTACGTTAAGGAACTGGTGTCAGGGTCTGTTGCTGTGCAGTGTAATGAATCTCACAAAATAGGCTTGGTGTGGTACCTTCCTGGGCTGTTCTTCCAAAACTCACCCATATGCAACTTCACATGGAAGAGGTGAGCAGGAACAGCCACCTCCACCAGTGAGGACTCCAAGCCTTCAAGTGCCTTTCCAGTGGTCTCGTGTCTCCTCTCATATCTTAGCGTACTCTACAAGGAGTTCCAAGGACAAACCTTCCCTGCCTTCTACTGACCTGTTATTTCCCCATGGCTCTTTTATATGGTTAGGCCACTTGTAAAAGGTTTTCTCCCCTCTCCTTATTTCTGAGAACTTTGGACCATTAAGCTGCAGCGCTCAGCTCAGGGGTGAGTCCATCAGGTGTGGGTGGTGGGCAGTGTTTGAGGCCAATGGCCCACACTCCAAAGCAGAATTTGTCCCAGTTACTGTCAGTCTGTTGCTGAGTATTAGGGATTGGAATGCGTGTCTAATTTGTACATCTTCTGTTCTGTTCATCCTCTAGACTGCAATAATTCGGCGCAGTCCAAAAGATGCACCTTCTTTCCTTCTTCTTCCAAAGCAATATCCCATAAATTCAATGTTTGCTAAGTCCATCTTTCACATTTGTCATAATGAATGTTTACATTTCTGCTGCAACAGCATCTTTTCTAAGTCTTTTGCGTTCCTGTGCCAACACGCCGCCGTGTTTAATAAAAGTGAGTGGTGGAGCTGGAGTAGGCCATGAACGCTGCACCCATCAATGCAGCCTTTAAGGCTGCAAATGCTCCCTTCCATCTCACAGCTCTGGAAACTTCTCCAGGTACATTTTCCTGTCCTGTGAAGCCAAGAATGTTTCCTACCTGGAGCAGAAGTGAACACAGCTCTGGAAATCTGTTTAGAGACTACAAAATTGGGCGATTCTGCTTGGCCTCTGGTTTTGGTTGCTGGAAAAGTCTTCATCAGTGGACTACAGAAACTTTATTTTCTTGCAGAGAGCAGCTCTTTGGTTTCATTCCCAAATGGGCACTTGAGTTTTTGCCATCTATCCCCTATACAGGTAACAATTCCTCCTCAGAAGTTTTAGCCACAGCAGGACACCAGGGGAACATACTGCAACCTCCACTCTGTGCAGTGACCTCCTCATCTTGGGTATCCAAAGGAGCAAAGGTATTTCAAAAACCCATAAGTTTAACGTTAAATCAGTCTTTGTCCTGCTTACCACACTGTGCTTTCTTGCCTCTTTTAGACCCATTTCCACCTGCCAATTCTTAATTCCACAGTACAACAGTGAACAATAATTTGTGTTTTTCTGTATTTCTCCCACCTACAAATGGGAACCAAGAGATCTGTCTTGCTTGTAAGGTACTTGGACTGCAGGGGATGGAAAAGATGCAAAGATGTGGATACTGTTATGCCCCATACTACAGGTCAAACATCTATTCATGGTAATTCCAACAGTTCCCCAAATAATGTCCTTAAAATAATCTACAATTTATAAGAACCTCATGATTCCATTCTTCTGAGAGGGCAGCCCAGCTCAGGTGTGCAGGAACTCAAGTGAAAGTCTAATTAAGTTTTCCCAATATAAATGCTGTAAAATGCACAGACATCTATTTTTCAATAAAACCATGAAATGTGGTAGCCTTTCTTTGATAAACTGGCCTCAGCTCAGGGGACTCTCGCTATACAATGCAGACTTATCCTTACACCACCATCCTAATTTTTCCCAGCTCTTTCCCTGACAATTTCTCTGCCATTCTTTGCTGCTCCCCACTAAAAGATGGGGCACTGAAAATAAGCAATTTCAAGAAATCTCAGGAAATCACTGCCATGATATATCTCAAAGCCAGGGAGCACTGACCTCCAACCCACTGCAAACTCCAAGGTGGGCTGTTTGCAGGTGTAGCTCCAGCCCCAAATCCCCTAATGCAACACAGATGGTATTTGCAGATGACCTGACTATGCTCACGTTCAGTAGCACATGTGAGCAGGTTTTATCTCACAGAGGAGTACGTGTCAGTCTGAATCCTGATCCCCACCTAGAGTGGAACATTTCCTTCACAGATTTGCTGTGAGCTAGAAGACTTTTTCTTGTTCAAATTATCTGCATGGGAGGTAAGTCTCTCTAGGGCTGCTAAGAAGTATCACCATTTCTAAAGCTGGCCAGGTAAGGTCAAACGCTTGAAACCACAGCGTTAAAACTGAGTTAAGCAATAAATTACAAAAACCTCTAGAGGATGAGGAGGAAAGGGAAGCAATCTTGGCTCTCAGTAGAGATAGAAACCAGCAAACAATGCTTTCCTTCTAATTCAGGCTCCCTTCCATAGAAACACTAACTGGGATATGGGGTCCCACTTAAGAAATTAAATCCTACAGAAAGATTCTGTGAGCAGCACCCTCTTCGCTCAGCAGCTGAGTGACAGAGCAGACCTCTTGGATCTCACTGAAAGTACAGACAGAACAAACAATAAACACTTACATATAAAGACAATGACAGCAACTATTTCAATGGCCTTTGCATTCAAAGGAAAAACCTCATTCTCTCATCCAAAGCTTTAAATAATAATTTTTAGCTGAATAGCACAGGTCAGTTTGGGAGCCGATGGTGTGGGGAATCCATTTGGAGCCAATTTTTTAGTGATGTGCATTAGCCAAGCTCTCTTCAGCACACAGCAATGCCAGAGAGAAAGTACCAGAGAGTGACTGGTCTCCCACAATTTTCTAATTACTTTTGCCCTCTACCTTTATTGACTAAATTCTCTGACTCAGAACATGCTGCTGCAGGAGCCCTATCTTAAAAAAAAAACCCAAACAAAGAAAAAACAAACCTAAGACCAAACATGTTTGTTAGAATCTCATCCTGTTTCACAACAGAGATTTCTAACCCAAAACTTAAGATTGCAACTACACTTTCAGCAGCTCATAGGAAAGTCAGTAACATCTTGTTCTCTAGATTTGTAACTCAACCTGGATTCTGTTTTCACGTAACTTTTAATCTCTTATGAAAATAATCCAGAGCAATGATGGTTTATTCATCCTCAGCGATCCAGACAGCCTGTTCCACTTCCAAAGGTCTGATATATGCACTCAATTTTCTGCATTTTTAGAGAAAGGACTGCTTCTTCCAGTAAGTCAGGGATTTAATCAGACAAACCCTTACTGTGTCCCTCTACTGAGTATTTCTACCATATCCAGGACAGTCATTGCACTCAAGACAGTACAGGTAATTCCTGATGTAATATCATGGTTAATAGGCATGATAATTTAGAAGGTTTATATCCAACTCAGCCCCAAAATGTAAATGGTAAATGTAGCAGTTTGTTCTTATGTACATTACAGTTCATACTGAACATTAAACAGTCAAATACCAGAGGTGTCATTTAATTGCCCATATCTCAACAAACTACTGGTTTTTTTTAAACTATACTTCCCACTGAAAATTTGTTTCTTCAGCTTGGCATTAGCTGGACTCCATGAACTAGATGTGCAACATTCTTTAGCAGCTGCCCTGCCCTGACTCCCGGAATGTTTTTTGTTTCAATACCATTACACACCCTAAGTAATCCTTGTTCTAAGATTTCAGAAGGTTCAAGAATGTCACAACCCCAAGTAAAATCCCCTCTCGTACCTACGTGGTACAGATTTGTGAGGATGGTCACCGCCCTCTGCAGCAGCAGCAGCTGGGACTGCTTTCTGCTGTGCTGCACAATCCACAGGAGTCTGTGCCTTGGATTTCCCAGTGTGGATTTCAGAAGCAATACAA
>JAOXXN010000265.1:49139054-49162791 GCA_026770055.1 Myrmophylax atrothorax | reverse complement strand
ATGAACGTATCAATCAGCAGCTCCAGGTATTGACACACAGGGGTTGTACATATCCCAGGGCCTCCAGCAGCTCCCGCAGGAGGAGTCCCTTTATCCGTGTCATAGCAACAAACATCCTTTGCACATGGGATCCATTGCATATTCTTTATGGGAAAACATCCTCTTGTTCTTTGACCCTATTCAGCAGTGGTGGTTTGCTCTGGTTAACTGTTGGAGCTTCCTTTTTACGTAACAACCACGTGCTTTGGAAACTCTGCTAAACCATTGCGTACAATTGCCAGCTCACTGGTGCAAGTCTCTTTCTTTTCAGGAGATCCCGAGGGGAGTCAGCCAGCATGGAGAAACACTTTGAGTATGAGCTGCCTTATCCAAATTCTCATTAGTTCATTCCTCATCCAAACAGGTAATTCCCAAGTGGCTGGCAGGCCACTCATTTTCGTTTGTACACAATCTCTGCGTTAATGTTGTGCTGCAGGTCACTGCTGCTCCACAAATTCTGAATTAGTGAAGACTTCCAAATCTTTTCTTTCTTTCAAGTTTGGGGTATCCACGGGATCAAGATGTTAACTGCTTTTGCAGGATGGAGCAGGTAAAAGTTTCATACAACAGCTGCTTTCAGAATCCACTCAGCACTTCGTATTTTCTCAGCCAAAAGAAATTTTAGTTTCCAACTGGATTTTATGACTGTTCTGGATAATTTCCAGGTTCTCCCAAGAAGTCATTACACGTTGTTTAAATTCCCTCTGGCTTGTTTTTAGAATCGTGGTAGCTCTGGTTTCTGTGAAGACTTGGCCAACAAAGGTGACCAACACAACCCCTCTGTAGTGGAGAGCACACCCTCACCTCACCCAGAATGCTGTGGGGATAAGCCACAGCTGAGCTGAAGGGTTTCACACTCCCCACTGAGAAACACTTCTCCTGGAGAGTCAACTGTGGTGCCACTTCTTTATTTGCTCTACACGACTCTCACACTTTCCAACCACTGTGCACAAGGAAATACTGAATCTCCACAATTGTGATGGGCTCCCACACAGAAAACCTCCAAGGTTCCCTCCCAGCTACCCAAAAACCTTCTGCCTCTGCTGCGACACCACCCTGAAGAGCCAAAAGTGTCAAATTCAGCAGTTGTAGCACACCCTGATCGGCTGCCACAGGGCTACAGAGTTGACTCTTCACCAACATCAATCAATGCAGTAACTTTTTTTTTTTTAAGAACAGGTAGAATAGAACAGACACTATGAAAAAAAACAATTTTTATTCAGTTGAAAAGAAGTCATTTACTCAATCACATTAACTATGCTAAAAATGATTTTTTTCTGACTACACCAGCAGTTAAATATTTTCAGCACCAATTCAGGACACATTAGTGACATTTATCACAACAGGTCTATTTCTCAATGTAAAGGACATACTAACTTCAGTAGCTGCTACTGGGAAAGGAGTAAGCAGAAGACTGCCTTTCTTTCCAAATACTTACAAGTGAGAGTAGCAACTTCTAGAAATAAATAACTGCCAAATTATCTCCCAAATCTTTAAATCGATCTTTTAAAAATAGAGTTAAAATAGATATCTTAATATGAGCTATCATAGATTTTATTTTTATGTGCTGAATACTCCAAAATGCGAGTAGTTGAGCAAGCATCCAGTACATAACTTTTAAAATAGTTCTTCCCTCCCCACAATATCAACCCCATTTTTTATCCATGTCATGCTGGTTAGATCCCTATCTCTAGTGACTTCCCAGTAAACACCACGCTGTTGGATATTGCTGGGATATGCTACCGTCCTATGAGTGAAAGAAGTCAGTGACCTGGTGAAATACCACCAACTCACACAAACAGAAAATTCATCCAGTCATTGGCTCGTTATCTCTGAACATCAAACAAATCTAAGCTTTAGTTTTTCAAAGCCTTTGTGGTCTTCCTCTCGCTGGGCCAGTTCAGAAGGTCATCACTGAAGGCAGAACCGATGAAGGCAAAGAAACCAAAAAGCAGCAGATAGTACTGTCTCTTTCTGTCCTTTTAAATCAAGTTCGCACAAAACAAAAGGAGACAAGGTTAAAATGAAGTTTATTAGTTTTTTTGGTTTTTTTAAGCTTTTTTTATATAAAACTGTTTGTGAAACAGCTATTTTTATTCCCATGGCAGAGTGACCCCTGAAAGATGCACTAACCCCTTTCTTAAGGCCTTAACAAGAAAAAAAATCATTTTTTGTTTTGTTCCTTAAACCCAAATGTTTTAAAATTACATAATTTACAAAAAAACCCCATCCCAAACAATCATATAGCGTAGGCTGTTACACTGACATTACCTCTTCCTTCCTTAGGAAAAGCAAAAACATAAAATAAGGGCCAAGTGGATTTTTCCCAATCAGTTTGGAGATAATTGGACTACACCAACATTCCAACTTCGTTTCATTCCCCAATCTGGCATGTCTTCCTCTCACCTGCCTTCCCAACTGCAGGCAGCTTCTTGGAATGATTTGGGGGTGCACTTTGTTGCCACAAAGGACACATACTCCCTTTCCTGACGTGGGACACAAGATGTATGGGATCTAACAAGCAGCAGCCTCTTATTTCATGAGTCTCATGACCCAGAGTCTTCAGATGTTTTTCAAGCTTCCACTGCTAACAGTGTTTCTCAAAAATGAGAATCTCCCTATCCCTGACAAAAGTACTGACACCCCATCACCTGCAACCATCCAAGCCTTCCTCCCACGCTCTGCAATGAATTCATCAGTATTTTATTTGCCTTTTAAAATGGAATTTCATTGGAACTTGTGAGAAAGAAAGCAAGAGGAACAAAGACAAGTCCTGTTTGGAGTACTCCCAGTTCTGCTATTCTTTCCCACAAAACGTTCGGCTCAATGAGCCTTGCTTTAATTTTGGATTTAATATTTACTTTAGCTATAGGGGTTTTTTTATTTATATGGGGCTTTCTTAATGTTAATCAAAAGCATCAAAAGGGATATAGCGCACCTTTCATTTAAAACAAAGTCTTTCAAGACTAAAAAATAGATCTTTATATATATATATATTTATCCCTCCCTCTTTAGTTCCCCCCACCTGTTTCCTTTTTCCCCCTCCCCTTCCCCACTGTCACTATGGAGATTGTGTCCATGGAAACAGCTGGTTCAGACTCCTTGGTCAGATTCTGTGATGTCATCAGTCTTGAGTGTGATGTAAGAATTTATGAAGGAAGTGCTGGCATTGGCAGGCACGTCGAGAGGGGGCATGGCTGCACAGTGGGAGAGATTTCATTCAGTCACGAATGTCCACCGCTTTTTATCTCAACAGCCTAACCTGAAAAACAAAGTGAAAACAATAATGGAATGGTTCCTTCCCTCTGTCTGCCAACAGGCCCCTCCCCAGGCTTTGGAAAAACCCACTGAGCACCTGCCACAACAGTAACACCAAAGAGCTCTTTAGTTTTGTGGACTGCAAACAGATGTAAGCACAACGGTAAGCAGTTCATAAAAGCAAATCCACGTGATAAAAAGCATCAGTGTAACAACCAGTAAAAAATTAAATAAGCCCAGTTCTGGAGCAGGTCCAGGATGCCAGGATGATCTGTGCCACGGCAATGGCTCTGACAGAGCCACTGCCGTCAGCAGCCAGACTGGGGCTCGCTCACCTCGTGCTGGCTCCTCACATGGCCTGTGAGAATGGGCAACGGAGGGGCTGAGCGTGTGCCAGTGTGAGACAGCTGCTGCTGTGCCACGCTGCCCCGCAGCGACTGCACCCAAGTGTTTCCATCCCACTACCATCCAACAGGGGTTTCCAGTGAGCAGGTAGCAGATACTGAAACCAGTACCAAAATTACAGGAGTCCAGCCACAGGAACCAAATTTGGGAAATGGCTACATTTCACCAGCTAAAGGTAAAGCTGTGGTTTAACTAACTGGAGGGCAGGTAGTATTTCCTTATGCTGCTTTTTTGTTTCAATTGTCATATTATGGTGGTGGTGGTGGTGACAGTTCATGAAAGGACTAAGCTGGTGATGTTTTTCAAGTCAAATGTGGAAACATCCAAGTGCTTGGCACATGTTCTCCCTGTCCACAAATTCTCTGAGGCAGAAAATCAGCTTCAGGAGTTTGCTAGGTTGGTGGAAACTCATTTCAAAAGGGACACTAACTACAAAGTTAAAATTTCATTTCTCTAAGCTATGGCTCTCATTCTTAAGCAGAGAAAAACCAAAGCTTAAAATAATAAATTCCTTTCTTCCCTTCTCCCAGCAATTTATTTATTTAGCAAGGTTACTTACTTTGATATGACTTAGATAAATCCCTTCCTAGCAGCTAGTGAGCTTGGGAAAAGGAAAAAACCCTTGCAACGTAAGTGATGCACATGGAAAGCAGTTAACAGAATTAGAGGTGTGCCTGGGAACCACGAACACCCGTGTTCATTCACAGCTGGCAATTAAACTCCAGGAACCCTAACCAAGTGTGATACAGAAGTCAATGCTGCTCTGATCATCAGCACAACAATCAGATTACATCCCAGCAAGCCTAATGCTTGGCTGCAAATATCCCCCACCTAGGGGTGCCAGGCTGAGAGTGAAGAAGGAGTCAGGCGAGTACGTACAGAAACCAGACGGGTAAAGCGCTGGAGTTACAGCTGAAGAGGAAAGGGGGAGGTTCCTAGAGAGTGCAGGCAGCTGCCCTTTGTGGTGTTCATTACTGTGCAACTGTGAGCCCTTGTGAAGGAGTGTCAAGGCAGTGTTGCTGTCTCTGGCTCCCGTACAACTGCAGCTTGCCCATGCCTGGAATTGGTCCAGAGCATTAGGCACTGGCTCAGGGAAGAAACAGGCTCAACACACAGGGAGAGTCCTTCCTCGTTCCTGGACAAGATCCAGAGCACCAGACTTGCTCTCACAGTCACTCTCCAGATCTGGACTTGTTCCAAATGTTCTAGAGGCAACTGGCTCAGGGAGAGAGAAGCAACAGAGACAGAATACACTGACTTGCCTGGATGCTATCCAACACGTAGGATTCTTCTTAACTTGCTGGGCTCAGGAGTGAACCAGGACTAAAACAGCCCAACAATCTCACAACTGAGTGCCCATCTATCTTACACTAAGGCCAGTAGAAGGGTAGTTCTTTAATTACCACAGTAATACAACAGATTTTTTTTTATAATTGGATCTTTCAGATTTGCTTGGGTTTTATATTTTGAAATGCAAAGTCAAGTTGGAGCACTTAAATTTTAAGACATTCTCAACATCAAAAGGGAGTGGCATAATAGGACATTCAGGTAAGAACTGTTTGAGGCAAAAGTAGATTTGGAAAGAAATGATGCTTTAGAGAGCTGTCTGGCCCAAAAATCATCACTGAGAAGACTTCCCTAGAGTAGAACAGTTTTAAACAGGCGCCTTTGTCTGTGAGACCATCACACTTCTGTAACGTTGTGAATTATATTGCCTGTTACACAACAAGGAAAAGAGAAAAGCTTAAAGGAATCCCAATGACCTTTACCATGGAGGGAAAAAGCTACTCAAAGGCAGAATACTGTTAAATACTGTTTGCATGGTAACTGTTAAAACAACACTCCAAAGCCAAGAAAGAATGCTGTTAAAAATGAAAAACCACAGAACACAGCAGAGCTAAACCAAGTCAGCAGTCAGTCTACAAAGTGTTTATATGAAACACTACCTGTCCTTTGCTACTGCACTAAACCCCCAGAATTTTCCAACTAATTCCTCATCCTTCACAGAAAACACCATTAAAAGTACTTCACAATTACATAACTTGAAAAACAGGTAAGATTTTAAGGCAGGGGAGGTGCCTGGGAAGCACGGGAATGGCAGTGAGGGAAGGGGATTATCATCAGCAGCTCGAAGAACTGACATGAAAGAGCAACTTCAGCCCCACGATTGCACAAAAAGGACTGAGAAGCAACCAACTTGAGTTAGAAATGCAACTGAGCAGTGAAATGAAGGCAAGAGAACCTTCTTGGGCTGCGGTACCATGGAAAGGGTGCCAACAAATATTAATTTGAAACCAAACAGTTACTTAATTTTAATCCACCCAGCTGCCTTTGAACAGCCATGAACTTGCCACCGAACACAAAATAACAAATCCCAACCTGATCCCATTCCCTGGGTGCTAACTTCCACGTCAGTCCTATTTGCCTCTTTGTGCCAGTGTATTTCTGCAGCCATACAGCAAACCAGATTAGAAAAATGACCCAGTTCAGATGCTAAAATGGCAAAAAGCAGTTTCAGACAAACTGAATTCCCCAGCAAATTTACACATGGCTGCATTGAATGCTGGGACTAGACAAAGGAGGAGGCAGAGGAAGAGCAGTGCAGGACCCGGGGCACATTACAAAGCTACAAAACTGTGAGCACTGGTGAATACAGTTCCACCTTCTCTGACCCATGTCTGTAAAATAGAGAAAAAAGCTGGGCTAAAGAAACACAACAGGCTCCTGCTCAGACTAGTTTATTTATCCCTGTGTCTACAGAAAACAGGGGAATCCTGAACTCATCAATATTATTAATAATTCCTTATATACAGAATTTAAGATACTTTGAGGAATTTATTTATTCATACAAAAGCTTACTATTAACTACTCTGAGACTCACAGAAAAAATCCTTCTGATCCTTAGGGACATGATACAAAAGGAGATTTCTGCCACTGGTTTAGCTGAGAGAGTAATCAGGCAGTTTTAACAGCTAACAGGCTTTGCCTTTTGCCACTTAAGGAACTGCTGCAGAAATACGAAACAGTGAAGTCGCTATCCTGAACAGAATGGTAGCAGGGAAAATAAACCATTACAAATGTTCTGATTGTACACAAGAGCACCTTGATTTCTCATAGAAACGGGCAGAAGGCAGCAGGTGGAAACTGGAACTCTCCCCAACTCACCTGTGCTTGCTTTTATATCCATTCCCAGGAGTACACTTCCCCCCTCACCCCCGCTCCGACTGCTCTGTGCTGAGGCTGCCTTTCACCATCTTGTTCTGCAAGGAGGGAAGAGAGCAAGGAAGGAGGGGCTGACGAACCGGCAAGCCAGACAGAGGAGGAGGAAGAAAATGAGGGAGAAACAGAGGACAGGGGTAGGGAAAGTGAACATACAGAAAGTGAGAGAGAGAAAGAGAAGTCAGTATTGAAACCAGACATAGAATTTTCAGACTGAGTCTTCCCTGAGACAAAAGCAGGTAATTCCGCAAAAGTAAAGAGGCTGAGATATGAAAGCCTGGTTAACTTTAAGAAACGCAGAATTTAAACACAAAAAGGTAGAACAAGCTGAGAAGCATCACTTTAATATTGCTCCAGAGATGGCTTAAGACAATCTAAGACTGCAGAGCTACCAAAAGGTGAGGTGTCCCATCCCCTTTGCAGCCTCCTCAGCATCCTCCTCTGGTCTGTTGCAACCACACTTGCTGCGAAGCAGACACAGAGCCAGCTGCATTTGTGAGAGGTAGCTAACCCTTCAAAAGATGATTAGTTTTCAGACAGCGTTTTCCCTGTGATAAAAGCTGGTATTTTGCATAAGTAGCACATTCAGGACATAGACGGTTGAAGCATTGATGCTGACAGAAGGAAATGGGAAAGCTCACTGGGGAACACAGGGAAAGGCAGGACCAGTCCCTCTGGACTGAGCTTGCTTATGCCTGAAGTGTCAAGCGCAGTTAATGAGGCAAGAAGCACCTTTGCTCTCCAGGAGCTGCTTATTATGATGAAGTGTATTTACCAGCGTGAGGCCTGGACTGCAAAAGGGCAGCAGGCACAGTACTGGGGGACTTCCTCAGTGCTAGTGGAGTCATAAAGTTGGCTCTTCCCCCATTAACTACAGAGCAGAAGAGTGAGGTATTAGATAGTTACTAATTAGCTAATAGTGCTAAGCTGGTGTTACCTAAAGGCATCGCTTTCAACAGTCCTAAAGTCTTTCTTCCTCTCAACTGCAAAGGTTCACATAACACAAAAAAAATGATGCACTTTGTTTCCAGTCATTCTAGAGCAATGGTTTTCAACCTTCTTATTCCTGCCTTGCCACTGCCTAGAACTCCCCTTCCCAGCCACTACAACGAAGGAGCAGAGGGATCCTACATTCTGTGCTGCAGAAGAATTTGGAACAAACTGGTCATGATCAGTGAAACACGTGGTGAGGGCAGTCACAGCCAAGCAAACACAGCTCTGCTTGACTTCAAATGATTCGTGTCTTTACTAAGCAACAGCCAACAAACTTCAGTGACAGAGAAAGGCTGCTGGTGTTCAATTTCTGGTTTTGATGCAACATGATTTGCAGTGGGATAGTTTTGAATAGAATTTGAATAGAATTGAAAATTTTACTGCCTCATAAAGTACCTTTAAGAACTTAACTGGTAGCTTTCCCCCTCTCACCCCCCAAGATTACTTCAGAAATCCACGTGCCTTCTCGGAACCTTCTCTGTGAGGCTGGGTTCTTTGTCTGAAATCACTGCAAGTGCTCACACACAGCAGCAAGGACCCGAGCCATCTATGCAACAGTGTGTTTCCCTGTAATACTTCAGGCAATGGGCAGCAAAAATAAAGACCTTTCAAAAACATAACCTTCTGTCACGGTTTAAACCCCAGCTGACAAGTAAGTACCAGGAAGAAAATAACCATTCCAGCCAAAACCAGGACGCCCTCCAGTTATCTGTAGCCAAGTACCCAAAGTGGAGCAGAGGGTGGCACTTAGGTAGTTACATTCCACAGTAAGGGGAGCTCATCCTTCCCTGTTTTGTTTGGCATGATCTGCAGGTCTTGTAGCACTAATGCATCAATTTAAACTTGCTGTACATTGTCAACATTATTCCACAGTTGTGCAGAATAATTTCTTTTCCTTTATATGGCGAAAAGTAGGCCAGTTGTGGATAACAGCCTGAATGTGCACCGAATCTTCCTGCACATTTTAAATACGTGTATATAAATACATCATTTTGTGGTAGAATATCCAGAAAGGAACATGAGACTAATTCTTGTATGTTTACAAAAGGCAGATTAAGGATAATCTGTGAAGACAAAAGACCACCAGATGTCAGTCTAGTTCTAGGCAGAGAAGAGATCTGCAGATGAGAACTAAATGGAGACTAACCCCTGCTAGAAAGCTACACAATTCTTCCCTATTCTCATTTGTTTTCCAGCACAAGCCATCCACACTCTTGCACAATTCCTGCTGTATCCAGCTGGCAACAAGAACAGTAATTTTTCTGGATACTTCTGAGCATTTAAAACTGGAAGACTGGTACCCACAGCCTCGCAGAGATGTGTCCTCCCTTACAGGCTGGGAGGAGCATCCTCAGCACACTGTTTCCCATTATTCATGAGTACAGGACAGTATGTGCTGTCTACCTGGTCTCCCCTCTCCACACAGACAGCTCTCAGCACAACTGTGTTTGCAGGCCACAGGGACATTGAGTTAAGGATACCCAAACCCTGGGCAGAAGCAGCATATGGGTCTTCTGAACAGCCAAAGACCTACAAACAACCCAACAGATCTACTGAAGGCTGAGTGTAGGACTCAGTCTAGTTACTACCACTAAACTAGGAAAAGGTGTTTCCCAGAGCCAGGAGAACTTTTCTTTAAGCCATTTTTCTTCCTTCTTGCATCCTCAGTAAATTCAAGGAGAAAAAACAGACAGTTCAATGTAGCACTCAAACAGAAACAACGAGCAATGTACTGATTCTATCACAGAATTCAGGAAATGAAGCCAGGCTTTCTAAAGAGTCATCAAGGATCCAAAGAACAACTGAACATATGGGACAAAAATTTTATCTTCTTCAGCTCTGTATTCTTCTTGAGTTGATGTTTGCCCCCAGCAAACACAGACCACAAGCACACATCACAGAAGAATTACACTGGAATTACACACTAGAAGCATCTCTGACTGCAGATGTTATCCAGGTATAAAATTACTAATCTAAATTTAGAAACCAAAAGAGGACAGCAAAAAACCAGGTCTAATCCAGGAGAGGATTCTTACCTTGTGCTTGGGGCACCTCACTGAGAAATTCTCTTCGTTTAGTAAACAATCTAAAGGAGGAGAAGACAGCAATTTATTACTTTTTAAATGAAAACCAACTTGAGTAATACATCACATGTGTTAATCTTGGCTCACAGGTATAAATTTTTTATTCAAAGACTACCTTATTAGAAGGTTCATCCCTTCCACTCCTTGCTTCTGTTTTTAGCGAACAAAATTCCTCAACACCCCAAGTGAAAATGTTGCCTGGATTACCAAGCATCCCTGGTCTTCCTGATGTTCTGTATGCAGTAAGAATCACAACAGCAAGTCCACAAATCCTGTGTCCCAATCCCGGTCAGCTATTCCAGACTTCCTTGCTGCAGCACAAGGCAGATGGACACATTCACTCCATCGGGACAGACAATCCTTGTCTTTCATAGCAAACCCACTATCTTTCATCCTTGCCCCAAGGCCCTGCCGACAGCAGGGGGAGAAGGGGTGTGTATATACGGTGTATGTACACGTATGGGTGTTTATCTGCAATCCCAAATCCTGGTGATCGGTTTGCATTGTGACACCACGTCTGGCACTCAGGTCACTCGTGCTGCTCTTGGGTCTGCTTTCATGACTTGTGTATGAGAAGCTTTTATGACCTAAGAAATAGTATAATGATATAAATGTATTGCAGAAGTGGGGCACCTATGTAGAACTGCTTATTTAGGAACAAATTAAGCAATACTGCCATTTGAGCACCATTGTTTTAGCGGCACTGCCAGTGTGAGAGTTGCTTCTCCTCTCACCTCCCTTCCCAGGCCATGCCTGTGAGGGATGAGAGCCAGCAGCTCCTGGAACCTCAGCCAAGGGAAGAAGCAGCACTCAGAGCCTTCAGCTGCCTGCCCTGGGCACCCTGAACTGCAGGGTCAGCCCCCCGCCTGCCCCAGCGCCTGAGGCTGTTCTGTTCCAGCCGCCTCTCGCAGGGGAGGGAGGCTCGCAGCCAGCCACAGCAGCAGGGCTCAGCGCCATCACCCGCTCGGAGCCACCGACACTGACTGACCAGCGGAATTCACAAGGTGCTTGTGGCCTCCTGTGGGTCCAACCCACCCCAACAGCTCGTAAGTAAAGGAGCACAATGGTAAATAAAATGTGCTAATTTAAAACGCTCTTAAGGATGTAGCATAACCAGTGCTACCTGCTGTTTCAATCTGCTGGAAGAGTTTAGCAGACAGCAGGAGACTGGAACTAAAGCTTGAGGGAAAAGCTTTCTAGATACCCAGGCTTTGGCAGAGCATCCCTCTGCCTGTGTTTCAACATGAATGCCTCTGGCCTGAATCAAAGGGAAACAGCATGCAATAGGCTAAGTTACTGGAGAGATTTTAGCAAAGGGGAGTAAAACCCTTAATCCTCCTGCAGATAATTCCAAATACAGCATTAGCAAATCACAGGAAATAAATAAAATGCTTCCTCATTATAAGGGCAGGAATCGTACATTTAGGCTACAGCATGAATTATCACTGCATAATATAGCAATCATCAAAAATGTACAGAGCAATCATAAAAACATACACAGTATGTTAGAGCAGGATGGAGTTTTCTTCTTCCTTGGAAACCCAACATTGCTAATGAATGCAGTTCTTTAGCTAGTACATCAGAAAAGGAGATTGTACAAGGATCAGGAAGAACTGCCAGAAACCTTGTGCCTCGTGCCTGATCTGTGTATGGAGCCCAGTTTGTTACTAACATCAGCATTTCTGTTGCAAATACTAATAGAAGAACCAATTAATACCATTTCTTTGTTTCTAATAAAGGACAACTATAAAAAATTTCATCAGCACACTGTAGAAAATCAGCTGAATACCAATAAGGCAGAAATTGTTCATCATTACAAAGCTGGCCTGGATCTTGGTTAGCAGTTCCAAGTATTTTATATCACAGATTACAATTCATCATGGAGTCAGCAGACACATAGCTATGATCAGCTCTTTGTGGCAGAAAGGGAAAAGAACTGAGACTTGTCCTTGTTTGCACAGATTTTTCTCCATAAGGCAGCCAGGAAAACCTAAAACATTTTTAATAGAAGCAATTATTCTTCTGTAAGCTTCATACTTTGTCTCACCCTCTGCGTTCTGCCTGTTACTCATCTTTAATGTTACTTGTGAAGATGGAGCATTTCTATTCTCTGAAAATTCATTTTATTTTGCTGTTAGTCTTTTCCTAATTTACAGTCAAAGATCTTTTGTAAGTGGAACTGCCTATGATACATGTTGAGGGGACAAGTGTGCTGCAACCATCAGGATCTGACTCCAGGTGGGGAGGAACAAGCAGAGGGAGAGGATATAAAATTTCAGAAAACAAAGATCCTGTTTCCATGGAGACATCCCTAGGACTAAGTTATCTTGAGACATCAGAGGCTCTTCATAAATTTGGACAGACGAAAGCCAAACACAGACAATGTTAACCACAGTCATCTCTATACAAAAATTACTTAAGTGGCACTGCTGATCTTGATTTTTATGCAAATAGATAAGAAATATTCAGCTCTCTTGCACTCTATACTGCCACAGATTATTTTCTATGAAAGGAGATTAAAAGAGAGGCTGAATTAGGCTATATAAAAGCATCTATACGTACAAACTGGCAATTATAAAGCCACGTGCCATTCCACAGCAGCCAATTAGCACCAACAGTGCAGAGCCTGGCTGCTCACCAGGGTGGGACTGGGACCTGACCCCGGTGCAGGAGCCTGAGCCCAGGTCCCACCGCAGGGCCAGCCCTCCTTGCTGCAGGGAACTGAAGCCGTTCTGACACCTCCATCCTGCAGCCCCTGCCCAAAAACAAGCTGCCTGTCAAACGAGGCACAGTAGCTGACAGGGCAATAACTTCTAACCCACATGGACACAAGGGCAGGAACACAGTTCAGCTCACACTGCGGCTGCCTCGGATGTGACATGAACACTTCATCTCAACTAGGGCATGGCCACTTCCAGGGCACGGCCACTTCCAGGGCATGGCCACTTCCAGGGCATGGCCACTTCCAGAGCATGGCCACTTCCAGGGCACAGCCACTTCCAGGGCATGGCCACTTCCAGGGATGCTACACAAACTCAAACACCAAGTGTGTTATGACTCAACTTACCCTAAAATACACTCCAGCAGCAACTGTTTTCTCGGGGTTTTTTTTGTTTCTTTTTTTTAAGATACAAACTCAATCATACATATTCCAAAAGCCTGCAAGCCCTTGTAAGTGTCAACACAAACTTCTGAGGATTCAGAACAGAACTGTGACAGACCCTAAATAAATCAAGGTGGCACGATCTTTCAAAGCAGAACAGTTGAAACTACCACTGAGCTCAAGAAACCCGAGAAATTCCTGTGTCTGATTCGCCACAGGAAAAACAGCAGCACTAGAAAACTGATAAAAAGGGGTTACAGTCAGACAGCAGGCTGAGGAAAGAGAAAGTAATGCTGATTTGTTTCTCAAGAAGCCTACATTTTCTGATTGGGCATAAATGAAAATCAAGTCTTATTCCATATGGCTTGCTTATTCTTTTACACAGATTTACTGGAAGAGCTTCTATAGACTAACAGGGCTTGATTACACCCACAGATAAAACCAAGTGCAAACAAGGGCTTTTACTGCCATACCATCAGGCTGAAATTTTGAATGCTGAGAATCTACTTCAGGCTGGGGCTCCTTTATTTGTTTTGGTCAAAAACTTCTGCTAAAGTAGCCCAATGATTTCCTTAAAACTCTTTCTTGGAAAAAAGTTATTCTGCCCATGTTAAACATCTGAGGAATTTTTCTCGGAAAAGCTCCACCACATCCTGATTTTCAGTAGGACCTGAATCTTAGCTAAAGCTACCACAAAATCAGCAAAGTAATTCCCTGAAAGGAGCAAGGGGGGATTTTCATGTGCACATCCTCAGGAGAGGCTTCTCAGATTTTAGCTAAGTCCTTTAAAAATTCCACCAAGCACACTTCTCCTTGGGGGTGAGCAGGTCTTTCTTGTAAGTGAGCCTCAGATTTTGGCACCAGACCCCAAAGCAGTGAAGCTGTCAGGGGCCATTTCTAAGATTTGTGTCACCTGAAGGAAGAAAGGGACCATTTCAAAACTGCAAAATGGGAAGCACTACTCCAGAAGGCAGAAATGAAAACAAAGGGCAATCAAGCTGCAGAAAGAGTGAGGGCTAACAGGATAAGGAGAACACTGCTACTAGAATTCAGGAGCAAGAAATTAAGGATGAGTGCCAGCAGGAGGTTAAGACTGAATCAGGGCTGATTCAGCCAGAAGACTGGAGACTAAGAACTACTAGAATAAGGCACAGAAAGGTGAAACAGAGAACATAAAGGACAACATGCAAGAATAAACCAGGACTAGCAGGGTTAGCTAAGGTAGGAGAACCAAATGCGAAAAAGAGAGCCCGGAGAAGAAAAACAGCTATGAGCAAGAAAGGAGAAGAGGAGGTGATGTAAGAGCAAAGAAGCCAAGCTAGAAAATAGTAACAAAGGAAAAGTCAGAAAGGAGTAGGAGGGACGGTGTCTTATGGAGAGACTGGAATAAGAAATTTGTGAAGAGGAGCCTGAGACGAACTAGTTAAAAGGCCTGTGGCTGGTATGAAGAGCTAGAGCGGAGAACATACCAGACATGCAGGCTGAAGAAAATGAAACAGAAAGAAAAATGTATAACCCACTCCCCCAAACAAAGAAGTCTCTGTTCTCACTAAATTGTACTCTTCCTGGAGTGAAACCAGGGACTCACCAGTTCTACCAACTCCTCTGCTATTTTTTAAACATGTTTGTGAAACTCACAGTCCAAGCATCCCATCTCCATGCAGCTCTTGCAATCTATTACTGCTGCATTACTCAAAGGAGGGAGGTTAGCTTGGAATTGTGCACTCTGACAGATGGACACAGGACAAAGTGATGTCTCAGAACAAAATTGCAAGAAAATGAAGTAAGCACAGTGTTGGAACTTGAACACAAAAAGTTACTCTAAAAAAATCTCAAAGGTTGCAAAGTCAAGACAAAAGTGAAAAAAAGCCTAATTTAATCTATCCCACTTCTACATATTATACAGTAGACAAATGATATTACATTTAATATAAGCTAAATAGTATGATTATATACTACTTTGTGTACACAACACTGCTTCTTCCATGCATGACACAGAACTTCTCTTGGGAATCAGTCATGATTGTTCAGTTTATTTGTCATCTGGAGGATCTACCACATTTGCTGAAGTGGAGGAGAGTTAATGAGGAAGGTGTATCTGAAGAAAAAGGACAATATCTTAATTATGAGACCTGTATTTAGATCACAGAAAATGCCCCATCCTGTACCTCATAAAACACGCATCCAAATTAAGCACCCCAAACTACTGGGACTGCTTTCTATAATTTATTTTGGTTTTCTCACAGCAATGAGAAGGGCAGGTCACAAACCAGAAGCAAACACATACTGAACACAGAGCGAATGCAAATCTGACTGAAGTCTGTGTGTCTCAAACACACCGTACAAACCCAAGTTGGTTAATGTTCATGAAACTCTCAGGCCTGAGAGGGGTAATGCAGAAACTGTCACAGTTCTGCTTTCAGAACCGAGACGGACTCATGTGCAGTAGGCAGGATGCAGAATCAGCAAGGACCACACATCTTCATGAATGAGTACCCTTTTATCCTGTAGGGTGAGGTAGGGCCTTTTGGAAACAGGTCTCACTAACCCTTTAATTAGGTGATTACTACCTTATAAGATACAGTCATGAGAGATCAAAATTACACTTACATGGACACTCTTATTTCTGGCATTCTTTTTGAGTGTTTGATTTTTTGCAACCTGAATAATCTTTCTTTAACATCTGATTTCATGTCAAGTCAAGGATTCTCCATCTCTGCAGTGGTACTAGTAAGCATTCCATCACAATATCAATTTCATGAAGCATTTCTGTTACAATAAAGTGTGGATCTCCAAAAGGATGGGATTTCACGGTGAGAGGTGCAATGCAGTCATCCAGAAATGGGCATTCCTACTTCAAATACTCTAACATTTGAAAAACAGCATAGAACTGGTGGTGAACAAGTGGGCTGCTCTGGAATTGGAGTTACAAACAGGAAGCTTGCAATTATTTGCCAGTCAAGAGCTGTAATCTTGAATCCTTCCCTGTTTGTTATCAGTCTAAGCTTTTTATGACAGGAGAACTGAGTTAGAGAGGGGACTGGAATAGGGGGGTATTCTTTATTCTGAGCTGGGATTTTTTTTACCCAAGAAGAAGATTTATCTCCATGAAAAACTGTCACTGTGGTACAAAACCCACCAACTCACAAGCCCAGGCTCATAGCTGGAGATAATACCACCAAACAATTAGCCTGCCTAATGATGGAAACTGGACCTACCCAAGAGGCTGACTGAATTGCTTTTATAGGAAGGGGAACTTTCTGGTAACTTGCATCCTTTTAACAAAGGGTTTCTATTGTTCTCAAGGAAAGAGCAATCCGTTCTCCCACTGCAGTCAAATTTCAGTCACTGCAGCTGCCTTCCCCCAAACCAGGGGACATTCAGGTGGATTCCTTGTCCTTGCAAGTTCCATCTTGTCCCAGTGCATTACTGTACGCTGTTTATCCCATCCCGCTTCCCACCAATTACATTATCTTCACAGCAGGTGAAAAACAAAGAGGGAATGAATGTGTAAAGTACCTCCAGACTTAGTGCCATATAATTTGAATAAACATGAAATACAGTTAACATGTTGTTTGTTCCTACCTGCATCGATGGCACAAGGGTAATGGTATCGGAAGGAGCAGCCTTTGTTGTAGCAGCCTAAGGTGGCTCCTGGTTCCTGGCAATGGGAACATTTCTGAAAGGGAAACCAAGAAATGGCAATTAAGATTGCAATCAGCTTTCTGAATACCTGTATTTTCCTGGGAATTAACCTCGTTCTAGCAACAGTGTTTTGACTAACCACAATGTTACACTCCATTTTTCCCCAACATACAAATAAAGACCTTTCAACAAGATAACCTCTTTCAAACTACAAACTTTTCAGCTGTCTAACCAGGCAAGAGATACCAAATGTTTGGCCATTCAAAAAGAACTTGAAACAATTCTCAAAGCTGTTTTACTGACCTATGTTTCAGTACCCGACAATGACATCAGTGTTAAAATTAGAGAAAAAAGCTTTTTTGGACCTGCAGCACCTTCAAAATGAGAATTAGCATGACAAATAATGATTTATAAGACACCATTAGTGTAAAAGTAATTTGTTACATCATTTTCATTATCACTAGCAGTTGAAGATTAAGGCCAAGTTGAACATTTTTTCTCAGGTGATCACAAAAGGCTTACCTGGAGCAGGAGAAGATGCAGTGATGGGAAAACACTTCATCATCACAGAAATGGCACATCTCCAAAGGAAGCACTTGCAGTGCTACAAGGATGCTCATACAATTATTGTCAAAGTAGCTCAGACTCATCTGATGACCACATTCAATTTTCATTAGTCAAATCCCATTAGCTCAACTAGTCAATGATGTATTTAAGCATAATATCAGACAGATGGGAATGCAGCAGAAGGAAAGCCTCTCACCCATTTACTTCATCCTGAATGACTTAAGGAACGACTTAAGGAAGTAAGCCTAGAGTGCATCTCATTCAGATAGCAATGTGATTTCTAGAATATATATAGTAAGTGATTTTTGTTAACTAATCTAAGATTCTGATGAAAACTGATTTCTGATAGGTCGGTATTTTTCCCTTCTAAAAAGATACAGCCACATCTGGTAGAATTCACCAAATGCTAAGAGACTGCTACTACTTAAAAATTAAAATGCAAATAAATTTCTAGCAGAAAAAGAAGAGATGACCTACAGTAATTTTGGAGTTATACTTAAGAAACACAGGAATTTTCTTTATTCTGATAAACAGCTAACACCATATAACTGGTACAATTCACCTTGAACTCAGGCTGTGAGGAGTTGCTGTCGGTCACTGCCTGCACGCAGAGAGATGATGACACAATCTACAAACACTCTTCCTATTGGAAAGGCTGGTGTCAAACCCCACGTGCCCTATCAGGGCTATCAGCAGGCTACACCTGTAGAGCACACAAACAGATGTGCTCAAACCAGCAGTGCACCTGGCACCGGACAAGGCACAGGCTCCTCACCATATGGGGAGGCTCCTCTGCCAGGGTGGCCACATCCACTAGATCCACTTCCTCACGTCCCTGATCAGCACACACCTTGCAGGGGAGATCTGGAGAACAGATGTGGCCACAGCTCACGGCCACAGCACAGCTCCTCACTCTGCACAGCACACAGGGGTTGGATTGCAGTGTTTCCAAAACCACTGAGAGTATCTGTCACTTACTGCTCTTCCTGGTGTTCTGTGCTGTGCAGAGATGGCTGTAATTTGTATTTAAATGACTGAATGAAGATGAAAGCAAAACTAGCTCCAGCCATAAACCAGGTGGCCCTCTCTTCAAATCAAAGCAGATGCAACTAACAGAAAGCTGGTGAGATGTCAGTTCTCATGACATCTACAACTGCAGTCCTAAATAATGCCTTCCCTTTCGGGTGTGCCAAAGCATCCCGAGCTGATCGTCAGCGCTCCCTACTAAATTGTGCCTGCCTTCTGAGCACTGAATGTGCATCATGACAAACTGCTGCAGTATTTATGATGCAAGAGAAGTGTTCCAAAGGCCTAGGAAAAACACATGCAAGCAGCCTATTTTTGCCTGTCAGAACATGAATGTTAGTTTCCAAGGGTTAAAAAAAAAAGTCTAAACCAATATTGAAATGCATACCAAAATACATGGACTGCTAGCCAAACTGCAATGTAATTCACTCTCCCATAGGAGTAAAACCAAGTCTCATCTATAGAAAATGTCTTTTCCTGGCTATGAAGTCACCTCTAGAAGGATATTATGTACTGGCAGTAATCCCAGATTCACCTATGCCAAGTACTCATGAAGTACAGCTTGAGGAGTTCTGAACCAGAGCTCTTTACCTGTGTGCTTTATTCTGACTGAGATGAAGCATTCTGACAGGACAGAACCCAACCCCACTATTCTTTTTTAATGCAGATATGAATTTCTAGTTTTGTTCCTCAGAGGCATTCTGTCCTCCCCACTCTATCTCATCTTGTAAGTACCATCACACAGTTGCCACAGAAGGCCATTCTTCCCTGGAACACTGTGTCCTGTACAGACAGAGCAGTCAATAAGAGCATAAGAACCACAGCAGAACAGATTAAACCGCAGCTGTATAAAATATTTCTCAACACTAAGAAGACACGTCGTGAAGAGCACACCGTGTGATACAACTGAGAACAAGACCCCTAGCAAAATTTTTGTTACTTTTCCAAAAGTCATTTTATTCTTTCAACTTATTCTTTGCTGCATCCGGCATGGTTCACGTTGCTGTTCTGAAACGTGACAGGCATGTTGCTGAATTTTCAGCTGAGAATGGGTACAGAATGCTTTCACATCAGCTGTAGTTGGGAGTGATCAGACACTAAACACGGGTAGGTAAGATACCAGAGCATGAGCATCAAAAGCCTTCATTTCCCCTCTCTTCAGTCTGGCAGACCAGTGAGATTTTTACCAAGGTTACCTGCAGCTACGCCCCCAACAGCAGTTCCCCAGCGGCCTACTATGCCACTGTCGGCCCAAGGCAGAGATCAGCTGCTGCTGCTGCTGGCTCCCCTGCTGCTGAACAAGTCTCCATTCTGGCAGATGCTCCTGCTTTTCACAAGCCACTGACAGTCTAATGGCCCCATTTCTCCTACCTCCTGGGACCCCCGACCATCTGCTTCTTTCCGGGGAAGCTGAGGGAATCACATACACAATAACTCTCTTTTCTTTCGAGTTCCTCCTTCTTGACACACCACGGAGTGACTGAACAAAGCAGACACCCTACAAAGCTGGATGGTTCTAAAGCATCTTAAAAGTCTATCACCTACTCTTTGAAAAAACTATCATCATGTAATGCCACATGGTTTCCAAATACACCCAGGTGTTTCCATAAAGACAGAATAAAGTGCTTTAAAAATGCTGGATGGTTTGTCTTCTTTTGCAAGACATTGCTGCTGTGCTTTAAAAGGTAAAAATATGCATAGTTCCTGCTGGCACTTTCTGTGGTTTTGGTTAGAATCCTTATTTTATGTATTTATGTACACTACAACTAGTAAACATTCTAAAACCAAAATAAAATCACAGAACTTCATACAGGAAATGTGTGAATTGGGCATAATGACCACTAATCGTTCTCTTTGGTCCATGAGCAAATTTTCACCTGAATTCCACCATCCTGCAGCCATTGGCCAGCAGATGGTAGCAGCCTGCTTGTCACTTCTAAAGGAATTATAGCATTCTTAGCCAGGGAAACAGCACTCAAGCCCTCATGGGAAGAGAAATTCCTTTTGCTCAGTAAGCAGCCTGCTTAACCTCCCCTGCTTGAAAGAGCTGAAGGCTGGTACTTGGAGTGTGCTCCCAACGGGAGGTGCCAATGGATAGTAATCATTGCCAGGCATCTAATCAACTCCTGGCTTAAATTAAAAAAGAAAAAAAAAAAAGAAGGGTAAAAGAGACCACACAGAGAAGATTGATTCAGAGGTCTTATCTCCACAATTCATCTCTGGCCACAAGGCACATATATCTCACTTAGAATAGGCTGGAGAGACTGAAAAGTGCCATTTAGAGAAGACACTCCATCCCTTGAACTAAATTATCAACAGTATTAGATCCAGATACATTGTCTCTACCTCTCCACGCTATTAGCAGCCCATTTCTGCTTTGCTACAGCTCATCATTCTCTGTCTACCAAAATGAAGTAACACCCAACCTGGAAGTGCGAACAGTTGGGGCACAGACACCACAGCAGAGAGCCGAGTGGCACTGCCTCATTTAAAATGCTACACCATCTACCAGCTATGTTTATCTTGCTTTAAGGTTGGCTTTTCCCTCCTTACAAACTGTATTCTTTCATTACTAGGAGAGTAGACTCAGAATTCTGATGCTGCATTGCTGGATGTAATGAACAGGAGTATGTTTTTTGAGTACCTTTTCTTGCCTCCCTCAAATTTGTACCCAACTCCACAGAGGTGTTACAAAAAACAAGCTCCAAGCTACCTACCATCCTCCTCCCAACCAAGCATAGTCAGGCTTGTGAAAAGAGGTGCCCTGAGATGCTCAAGTGCAACACTCAGCTTCTCACTTTGGCTCTGCACTGACAGAGATAATGCCTTTGTCCAGGAGCACTGGAATCCTACAGCAGACACGGCTTTGCTGGTGGGAGGATGAGCCACCAGACAAGCCCTTCCAACGTATTCTGGGCAGGCACAGAACAGTTGCTTAGGAGCAGAAAGTATTGGCTCTGCCTACACTAATGTAAGGTGTTTTCAGCCGACTCCTCCACTGTCTTTCTTGCTGAACAATTACCAAGCCAGTTTAAGCAAGGACATTCACAACAGATGCACCCCTGTCACATTTTGTGCTGTCTCCAATCCAAACAGCCTTTTCTTGCTGGTCCATTGCTGCTTCTTTTAGTTTGCTCACCTGTACCCCACACTCAGACCTCACTCTGACTTCCTCTCCTCAGTGACCAGTTCTTCTTTCACTCTTCGTTTTCTGCCCTTTTCCTTTGCTTTGTTTTCTAGACATCTTGGTTTTTTCCCTTCTTGCATACCAGTGTCAACAATGCGTAAGTGGGATAAAATGGAAAACAACAACTAAAGGTTACCAACAAAGAAAGGAAAGCAAAAAAATAAAACATAGGTGGCATTAATTATACAGGTACAAGTCTTTGCTTTACATGTTCCATGCATTTTTCATACTCTTGCCTTGGTCTGTTTAAATTGTAAGCTTTTAGGAAAATAATTGCTGCTGTATAATTGCACTGCACAAATGCAGATGTAAGATAATGAAGATCTCAGAGTCAGCTGCAGTATCAGGAAGGAGGGCCTTCTGACTATTTCTGGTTAAACAGTTGGCAGGCTTGAAGAGCCTTGGATTTAATATCCAGGCAAAAGGGCAACAGAAGCAGCAGGCAGCCACATTCCCTTCCCTGGAAAGCAGGATGCAGGGAGACAACTTATTCCAACAAGCTACAAGAAAAACTGAAAAAATATTTGTACTGCTTGCTGCAGGAGAAAGCAGTAAGTGATCCTGGAAGACTGCTGCAAAAAGGGACTGAGATGCAAAACCAGGGTGGGCAGACATTTTTAGGAAACAGGGGAGGAAAAGAGAATTTTTACTCTGATGTGCAGATTCTGGTTAATGAAAACATTTGCTTATGAGACTGGGGCTAGAGGTAACAACTAGTACTGAATATTATTAGTTGCCATTTCTTCACAAACAATTCTAAATTATCAAAAAACAGGCACAGAGTATCAGTAAAATGAACCTCACAACTGAAAAGATGAAAACCTTTAAACTTGCATTATAAAAAGGTACCTCTTGCTGATGACTATTTACACTCCTGTAGCAAGCAAATCAAGTAAATAACAAAGAAAACTAGTCCTGAAGTAAAATTTGGCAGCTATCTTTAAGTCAAGAAACTAAGGACAAATTTAGATTCCAGGATTTCAGCAGACAAATCCATGATCTGGAAGATGCCTTACTAACAAAGCTGCGTTAGAAAACACAGCAAAAAGTCAGAGCTGCAGTGCTGCACAGGCTGCTGAAGCACAAAGGGAGGCTGCTGCTCAAAATGGATGGCAGGGGGAAAAACCACAACAAGGAATCTCAGAGTTGGAAAATGCCTTAAAAATGGAAAATCCTATTCAATACATGCAAAACTGATTAAACTACAACAGAATCACTTGAAATTAAGAACAGAACATTTTATTTCTCTCAACCAGAAGGAAAAATAGAAAGTAGTAAGAACAGAAATACGTTTCGTTTTAACAAGGAATGGTTTGCCAGCAATAATTGTACGGTCCTGGGCAGACACTTAAGCTTTTCAACTGCACTTACAGAGTCTCTTGAAAGGGGGGGGTGAACAATAAGGTGAGAAAACTTGTGAAGTCAGATCTCAAACAAATAGTAGAAAGCTGCAAAACCATCTCACAATTGTGGATAACTGTATGATAAAATGGAGATGAAAATTAATGTTGTTAAGTCCAAAGTGATATACGTGGTGAAAATATTTTCACCTATACATACACATGATGACAGACTATAAATGAGCTGTACTGTTCACAGGAAGGCAGTAGTGGTCATCCTGCACAGACACATCATGCAGTCCCTGCAACCACAAAACAGAAACGACAGCCAGAACACAAGCAGGGATTAAGAAATCCATAATATAAAACCAAAACCTTCATGATGCCTGTCTGTTACTCCCGTAGTGTCCTCGCATCTTAATGTTATGCATGGTTCTGATTACCCTATTAATAAAGGAATAAACTCATCAGAAAAAATGGACAGACAGGCCACAGAGATAATTAGGAACAGAAAGAGCTTCCATACGAGAAAAGTCTAAGCATTTTGGAAAAGAGGCAACTGAAAGGTGATCAAGACCTACAGAATCAAATATGATGTGTATAAGGGAATGATTCTTAATCCATTTCCAAGAAGGATGTCAGGTTTAAATGTAAAATAAATCTGCTTTTTTTCCACTCAAGTAGTAATGGAACTACAAAAGTCACTGCCAAAGAGTGCTGCATCGGCAAAAAGATAAGCAGGTTCAAAAACAAGTTCATCAGGGATAGGCATTATCATAGAACCATGGAATCGGTTGGGTTGGAAAAGACCTCAGAGATCAGCAAGTCCAACCCTTGGTCCAACTCCAGTCCCTTTACCAGATCATGGCAC
>JAOXXN010000265.1:49100835-49121717 GCA_026770055.1 Myrmophylax atrothorax | reverse complement strand
GATTCTGTCCCTCCACTCTGCTCTGGTGACACCCCACCTGCAGTGCTGCATCCAGCTCTGGGGGACCCAGCACAGGACAGTGACTTGTTGGACTGAGTCCA
Source organism: Myrmophylax atrothorax (assembly GCA_026770055.1). NCBI lineage: Eukaryota > Metazoa > Chordata > Aves > Passeriformes > Thamnophilidae > Myrmophylax > Myrmophylax atrothorax. The sequence goes on along the minus strand of JAOXXN010000265.1, from coordinate 49,121,616 downwards.
GAGGAGGGCCAACAGAATGATCAAAGGGAAGGAGCACCTCTGCTGTGAGGAAAGGCTGAGAGAATTGGGATTGTTCAGCCTGGAAAAGAGAAGGGCATCAGGGTGACCTAATTGTGGACTTCCGGTACCTGAAGCAAGTCTACAAGAAAGATGAAGAGAGACTTTTTAAAAGGGCATGTAGTGACAGGACAAGGGGTTTCAAATTGAAAGACATTAGGTTTAGATTAAACATAAGGAAGACATTCTTTACTGTGAGGGTAGTGAGGCACTGGCACGGGTTGCCCAGAGCAGCTGTGGATGCCTCATCTCTGGACAGTATTTAAGACCTGGATAGAGCTCTGAGCAACCTCGTCGAGTGGGAGGTGACCCTGCACACAGCAGGGGGTTGATCTTAAGGTCCCTTCCAACTCAATCCATTTTATGATTCTGTAAGGAAAGAAAGTGCGCACAGGACAGTGGTCTCTTAACTACAGAAGTTCAGTCTTATAATTAGGTTAAAAATGGACCCAGACAGAACAATGGAGAGCACTGAAGGGCTGCAGATCACTTCTCATACACAAAAAGTAAGAATTATTTCTTGCAACCTTCAATAGGCAGGATTAGGAAAAAATAATTTTAAAATCAAATGGAATTGTCAATCTGATTGACATGGAAAAAGAACAAGATGGCAGACAATGGATTAAGGATGATGCAGATTAAAAGCCACGTTTTGAAGTGAAAGTCTGAGAACTCTCTATGAATTCAAGAACGATTTTTAAGTTTGAGCCAGAAGAAGATGAATCTGGAGCAAAGGAGGCTCTACAAGACTGTGGAAGAAAGCGACTGAGTTGCCAAAAGCTACTCACAGGCATGGTATTTCAGGATAAAGGGAAGGAAAGAACAAGCAAAACTTAAGTGAATCCCACAGAAAAAGCCTGAAGTAATGAACAACAGTCTCAGCAAAATACAGTGAAAAGCAAGGAGGTAATCAAAAGAAGACACTGATGGAAAACAAAAGTGGAATAACACTTCAAAAGCAGCATAGCTGATAGTGAGCATGCAGCTGACAGAGAAAAAGAAAATGAAGTACTGAATCTGAACCTTAGCTGGGAAGAGATCACCATAAACACTGATTGCAACTGTAGCAGAGCACAATTGAAGCCACAGTGGAGGACAAGAGCCCCAGACAACACACTCAAAAGAATTTCGAGATAAAAAAAAGAGAAAGGAAATTAAGAGGTAGTTGCAAAGGCAAGAGAGGCCACAGGCATTTTGTACACTTCTTTTTTTTAAAAAAATGAGAAACATGTCTACAGGCACTAGGAGGAAAAAGAAAAGATAGAAGTTGAGCAAGTGATTAAAGGAAAGAGGCAGAGAAAAAGGACAAAAAGTTCAAGGAAAATGAGATGATCTTGGATGTTGCCATAAGAGTTAAGAATAGGAAGAAAAAAATATTCTGCTTGTTGAGAAGATGATTTTAACAGTTGGAAGAAAGTGATAAAGGGTAGGCCAACACGTATTCAATCAGAAAGTCATCAAGATCCCATGCAAAGAAAGAACTAGATGTCAAACAACATGCAAAGCCCATATAAAAATGTGGCTGACGGGCTGCTATTTAACAAGTTTGATTAGAGCCTCTCAGCACAGTAGGTTTCTGCTGGGCTTATGTCCTTTGCAGGTACAGGAACACAGAAGGACCACTGGAAGGCAACTCAGGAGGTTCAAGAACCTGCAGAGAAGGCACTCGCTATTGGGAAAACTAGAATATAAATGAAAGACACACCCTAGAAACAGTAAGAAGGGAAAATCAGACTGGAGAGATCCAAACTCAAAATACTGGTGAACTACAAGATGTATGAAAGTACGGCCACATTGCAAGTAGAATCCAAAAGGTGGTGGAGATTCCGAAAGAAGCTCTGCAATTATCAGAGATAAGAACTTCAGCAGTTGGATCAGAACAAGCACACAGGCACAGGCACAGCTCCTTGAAAACCAAATGAAATTAACTGACTATGTTTAATGAGAGGCTAGAAACAAGAATGCAAGCCAAATGAAGTTAGAGCAAAGAAGCATGTAATTACTGTCAAAGAATGTTCAGAACAAACTTGAAGAGAAAAAGCCCATGGGGAGGAAACAATCATGCTGTATGTAACAATATAGAAGAAAGAAGATAAAAACTGGACCCAACACTATGTAGAAAAGGGAGAATCTGAAGGCAACAGGAAAAAGTAGTTCCATGTCTCTTCCATGGTCTGACCCAGGACAGAGCACAATACAAAAAAGATAACTGTAAATAAAGGGATGCAGGATACTGATGATGGCAAAGCAAGTCACCTAACTGTGGTTTTAAAGCATCAGTTTCTGCCTCAAGAAATGAGGAACAGTGAGTAGCTCCATCCACAACCAGGTGGCTGTGAATGAAGTTCTTCCTTTGTCTCTGCTCTAATTCTATCTACTTCTTCTCACTCATTGTATACTTGCACTCTGGAGAAAGTCAGTTATCAGTACCATTTGTGGTATAATTAATATTGAATTCATCAATACTAAGCCCATCCACATTTCACCCAATGCTTACAGACTCTGTGTAATTCTACTCTATCCACCTTACTTTCTAAGGGCTGTAAATTCTACAGTTGTGTAATCTTATGTATTACAGCTGCAAAGTAACTGACATTGGAAGGGACCCTGCTGAAAGCAGAGCCAACCTCAAAGCTAGACCCAACTTCAGATGTAAAGTGCATTGCTTAGGGCCTTGTCCAGTCAAACTTGTGCATTTCCAAACCAAGGGAATTCCACAGCTTTTCTGCCATTTCTCCTCCCTCAAACCAATGTTTGAGTACCCTCACTGAAATTTTCAGCCTAAATGAACTGGAATTTTCTTTGATGCAATTTGTGTCTGCCGCCACTCGTCCTTTCACTGTATGACTCCAAGAAGAGCCCTAGAGAACATTATGTATCTAATAGGAGTGGAAAAAAATCACTGTAGCCACGAGAAAGCCTTTGGACATCCAGAATTTTTACTAGGTAATGAGCATCCAGCTTTTTGATGTCCAAAAAATCTGTCTGATGTGGCAGAGATCTAAAGGAGGCCAACAAAAGGACATCACAGAGATTTATTTAAGATAAAAAATGATTGTTTAGGACACGAGAGAAGACCAAAGTCTTCATATTGCAAATGAAAGAATTTTGTATAGCGAGGTCAGGTACTCACCATCTCTCTTGCAATCTCCACAGCTTCCTGCAGCCCATAGAGCCTGCCACAGACCAGGTAGATCCCATTGGCCCAGAGAATACAACCCTCATGGACCCAAAATTCATTGCTGTCAAGAGGTAGTTCAGGAATTTGTAACTCCAGCTCAGCGCCACCTTCTGAAGTGGGCATAGAGGGTTTTGAGTCCAAAGGAGTCTTTTCACCACCACTGCCACCATCAGTGGTTGCTTTTTTACAAGAAGCTCCCCTTGAAAGTGACCGAGAGGCCCCGCTACAGTCCTCAGAGCGGTGCCGCCTCTTAAAGCGGGGATGAGCAGCCAGGCTTCTTTGTTCCTTCTGTTGTTGCTGTTCCTCCTCCTCTTCCGTATCTGTCTTGGAACCATTAGAAGCACTTTTGTGCCGTACCTTGACCTTGCTCTGCATTTCTGTGGCCCTCTTTGGAGGCGGGTTCTTGGGCAGGGTAGCTGCATAATCCTGGGGGTAGAAAGGACCAAAGAGGTCACCCATGTTACGGTAGCTGGCCCATTTGCCACACAGGCAGCAAACGAGATGCCCTAAGACAGAAGACTCTGTTACCACAGGGCCTTGCAGCATGAAAGTTGAGGTGGGCAGCACTTTGCTCTCCGCATTGCTAGGAGGGGGTGTTGAAGACCTCTGTCCCTTCCGACCCCTCACCAGTTTGTTCTGCTCCTCTTCCTCCGCATTTATGATTGTACACACAGCGCCTAATTCACACTTGTTTACCACATGGATATAAGGGAAAAAGGACTTATTCTTGGAGTCAGTTTTATCTACAGACTGGGTAGCATATTTAAGCTTGATCTCTGGTTCTTGAGGCTCCACAATTGGAGCAGCCCGTCTAGGCTTCCGCTTCCGTGGCTGTGCTGCAGGTTTTCGCCTCTCCCTCCTCTGCCTCTTGGGCTTTGGCTCGCCAGCACCCACCCCCTCTGCAGACTGTGGTGGGACTGGAGGGGGAGGCGGGGGTGGGGGCAGCTGCTGCTGCTGCTGCTGTTGTTGCTGCTGCTTCTTCTGCTTGTTCACACTCCCAATTGGCCTCCCCTTTTTCTTTCCAGAGGGGAAATATCCCTTTGGAGGGAAACCATCTGGCTTGGGTGAAATGTTTGTCACATCTCCATCTTTTTCCTCAGACTTTGGATTTGGTTCAGAAATAAACACACTGGAAGGGGAAATTGTTTTTGAGTCAGAAAAGGTCAGACTTCCAGCTCCACTTGCAGATCCATCAGACCTTCCCTGACCACCTGATTTCTGAGAAGGTGGTGGTGCTGCACTGGATCCTGCTCCTTCTTTACCAACACTGGCAGCTTCAGGGAGCTCTTTTTTGTTTTTATCATCCTCACTGCTTTGCCACTCTTCTGAGGATCTTGGAAGAGTTTTTTCACCAGTTGCATCCTGGCTTGCTGGCCCCCCTTGATCTGACATCTCTCCTTTTCTCTTCTCAGCCTCCGGTCCATGTCCAGCCACACTTCCTCCTTCAGGTCCACTCTTAAGGGACAGGATGTCATCAAGAGTGACAGTATCTGGACCAGTTTCAGCACTGTTGGTAGAAACGCTTCTCCTAATATTAGGAGATGTAATTTTTTGAACAATAGCTTCCAGTTTTAATCCTCGCCCCTTTCTGGGGGGCAATATTTTGGTCTTAGCCGGGCTTGTGAGGGAAACAGCAGGGCAATTCCTATTGTCAGGACTTGGCAGGTCCTTGAAGGAATCTCCCTTTGCAACTGACTTGCCAACATCTTGGCTTTGAGATGAATGGGCATAGGAGTTGTATGCTTTATCGGCTCCTTCTTTTGCTGCAGTCATCAGTCGCCCTTTATCTTCACTGCCACTGTTCTTCATATCATGTGGCTGTCTTTTTGTAGGGATAGGTGAGATGAAAGAACGGACTCTCCTCCTCATAATCAATGGATTTTGAGGAGACTGGTCTTCCTGGCCAGGGAGCCTGAGCATAGCATTGCTAGGCTTGGGCAAATCTGTAGATTCCTCTCGACGATGCCCATCGCTTTCTTGAGGGCAAAATCTTTTTTGGTTGGCTGCTCCAAGAGGACCACTGCTTTTGGCAGGAGAAGTTTGCCGAGAGAGGTCCCAACCAGATTCGAGATGCTGCAGCTTGGGGTTGCCATGTTTCAGTTCGGTGCATTTGCTCTGAGTACCATCACTCCCCATAACACAGCGCCCAGCCTCCTGGCTTCCAGTATCGTGGTAAGAGCTAGCTTGAAGGTACATCATCCCGTCCTTGTCATTTTTTAAGGGACTCCTTACTCTTTCCAGAAACTGCTGTTGCCTTGGGCTCTTCCTTGCTCCTTCCTGCCTGTGCTGAGCTGCAGCAATCACACCCTGAGCAGCGCTGCTTGCCCAATCTTTGTATTCTTCTTGCTGTTGCTGGTATATCTGTCTCTTGTAATGGTACTGGGAATTCAAGCTCTGGTTGGGGTCACCAAAAGCATGAGGCCTAGCATTTGTGTGGTATGCTGAAGCCAGAGATGGCCCTTCCGAATTCTGAGGGTAAACAGAATGCAAGGAGCCCCTGCTAACTCTTTCAGACAAGGTCATGTGTGGGTTCATGTGATGCCGATCTGTCCCTGGGCCTCTGCTTCTGCCTGGTGACATTTTCAGCTTATCAGCAAGATCATGATACTGAGAAGGTGATTTACCCCTTCCACTTCTGCCAGGTCCTCGTCTCATCTGTGTCGATCTGCTGTCCTGCTGGGGAATGTAATCTGGAGCAGCATCGGAGACTGCAGCTCCAGGGCTGGCATTGCCTCGGAAAGATTCATGCTTGATGCCAGTGGGATGGCAATGGTCTCCGGTTTTTTTATTATTGAGACTAGCTGAGCTCTTTGACTGCTCAAAATCTTCTTCCTTTATCTGCCCACTGTGAGCTTTCATCTTTGTTTCCATCGATACTAAACCACCAGGGAGTATTACTGACTGGCTCAAGCCAGGGGCAAGACGTTCACTCCTTCCACTTCTGGCCTCAGGACCCATGTGACCCATAGGGTGAGGGCCAGGATCTCTTACAAGTTGCCTTAATGGAGATATGTCACAGATCACTGATCTCCTCTCTGAGAGTGTCCCCCCTTCATGGGCAGAAGTCTGAGACTCCACATCAAACTTCCTAGCAATAGGGTAATCAGCTAAATTTATCTGCTTCATGTCTGAAGCTGCACTGCCAGATTTCCTATCCCAGGGACCCCAGTGAGGGCCTTCCAGGAGAGACCCCATGCTTTTGTTTAAGAGGCCTCTATTGGTCAATTCATTGGTTTGACTAATTAAAACATTGGGCCTCATGGCTCCCTCCAAACTCCCAGCCATCCCAGAATGCTCCTGTGTGTTCCTAGAATACCTTCTGTCCGGATGATGGTGGTACCCCTGCAAAACCTCTTGTAGGAGGCTAGGAAACTTCTCATTCCGGCCTTTGCGCTCACTATGCCCTGGAAAATCCCCCTTTTCCTGACCAGGATACTGTGGAAAGCCACCAATATTTCTCTGTATACCAGCTGCTATGTTATCCTTATAGCTGTATCTTAAACTGCCAGGAGACTTGGAAGATTCTGTTCTTGCAGGAAAATTTGGCCCAACAACTGCATGACCAGGCTGGCTGTTCCCCTCTCCATTATGGTTAGTGTTATCTCCACTTTTGCTCCCCTTACTTCCTCCTTGAGTTTCTGGCTGTGTCCCTGCATGCCCAGCTTCTTTTGCTCCACTAGCACTAGCTGGTGCCTGAGTGCCTGTGGGAGCATCATCCTGTGCAGGTTTATCTTGTCCACCTGACTTTTCTACTCTTCCTGTCATGGCTTCCCGGGAGACAATCACCCCAACTGCCTTTTCATTCACTTTTGGGGCATTTTCCACAGCCACCACAGCTTCCTTCCCATCAGGGGAGGCCACATCTTCCCTAGCTGCAGGGCTGCTGCTGAGTTTGGATGGCTCATTCTGAGAGCCTTGTGCTGGTGACGAGTTGGGTCTCTCCAAATTACCCCCTTTGTAAGTGGTGTCTGAGCTGGTGCTCTGGCCACTCAGCTGTCTCACCCTTTCCCCGTGATCCTCTGAACTACTAGAACAGCCTCCATCAAGGGACTCTGCCATGGGAGATTTGAGTTGCTCCTCTGCCTGGGAGGAGCCTTCCGAGTTGGTGCAGCTGTCGGCCTTCTTCGAAGAGGATGATCTTTTGGAACCTTTTTTCTGAGGTGCCAAGGCATCTGAGAGCAACATGTGCTGGACTGTGTTGGGCAGATTGGCCACTTGAGAACTTAGAGCACTCAGGCTGCTCAGCCCTGGATCTGTGAGCCTTTTTTCCTGCAGTCCTTCCAGCCCAAACCCCTTGAATCCACCCGCATGAGCATTAGGGCTTGGCATCATAGACGGTGTAGGACTAAGCTGAGGCATCATCTGCAGGATTCGGTTTCTAGAACCCATGGACATGTTGCCTTGCCCACACTGGAGATTCTCTCCACCTGGCATGAGTGGAGAAGGGGTAGAGCTGCAGCTTGGAGACTGAACCACAGATGCAGCAGGAGATGGATTAGAGATTGGACTGAAGTTCTGGTGGAACTGCATCGGTGACCTCACGGGAACTTCAGTCTGGCTGTACTGTCCTACTTGGCTTTGAAGAGAGAGCTTGGTGGCAGCATTTGAATACTGCATTACATGCTGAGGTGGGTGCTGTTGCTGCTGCCCCTGTTGCCCGCTTTGGGGCAGCTTGGACTGCTCAAAGCTTTTCATCGGCTGGGTCTGAAAGCTGTAGTTTGACTGGGTCCCATAGGCCTGTGCATTGGAACCCACAGCATGGCCTTCATACTGCGACCCAGAGTTCACGTTGTAGCTTCCGTCATAATTCTGTCCTGACTGGCCAAAACGCTGTGGGGAGGGAAAAGAGGAGGAGGAGGATGACGAAGGTGGTTGATAGTGTTGGCTGAACTGACCCACTCGTAACTGGTAGCCAGAAGCAGAGGAAGGCAGGGTGGATGGACGCTGCATTGGCTGCAAGTGCGAGGTGCTAGAAGCAGACTGGCTGGAAGCCTGAGGTAAAGGCTGATGAGATTGATAGATCTGCTGTCTCAGCTGCTGCACCTGCTGCTGCTGGCTAGAAGCCTGCTGCTGATACTGGGCACTCCCTGGAGAAAAAGGACCAGTATAATCCTGTTGATAGTGGGATACACCCCCAAGGGTCGAGTGCTGTGTTTGAAACTGGCCCACGTGTCCCTCACTCCCATACTGACTCCCAAAGCTACTCCCTTGAGGGGGCCCATAGCTCTGTACTGGTCCAGAAGGCCTGCGCTGAGGTGGCTGCTGCCCTCCTGACACCACTGGATCTTTGTTGGCAGCCATATAGTAAAACTCTCCTGCTTCTTTTCTGAAACCTTGGTAGCTCTGATGGCCAGAGCTCTCACCAGGCATCGCTGTAGAGGCTCCTGTTGCTCCACGACGTCCACTGCCAGCACCTCCTCCGAAGCTCTGGAACATCTGGGCCTGCTGGCGGGGGCTGAACTCTTCCAGTCGGGATGAAGCGTGCACTTCCTGCGGGTAGCTCTGCTGGTTTCCGTGATAACTACTTTGCTCCCGAAAGGACTGCATGCTGTTCAGCAGCAGAGCAGCAGCTCAAAAGCCCTCCTAAATGGGGAGAAAAAGAGAGAGATAAAAAAGGTGTAAGATTTCTGGTACATCAATGTCCAAGCCCTCTTCTTGCAACCTGCCAACCCTCTAGGTAGTGCAAGGAAGAGGAATTGCTGATTTTCAAAAAAATACAGGCCAGTAGCCTATTACCAGTTAGAGTGCATTTTCAGCATTAATTAATATTTCCCATCAGTCATTTACTAACGGGGTGTGTTTATGTCTCCCTGAAGAGAGAAGCTTCCAACAATACTCGCAAAGCAAAGAACAATCCTCATCCTCCAGCTATTTGCTATGGCTAATACTGTGAGTAAACAAGTACTTTGCTACCATGTTTAAAGATGCAACAAGAGCACTGCAACACTCTCAAACCACACTTGGATTTACCACAGGAATGATACGGAAGGGCCATGTTTCATTCTGGGAAAGATCTCTATTAGCAAACACTCAAGACAATTGACTCAAACCAAGATACCCCAATGAAAGAATCTGTGGGAACCTGTGACAGAACTGGCACCACCATACTCAACACTCAGTTCCCGTGCCTTCCAGTGACACCAATACAGCAAGACAACACACTGCATTTCCCACCCCATCTGCTTTACTTTAAAAGATAGAAAGTTTAAACAAGTCCACCCCACTTGAGCAAAATAGTCTACAACTTCATCACTTAGAACTTTCATATTACCTTGAATGAAACTTAACTGAAAACATCTGTCGGTTAGAATATATATTTTGGAAGACCATGTATGATCATCTACATTTCCATTATCAACTTGTAAGCAAATGCATTCCAGGAAGGCTCTCCTGTGTGTATCAATCTATTATGCAGTGTGTGGAACCATGACTCACTCTCAAGGACCAGATCTCAGCTGCAGAATTGTTTCAGGATGCTGGCTGGTCTCTCTATAAAAGCCTGACGCATCACTACAAGCACTGAGAAAAACAGGCTAATGAACAAGGATATGCACGTTCAGTGCCTTAAACAAATAAATACACAGATAGACAGAATTAACACGTGACAAAAGCATTTCATTTCTGAAACACTTTGTGGTTTTCTCTTCCTACAAACAAAATGGATAAAGCCACCTGGAGAGACTCCTTTTGAATGAATGTTAAGACAATGCTTACACTCTTCCACAAAACACAACCTTGACTCCTCAGATTGGACACTTCCTGGAAGACTTGCCTGCATTATGTTTTCTCATTAGCCATGTTTTGTGCTTGCCACATTCAACTGAACCCACTGAGAATTAAAGTTAAGTTTTGTTCAAGCAGAAGATCACCAGTCACAGAAGCACTGGCATACAAATGAGGTGCAGGCAATGTCTGGCATCATGCTCTTTTCCCATCTGTCTCTCAAGGTTATGTTTTTTTAATTCACACATATATGTTACCTACAGAAGGCCCTAACTCTACCACTAGGGCCTTTTATCTGGGTTTCTACTGTCTGTGCATGCAGGCTACAGAACACACAGGCACAAACCCACCCCACTGCACTGCATGTCTCTGCACCCTCCTCTTCTAACTCAAAGGCATCTGTGTTGCAGCCTTGGTTCGTGCAGTTTGCTGCACATAATAATATCACTAGAATCAAAAAGGAACTGTCAAATTGCTATTACTCCAAATTCCATCTCTCTCCTTCCAGGAAGTCAACTTTACTGCTGTTCTAATCTTATATTTTAAGTGTCATATTATAAGAGAGATCTGCTGTTCTGCTGAACTTCCACTTTTTTAGCATTTTGAAGACTACATATATCACATGAATAACACTTCTATGAATGCCACACTGTGCCAATCTGTCCAGTTTGGGCTTATTAAGGACAAACCCCTCCTTCTTCTGAATCATTCCTTTAGACATTTCATCAGTTTGAAGCTCCAGCCTTATTGGGATAAGACTAAAATTGGGATACCCAAGATACCACCTAATATGCAAGCTTCTTTCTTCCTCTGTGTATGACCTGCTGCTAAGGTGAAAAATGAGGGGAGGGGAAAAAAGCAGGCAAGAAAACATAGCTAGAAACAGAGGACAGTTATCAAGCTGAAGGTAAGAGGACATGTACTGTAACTGGCAGATGTGAGGAAGCCCCTCCAGATAAGCAGTTGGGAGCTCTGCAATCAGCAACATCCACGTGCCATGGGGGCTCCGTGCACGCCCTGCCCGGCACGTGCTCGGCATCCTCTGCTCAGGAAAGCAACACTGCCATCCTCTCACAGGCCCAGCCTCCCACAGAATCTCAGACTCAATTTCAAATCTGACTTTAATAAAGCTTACTTTGCATAGTCTGAACAAGATCTCACAAAGTTTCTTTCCCGTTATATACAAAAATTTTAATCACTGATGATATTCATTTTTTCTGTAACACTACTAACAGGCTTGAAAACACACATTAGCTTGGAAACACAGCAGTTAATGACAGTAGGAAACACTCTTAAGACATCCTCACTATTAAAAAAGAATCATTGTAATTATATAATGAACAGAAACAGCACAAGATGCTGTGAAATACCTTTAGGAACAGAGATACAGTAAAGGTCAACCTAAGGCACAAATTCTTATCCTCCATAATCTCATGCAATCACGTAACATTTATTCAGTCCAGAAGTAATACATGCTAACTCAGAGAGAATATATTTTCCCCCTTCAATCTTTTTTTTTTCAGTCTTGGAATTTACCCTGACAAACAAATAGAAAGTTTTCATCAGGAAAACACTTGCTTTGAATATCTCGTAAGGAGCTTAACTTGAGAAACATAACCAGTAGAATAGCTGACAAAAAGAAAAGAGAACAGGCATTTCATTAGTAACAAGAGTAAAAAAAAGATAGGAGGTGCTTCAATCCATTACATCATCGATAACTTAAGATATATAGCACATTTCCTGTCATTAATGTACTATAAATACAGGACTATTAAAATTACTATTGCAATAATCTTTCTTAATAGTAACAGCCCTGCAAAGTGCTCACACTGAAGTGCTGTGTTCACAGCAAAAGCACACAGATAATCCCATGGGCAAACCTTGTTAATAAAATACATTCAGATAGATGTGGCCTTCAAAATCTATCCAGATCCGCAGGAAAAAAATAAATTATTTGATTAACATTTTACTGGAAGCCTTTAAAGGAAACATTTTCAGTTGGTACATACTGCTCTGTATGCAGAAATGAAACACCAGCTGTTGACTGGAGACCACAACACAGTCATATAAAAACGCCGTAATGGTGGCACATCCACAATGCCAACCTCAGCAGGAGCGACAAAGTCCAGCCTCCAAAAAAGTACTCTATTAACAGCCACAGAGGACACACTTTTGCAGTACTTTCCAACACACAACACCCAAAGCCTTCCTCATTTATTCAAAGGGAAGGTAAGATTCTGGCACAGCTTTCACCACTCCAGTGTCACACCTACGCTCTCACTACATGAGCATCCAGCTCTCTCAATAAAGCTGCATGACTCCAAAGCATTTACAGTCTGTAGCTGTGGAGTCATCTAAGCATATCCATTTCGAGATTACAGGCTACATTCACCAGGCTAAGCAGTTTCCCTCTGCTCCAACACATTTGTTTCTTCCCCAATAGCCTAGTAATCAAAATTTGCCTTCAACCTGACAGGAACAAAGGAAGCACATTACAAGCTTGTGTGGCTGATAAAGAAATAGCCTCACTTACAGAATCACTGCACAGAAGTTTCAAATACAGTGAAGTAATAGGTCCTTGTATCTGCATCTCAGATTTGCTTGTGAAATACCTCAAGTTATTTCAGGCAGTCTTTCAACTCACCCTCTTCCCGTGAACTTAATTTTAAGCCCATCTACAACGCAGATTTTGTTTCTTAATCGTTCAAAATAGCCTTACAGAACTTTGTTAACACATGAGTTCCTCAAAACATGGAGCTACTGCACTGTGACCCCACTGCAAGCAAGACTACCAAATGTTAGTCAAAAGCATGTAAGTTCCTGCATGAGTATCAGGCTGCCCCCAACCACTGCTGATTAACAGAATTCATTAGTACTCCTACTCCAAGACGACGGTGTGAAATGATCTTCTGCAACATGCTGTGTTAAACTATTTTTGAAGATACATAAATCTTTAAAACGCTTCTGTCCTGATTATCACAGCCTGGACAAACAGGACAGCTGCCCACATCTTCCCATGTTACACTGATGCCAACAGCGCAGCGCATCACTACAGACAGCTCTAACAAGTGAGCTAAAAACCAGAATACTGTGGGGATACGCCTAATTCTAAATGATAAGCCTATAAAGGAACAAATGAAACCACCACCAGCTCATTCTCTAGGACATAAGTGAGGTCTTTCCGCTTCGTTAAATTTTCTTTAAATTTGGGTTGACTACTGTGATCCATCTGTGCAGAGAAGTCTCAGGCAGCAGTCAAATGCAATACATCTTCAGTGATCTGTCAAAAGCCTCTCGCTTCCCACCATGCCTATCAGGAAAGAAAATGCAGCTACAAGCAGGTGACAAACGGTAAGATACTACTCTCCGTAGATAAAAATGTACATGAACAAGTTGGGAGGCTATGGAATGTCCAGGGTGCTGACTAAAATAGACTTACTTGCTAAATGCTGTGCAAATAACAGATGTACATAAATCTGCCACCATTTCTAGTCACAACTCATATAAAATGCAAAAATAACCATTTTTGTTCTTCCCTATCGTATCTTCTCAAACTAGCACAGAACACACACAAGCAAAAAAACCCCACCAAGCCAGAACCTGCGTATGAACAATCCAGGGGCATATTCCGTAAGCAAACAATGCCCACATTCTGAATTAAGCCAGAAACACAGGAAAAGAGGATTTATACATCCTGAGTGCCATTTCCATTTTCAAGGCCACGCTGCTAAGCCTCACTGCTGCAGGTACACAGTTATTACTTGCACATCTGAGCAATGGCTGGGAATAGACAGACCTTGTTTCAATTCTGGAGGAACATTACTCTGTCTGCTGCCTTTAAGAGAAGGCAAATCAGCCACAAATGCCACAAGCAGATGAATTTAAGGCTCAAACACCTATGACTACATTTAGCAAAGCAGGAAATCCAATTTTTCTCTTCTACATTTGATGCCTTTTTAAAAGAAAAGGGAAAATACTCGAAACTGGTTTTCACCATTAGGTGTGATACGGAAGTAAACTAAGCCAGTCAGCACTTCAAAAGGACACCAGTTTGTTGAAGAAGTACCACTCACTGCTCACCTCTCTCAAAAAGATGTGTTTCTGATACTGCCTTATTCACCACCACACTTGTAGAGAAAATCCAGTCGGATCTGGCTCTCACCAAGCCACCGTGATTTGATCTGTCAAAGAAACCTTACTACACCACTCAGAGTTTAAACAGCATACAATTAATTGCCACTGAGAGTGCCAGATCCTGTTCAAATAGCTAAACCGAAGTAGATAAAGTACCTTAGAACATATATCAATCATAAATAAACCCACCATACTGTGTTACTGGAAACTGAATTTTTCAATTCTAAAAATTCACAGCATGCCTTAAAAACATCCATATGTAGTTGTCACACATGCTTAAGTGTGCAATAATAACACATATTAGCAACACGTCTTGCCAATCAGGGCTAATACGGGTCTTTACAATAAAAAACCCACAATGTAATTTTGTCCTTCCTAGTGAAACCCCTCACCAAAAAATTCCTCAAATGAGTTACAGCTTGGCCAAGTGGATTGTAACTAGTTTCCATCTCACAGAGACACTGTGCCTTCTTTACCAAACTGTCTGTACAACTCTTCAGAAAGTCAGTATGTAGGAGCTTAAATCCAAACAATTAAGGCAATGGTTCTTGCAGAATGGGTGAGGAACAGATGAGAGTGGCAGAAGGAGCACAGTGAGCTTTGTCAGTTGAGAGAGAGGAATGCTCTGGGGATTATTTTGCTACATAAGATCTACATTCACTTCTTTTTTCGTATATTCCCCTAAGTGACCAGAGAAAACTTTAGTAAGCCTGAGTCAGTGCATCTTCCTGTCTCGCAGGGGAGATGTGAGCAGACATATTTGGAGCACTCAACTGCTATCATACAAGGCACCATGTAAACAAACAACAAAAATAATCAAATTTTGCATATGGCTATTATTTGGCTGCTGCTTTCCTTCCCCACTCCAAAATATTTTCAAAAATCCCAGTTGGATAACACCAAATTAAAAATCCACAAACAGATTTTTCTGCATCTGTAAGTCTCCCTTAACTCACTAAATGAACAAAACTAAAATACAATCTCCACTTTAGCTCTGTACTTTGAGTGGTGTAACTGTTAAATTCTGATTCCTAACCATAAAGAAAGAAGTTTGACAAGAACAACTTCTGCTGTAAGCCCGTATTGAAGTTGAAGTGCTATGAAAACATGTATTTCTAGAAATATGACTAATGATCAAAGTTCAGCAGAATTTTGGCTGATTGTATATTTCTGATTTTATTATTATGCCATTGGTTCTCAGTCTCAATCGACAGCACAGATGCACTGAAATAGCTTTCAAAAATCCACCAACCCCGTGCTAAAGTTACGCATTTACATTTTTAATAGACACTGCTATTTTACTAAGAACCCCTGCAAATCAGTCAGATTCCATTTCATGTCAAAGATTAAAGCAGTTTTGGTTTCACATATAGAGCCAGTCCCCTACATCCCACCCAGCTGAAGAGGTCCAGCCCCCTCTGTGTGCTAACACAGCCATTCACGCTGTCAAGTCAGATCAGTGAACTCATGTGGTCAGGAAGATTCTGTGTGTGAGGGAGAGCAGCCACTCCTGACCTGACAGATCCACTCACTGTATCATTGCAAAAACATCTGTACCAGCAAAACGGACACAGCAGGAACTGTTAAGTGGCATGGCTACTGAAGGGCACTTGAAATCAGAAGTTTGTATTTAAAAGGCTCTTCATCTTTACACAGTAGTCAAACAACCCTTCCCGACACCAAAATTCAAGTAATACTGCACCCTCAGCTCCTTGGTTTCTTTCTCCAAGCTGCAGATCAGCTCGTTGCACATCCTAACCCGCTTCACTAGTCCTCCAAAAAGTTTCACAACTCCTTATGTGCTTCTTACTGCAAATTCACCTGTGTCCACACCTCCAATGTCTCCAAACAGTCAAACACCATGTCTGCTTTGGCAGTACCACAAAATCTGAGCAACCACTTCAAGGACAACTTCTGATCTGCTCTTCACCTCCTCAGACACAACACGAGACAGGAGGCTCAGCAGAGACATGCCAGCTCTCACCTTTTAGTTACAAACTGAAGGCAGTGAAAAGGAAAAGTCAATTATTAATTTTAAGCAGAAAGCAGGAGAGCATGAGCAGGGTTGCCAGGTTCTATCTCACCAAGCTCCCACCTTCAGCACAGAAGTTTATCCAGAACCAAAAATACTCAGAACTACACAGCAGTAAAAACAACAACAAAAAAAGACACCCTAACACATTATTTTTAATTAACTTCTCTAATTTACTCATACTAAGTAGCAACCATTGCCTTTAGAGTCCTAAATGCATTATCTCTTCAAACTATGACAAGTTGCTAGGATGGATGCTTATAAGGGTGATATTAAATATTACCTGTAATATACGTCCTTCTTGTCTACTCAAGGTAGTCTGTACAATTATCTTTTTCTGTTCTTTGCAATGCCTGGTGCAATGAGCCTGTAACTAAGACCCCTGGGAACTCCTCAAAGCAAATGGAGTAAATTGACACAAAATCTCCCTCAGTTACACGCAAGTATTATTACAATGCAGGCTATGCACTGTATACAAGATATATACCCACGGATTAGGATAAAACCATTGTTGAGGATAATGCCATCTAATTACATTATAGGTAATACCATTAAAATCAGGTAGAAATATAACCTTGATCTACTTAAACTAACGAATTAAAGAATTAATGTCCACCTGCAGAAAAGCTGTACTCAAATTTATGTCCTCCAAACCTCTTAAAGAGTTTTTGTTCCTTTAAGATTACACAAGAAATTTAGCTTTAGCGCTTTTAATTTTCACTAGCCCAGGTTATCAATCTTCCTATGAATTTAGGACCTCATCCCCCTAAATCAACAGAGATGTAAGAGCAATTTGGGTGTGGAAGGTCTGCAAACACTACTGCTATGGCACACTTGAGAACAGAACAGTCAAGGCCGTATCATATTTACTGATAAAAGGTTTGAGAAAGTAAAGCTTCTCTCTAAGAACTGGTTGAACGTCAAACAAAAAAAATTCCAAGCATTTGTAAGATTTTCACACTAGAAGAACAACTTTTCCTTCACTAACATTTCTGCTTGTCTCCTGCAACCTATGTCCTCTAAATGTCACTTTGCTCATCCCTCCACACTTCAGATTCCACAGCATCTGCTTCGTGCTGAAGCCAAAAGCTGAAGCAAACCCATCCTTACAAGAAGTGCTGTCTCCTGAGTCCAACAGCGAGACTGACTGCAGCCAGTTACATGGAGACAGGAGAAACAGCTCACATTAATACAAAGTAACTTCTTACATTTAAATAAGTCACCAAAGAGATCCTTCAGAGGCAGCACTATTTTAAGGAGTTCCTCCCCCTGCCCATCTACCCATCCCCACCCCACAGGTTTCCTTCGAATCTTTCAGACTGGACCCGTTTCCTGAGCCATCGCATTATGCATCCCCACTGTAGTTCCACTGGCATAACCAGCAGGCAGATGACAAAGAGGAGGCAGCATTCTGCAGTGCTGGAGCAAACCCTTCTGAACTCCTGAGGTTCATGCTTAGCCTTGGCCTAAAGCACTTAAATCAGTTCACTCTCAATCACTGAGTCAATGAAAACCTTCCAGAAGCAATCTTTCCATGTCAACTTCATGCATATGAAGTGATTAAACTTCCAACACACCTCAGTCAAATGTCTGAAATTCTATGGTATAACCTCAAGCCACTGTACCCAACAAACAACACACTGTACCTCGTAACTCTGCATGGCAGACACTCAGCTCCAGGTTTCCAAGTTCTGCTGCTGCAGCCAAAGGCCAGAGAAATGGCAACAGCAGTCAGACCACACCAGGGGCACAAAACTAACTCCAAACAAGCATAAGCAGCTCAGAGAAATTAACAACCTACACCCAGAGATCTTCTCACAACCAAGGTTTAAAGCTTTCTCCTTCCCCAAAGGATTTTTTTATCACCACAGGGACAGTGCCAGACAGCATTTCGGGCTGGAGAGGTGATGGACAAAGCTACAACAGCATGTATTCCATCTCATATCCTAGAGCATATATCCTGAAGGAAGTCAGCAGCTCAAAGCAAAAAGGAGGGATGAATCCAGACCAAAGGAAGAACACCTCTGTAAATACAGATTAGTGGAGGATAACAAAGACACTGCACTCTGAGCATAATTTTTGGAAATGTTAGCTAATATTTCAAAGTAAGACAGAGGGAGCTTAGATGGTCCACTACTCTGAGAATCAGTCCCATCACTCTGTTAAAGTTGAGTTCCTGCAGTCATTCGTCCTGTACACCGGGGAGGAGAGAAAAAACAAAACAAGAAGACTCTACTGTTTCTTTTTCCACCCTGTCTCCTCTCATGAGCAGGCTAAATAAAGAGGGACAATTAACATAAACCATACATGATGGATTACATATAACCATTTCATAATGCTAATGTACTCCTAGAGTTCAGTTACAGGAAAAGAAAGATGAGATGCTCTTTTCTCTCTTGCTCTAAAACACAAACTTTCTACGAAAAACTGAAGTTTGCTACCTTGTTTCAGTTACAAAGATGGCAATAAGGTGACTTCCACCTTGAGAATTGTTGCTGATTTAATTATTTAAGTCTTGTTAACCAACAAAAGGACCTTACTCCTTACCTCATTTCAGAAGGGTAATGTACACATGGAGCCAATCAGGACAAATTTCATGAGACCAACAAACATCTTTATAAACACTACAGTTCTGTGAATACGCAAATAAGTTTATTTCCCAAATCCTCCTCCCCTCCACTTTTAGGAGGTTCCTGACACAGTTTCTCATTGAGCTTGACCCAGGTTCACTCACGTTTTCTTTTCCACCAAATCTGGCAGAGTTTTGGCTAGGCTGTAGAGTATACACATAATTAAACTCTTTTCCTCTCCTTGCTGTTTTCAGCAGCTGTATTATATATACACCCCCCTTTGGTTTTCCACAAATTCCACCTTTTAAACATTCAACAAGCTGTGTTTTTGCAAGCCAAAAAGAAAAGAAAATAAACCAAACACATGACAAGTCAAATTTCTATATCCTAATCACAGGATACTACCAGCATTCAGAAAAAAAGCACGTACTCATCTGAGCAATTCTCAAGAACAGTTTTGTCTCTGGTAACTGGAACATGAGAAGGTATCTAAAGGTATCTAGAAAAGGCATGAAACTGAAAGTAGAAAAGTACCCAGAGCAAAAGGAAATAAAGTCCAGAAGGCAAAAATCACTACCCTGCTCTCCAAACCAGAGTAAACATGGTACTGACTGAAGTCAGAAGTGCAGAGATGCAGAATACCACACTGCAGTGGACCCCTCAGCTCATCACCAAAACCAGTGCCCGACCACAGCAGCAAAGGAAACAAGTCTGCAGTACAGACGTTCTCTTTATGCACTCACAGTAAATGGGATGTTTGTCCATTACAATGCAGTGATTTGGAGGGGAGGGGTAAGGATAGCACAGTTCAGTTTCATCAAGCAAAATAAATAGCATCACTTTGGAGAATTCTCAATCATGCTCCTGCTACTTCTGCTCTCCAACAGAAGACAATCTGCCACTCATCCAGCACCGCCCTGTGATACAATTTGTTACCTCCTTCTGTAGCAATTTCCTCATTTCATTTACTGCCTGCTAAGTATCTCTTTTACTTATCTATATCTATTATACTTACCAAGACCCATCTAAGAGATTGTTTTCATGTAGCTCATGGTCAGGATCATGAACCTCAGAAAATCCGAGGTACAGAACATTTCAAGCAGGTATGTTGGAGGAGGAGAACGGAAACCATCCCACCCTCACACACATGAAACGGAATAGGGAAAACTTGCAGTGGCAAACCAAAATCTATACCACATGACAGAACACCCTTGACTTCCTTCTTTTTCCTTTGAATGAAGATGAGAAACAAAAGGGAAAGACACGGTTATATGGAGTCATAGAATCATTTAGGTTGGGAAAGACCTTTAAGATTATCAAGTCCAACCTAGCACTGCCCAGGGCACCATGAGAGCACGTCCCTAAACACAGTGTCTACACATCTGTACTTACAGGAACGGTGACTCTACCATTTCACTGGGCAACCTGTTCAAATGTTTGACAACCTCTTTAGTGAAGAAATATTTAATATCCAATCTAAAACTCCCCTGGAGCAACTTGAGGTGATTTCCCCTTGTCCTAT
Source organism: Myrmophylax atrothorax (assembly GCA_026770055.1). Classification (NCBI taxonomy): domain Eukaryota; kingdom Metazoa; phylum Chordata; class Aves; order Passeriformes; family Thamnophilidae; genus Myrmophylax; species Myrmophylax atrothorax. The sequence continues at coordinate 49,101,397 of JAOXXN010000265.1, read as the reverse complement.
TGTTTGTTACTTGGGAGAAGAGACTGAATCCCACCTTGCTACAGACTCCTTTCAGGCAGCTGTAGAGCACAAAAGGGTCTCTCCTGAGCCTCCTTTTCTCCAGGCTAAACACCCCCAGCTCCCTCAGTTACTCCTCATCAGACTCGTGCCCCAGACCCTCCATCAGCTCCACTGCCCTTCTCTGGACATGTTTCAGCACCTCAGTGTCCTTCTTGTAGTGAGGGGCCAGAATTGGACACAGGATTCAAGGTGTGGCCTCACCAGTGTACAGGGGATGGCCACACTGTATTTGACACGGGCCAGGATGCCACTGGCCTTCTTGGCCACCTGGGCATGCTGCTGGCTCATGTTCAGCCTCTCAACCAGGGCCTGTTGGACCCTTTTCCACTGGAATGCTGTCCAGCCACTGCAGCACTGCACGGGGCTGTTGTGACCCGAGTGTGGGACCTGGCACTTGGCCTTGTTGAACCTCATACCATTGCCCTCAGCCCTTTGATTCAGCCTGTCTAAATCCCTCTGCAGAGCTTCCCACCCTCCAGCAGAACACCACTCCCACCCAGAT
>JAOXXN010000265.1:49025422-49054320 GCA_026770055.1 Myrmophylax atrothorax | reverse complement strand
TAATGAAAGTACCTTGAATGCAATTACTGGCACTTGTTTAGCATGGCAGGGCATTGCACTGCCACTGGGCTCGCTCCTCTCTGCTCCCAATTAGCATGCCAAGTACTCCAGCCACACACATGGGCTCACGGGTCAGGGATTGGTGCGGAGGAGCAGCAAGCAGCTACCTGCTCTCCAATGAGAGAGCGAGCGATGTGCTGGAAAGCTCCAGCTTCCTTCATTTTACATCCTCCCATCCCTATCGCGCTCTTTTCCTCCACTCCTCCGGGGTCTCTGGAGGCAGTGATAAAAACCGCAAGCTCTCCCCCTCCTCTCTCAGCTGGTCTCATTCACGGCTCATGGCAGACCCGGTTTCCTCTGGGGACTCACTAATGAAGACGGCCAACGTTAATCTCTTTCCCCCTCCCTGACGGGTCGATTTATAGTTCCACGGAGAGTCCTGGATTGCAGCCAGAGGGCTTGACACATTCTTCTTGTTCCAAGACGGAAGGGAGGGGGGAAGAGACAGGCCTGCGCGCGCGCACACACTTAAGGCACTCACATGCACATTTATGATTTGGACTCAGCTGGAAGATGCAGCTGGAAAACCTGTTTACCTGTTCTGAAACGGCTGCTGAAGATGAATAGTAGCCAACAGCGCTTTTGCATCTATGTGTACACTCCAAACATCTTTGTGCTTCCATAGCACCTCTTTCAGCCCGAAGACCCCAAATCACAAGGATCACTCCCTCATCACCAGGATGAAATAAAGCATCAGTTGTGTGCCAAGAGCATTACCCGTGAGTCATTAGGAGAGGAAGCAAATGGTAACTTCTCCAAGATAAACGGCAGGGGGAGGGAAAAAGGAAATTTTAGACAGGCAGAAAGTAACGAACTGGAATTTGGCCAGGACACTGAGGTTATTGTCCTCTCATCTCATGAAAAGTGCAGTGGGATCTTTAACAATCGATTGGTCGAGACCTCTCATCCCTAAGAGGTTCCAGCATTAGTTGCAACTTCTTCAGGAGTGATGCTGGTGCACAGGCTCAGGAGTGGCTCAGAGAGAAATGTACCCCTCTGGTACCCCAACCTGCTTTTCTACCACAATGCATGGCACTGCCTGTCCTGGAACTTCTCAGACCTGTCATTCCCACAGCTGCACCTTCAAAGGAACTGGCGAGAGGAGAGACTCTGGTATTTTTTTTTATCACTGATCTGTAAGGGAGTACCCCATCGTTTCCCCGTGTGGCAGTCTCTGCCGTAGCCTCATCGCAACCCCTCGCTTGGCGCGATTTGTTTAGTTCAGCTCCGGTCCGCACACGGGACTCACCCGCGCTGACAGCACAGCTCTGCTAACAGGGTCGGGCAGTGAGCTACTGCTGCAGAGCCGCAGGGGAGCACAAAACACTGCCTTTATTCCTGTAAGACCTATACATTACCTCCTCGCCCCTGCCCCCTCAGGAACCAAGTGGTGGATTTAAAAGGAGCACTGTCAAGTCATTTATGCCCATTATTTTGCACTAGAAGAAATGGCCTTTACAAAGCTCAATGGAAGCACACTCTCATTCCATCTTTAAGTAATCTTAAAGGTTTCAATTGCAGGGCTGTAAACCACAATGCAAAAAAGCACAGACAAATAGATCAGATCAGATATGAGACTGCCCAGACACAGAGTTCCCCTTGCCAAGCTGACTGCAGAGCAAAAATAGAAATGAACACTGCACATAATTATAGTATTTTACATTTCCACTGCACTTTCCATCCTGAAAGATCCCCAAATGCACACACATGTGCATGCATGTGCATACAGAGAGGCAGGATATTGGGAAAATTCACTTGCTTGTGAAAAAAAACAAGAAATTGTGGTCCAGTGGAAACAGCTTGTACTGAACCAAAGCCTTCATTAACGCAAACACACACACACACAAGCTCATAGAAAATCATTATAATGTGAAATAAGACTAAGCCAAGCCACAGCAATCTGTAGATCAGCAGCTCCAGCACTTCTGCTGCTGCTCAGCATTTCCCCCAAAACAGAAGATTAGAAACTGATCTTTTATTAGCTCTTGCCCTCTGTTTCCCAGAGAACCCCAAGGTGCCAATTCCACTTTGCTACCACAGGGCAGGGGGCAGCTCTGCAGCTGTTGATCCACAGTGTTCCCCTCTCCTACTGTTGAGTGCTTTTCAGCCTGTAAGCAGGCACATGCTCCAGCCCTGTGGGCTGCACCAGCCCCATTCTGCAGACAGCAGAGCATCTGAACAGGGGGACCAAAGCCAGGGACAGTGCCCAAGCCACAGTGCTCCTCTTTCCCTCCTGAACAAGAGAGCCCATGTCAGGTACAAGGGCCCGTTCTCTCATTTGTGCCACCCAAGGTGCTCTGAGCAAGGATGAAAAGACAGAGGGCCAGGAAAGAGCACTGGAAGATAAGCAGGAGAAGAGATGTGATGCTCTGGCGGAAACCTTCAACTTCTCAGTAGGCTGAGAGGCAGGGGAGAGGAAAGCAGGCACTAGCTCATGCCTCAGCCTGGGAGGCTGGGTCACTCCCTTCGCTTTCCCACATGTCTGTGGCAAGTCAGTTTTGTCTTCCACATATTAAATATCTCACAGCAGTTTTAAACTCCCATCTGAGCACACAGGCGTTTCAATGCTGATACGTGGCCAAGCACATGACGAATGGGGGTAGGAAGTTCAAGAGGAGACAGAGCAGGCAGCAGCTCTGAAGCACTGCAAAAACGAACCGATAGGTCAGGAGGGAAGGAAATAGTCTGAGGTTATGAAATGATACAACAGCTGGCTCAATAAAGATGTGATTTTTTTTAAAATGAAAAACAGGAATCTCACCAACAATACAACATAATGAAGTGCAGTACACAACTACCCGTTCAAGGGAGAGCCTCCCTGCTAGTACCCTTAGTCCTTACACTAGCATGAGGCTGGTTTCTGCCTTTGATGCCCCAAAGAGAAGAATCCATTCACTCAGCAACACACTGCAGCCATGTCTGAGGCTCAGTGAACAACTGGCCCATGCCCAGCCCACCTCAGCAGATACTTTTGGGGAAGAAAGAGATTTTGCCACGGATACTGTAGCAACACCCTCCACTATATCTAAGGAAACAGTCATGGGATTGTGAATGTCCAAAGAGGACTGCAGGTTTCAATAAGGTCACATCTGAAAGAGCCCTACCTAATAAGCTGCATAGAAGTCAATTTATCGACCTCAGCACATGAAGTTGTGGTTGCAGGGCGTGTAGGTAATTCATACCTGATGCTCAAGGCCATCCCCTCGGGCTACAAATGGGAGACCAGTGCGATTTCTTAAATTTCATTTAGTTTAATAGTCCAGTGCATTATTCAGGAATGTAAGGAAGAGCCTGCTTAAAACGGAATTTTTATTTTGACAATATCAGTTTAACAACAAATAGCTGGCAGCTCGGTTCCCTTAGCAGGAGACAGCAGGTGCTCAGCTGGCTGATTTAGCAGCAGCCACAACTGCCACCAGGAGCTGCTGGGTGTAGTTCACAGGCTGCAATTCCCAACTCCCCCAACGGGACTGCAAATTCCCAAGGCGGGGGAAGGGCTAACAGGAGTGAAAGAAAAGGCAAGGGGGCAAGCTTGGGGTGAAGTGTTATTAAATTAATGAACAAACCTCACTGCCATGTCATGGGGACACCCTCACTGGAGGCGAATGGGCACCTGTGTCAGCTGCCTTCCCTCAGCCTTGTGTATGCATCTCCAGCATAAGGGAGTTAAAACTCCTTTTCTCCCTCTTCCCCTATCAGGAAATAACATGCCCACTTTCTACCCGCATGCAGTATCTGCAGAATACTTCACAGTCTCCTGAGACCTTCCCCAATGGTTTCCTTTTATGAAAACCAACCAGTGTCCTCAGGAAGACCACGTTGTACAGCGTTGTGCCTACAGAAAATCAGGACTGTGGAAATATCTCTTAGCAGAGGGTATAGTACAGCAAGAGACTTGTGGCATCAGATTGCTAGAGATGACCTTAAAATAATCTTTAAAATTAAAAATAGACAGGCACATGTGACTTTGTGATTTGTTTTTTGTTGTTGCATGTGGATTTTATTTTTTAAAACATACTACATAAAAATGCCAAGACAAAAATTCTGGCCATTTCCTTTACTTCCCCCATCTTTCTCCTAGCAATGGAAGTTTTTTCTAGGCTGAAAAACTATGACAACCAGTGAGCCAAGAAAATGGTATCTCCTAAGCAGCGAGAAACTGAAAACTGTGATGTTAAAAGGGAATGGGATTTTACTCAGTCCACATCAAATTCTGTAGACTCTTCACTTGCCTTGTCTACTGTCTATACCAAGATTTGTATTTATTGAGTTATTCGAAGCTGCAGACAGCCAGAGGAATCAAAACTCTCTTCCCTACAATTAAAGCATTAGAGCTCACAGAAACATCATTATACCTCAGCAGCAGTTCTCTCTAACTAAGGCCTCCAAAAATTAAAACACAGAGCACACATTACTATTTATTGCAGCCTAGATAGAACAGGCTTGATGACAGTACCACTTTTCAAATCCATTATGGCAGGTTGACTGGGGGAGACAAACTTGTGTAAAACAAACATTCCCTTTGGGTCATCTGTAAAACTAATCTAGACTCAACACTAAAAAGTACGCTTAAGGAGAGAAACATAAACCTTCCAATTTTTTTATAAGCATACTATGAGTAGAAGAGGTTTCAGTAAAGATAATAATATATGAGTGTATTAGCTGACTGTTTTTGTTGGCTACTCGAGCAATGTAGGGCTTCAACAGCCCAGAATTTACAGGACTGGGAGCCTGGTGGGTCCCTGGTTTTCATTTTGTGCCAATTCACATTCCCTTATGCTTCTGGATAAGTCATAATGCCGTCAGCAACTTCAGCCCAGCTGGAAAAGTGGGTTAAGAAAGCAGTGGACGCTCATCGAAAACTATGGCTTGCCTGCACAGGGGCAGACAGAGAGACAGGCTGAAGCACTTTAAGCAGTCGGGTAAAATGACCTTAAACGCCTGTACAAACAGATTTATACAGAATGCAGCTGTATCCTTGATTTGCCTGCTTCACTACTAACCCTATTTTTACTAAATCAGCTGAAAGTTAATTTAAATCTAAATAAGGGCATGGTCAGATCAGCCAAGCAATCTGGTCAGTGCAGGCTAACAAGTTGCTGTCCTTTCAGACAGATATCAGTAACTCACCATATGTGCTTCCAGGCTTCTGCAACGCAAAGAACATTACAGTATCCTCAGAGAAATCTCCCACAAACTGTTTTTATGTGACTTAAAAATCAGAGGGGACAGTTTGGCTGGGAGTCAGCAATCTGGTACGTTGGCAGGGGCAGGCTACAAAGGATATCCCAAGAGTTGCCAGTCTAGCACTGTTTCTTGGCTCCAAAATTAAATAGGCAGTCAAACTTTTAATTTTCCCCAAAAAATACAGAAATAGAGCTTTGACCCTGCTGGGATGCTGCCTCAGGAACACCCAGAGATATTGCTACCAAGAAGGAGCATTCATCTGCAGCAGGATGTTTTCCAGCACCGCAGTCACTTCACAGAAACAAGAAGCCAGGCGAGAGCTGTTGCCAACTCTCACACACGCTACTCCAGGACTGGGCAGTGACTCAAGGAAACAACTTACCAGCCTCCTCCCAGCAGTGACCCCAGCCATGCACCTGCCTCAACAGATATGGGCATGCCTTTAAGTTTTGACAAGAGCATGCCTCTCACGCATTGGCTTCCTCACTTGGAGGAGGCCCCACAAGCCACATGGGCTAAACACTGGGTGGACAGATCTCCTGTGAGTGGACATGGAGAGACGAGCTTGTCGCTGAATACAAGGGAAATACAGAGCTGGCACAGTAGATGAAGAACAACAAGTTGCTAGCAGCAAGGAAAACCCTGGTTTGGCATCTACCTGATTTTTCTGCCCCAGGGTTACACTCCCTTTCATTGTGATTTTCTAAGAATGAGAATACAAGGATGGAAGAGAGATGTCACTGCTCCCCCAACCCTTCTGCGTCAGGAGTCAGCTGGGGGTGGGCTCAGTCCATTGTACCTGACCAAACCATACCATAACCCTTCCATCCAACCTGCCAGTGTGCCATGAGGGCCATCCTCTCCCGGCTGTTCATCTAATAGGCACATACCAAGTGCCAGAGTTCCTCTGTTTGCTCTCTCCCCCTCTCACCAGGGCTATGCAGCATTAATGTTTCACCGGCAGCTCCCGCTCTTCTCGCAGCTCCATCAAGCACATCTCTGCTCTGACCTGCCGCCCCAGCCACCGGGCTCCTGACCCCCAGAACCCACAGCTGCCTCAGCCTGGCTGCCCCTCAGTCCCGGAGGTGCTCTCCATGCCTTTGGAACGGGAAAGCAGCAAAACCCCTCCTGCCCCAGGGAGCCGCCTCGGACCACCAGCCTCATCCTGCCTGCAGCTTAACTAGCATGCTAAGGCTGGAAGGGGAAAATGCCAGGCACACCCCCCCACACACACCCCCCACACCTCCCTCTGCAACCCCGCCAGCTCCCTCCCCAGCTTGCCACCATAGTGTAAACCCTTTTGTTTCTCGTCAGAAATACAGCAACTATTTCAGAAAAATCTCTCCCCTCACCACTGGTAGAAATACCAGTCTGAGACAGTAGCTCTCTTGATGATCACAGACGGTGGAATATTCCAGAAAAAGAGGAAGATTTGGGGAGGGGGAAGGGAGGAGGTATCTGGGATCCAATCTTCCTCTCCCTGCCAACCCCCTCCATCTCTAGCAGATTTCATTTGTATCATCAGGATTTCTGTGAAATTTTCACCCAACCCTCCCTCTCTCCCATTTCAACTCCCAGCTAAACTCAGTTAAAGGTGCAGAAGAATAACATGCTGCTACCCTTTTCTCACAGGTTGGACAAATAAGTCCTCAGCTAGCCACATGGAAGCCATTAAAAATATATTAACATACCCAGCAGGGTCTGTCACTTTTTCTTTTCTCCCCCCTCCCCTTTTCTTAAACACAGAGAAGGAAGAAATCTTGCCACAGTAACAAGAGGTTTTCATCAAGTCTCATTACCTCAAGCACAGCCGCGCACCACAGCCCCCACAGAGAGCAGCCTTCGGTTCCCGCTGTCATTAAAGGAACGAAGATCTTAAACAAAAATTAAACCCAGGACAGCATGAAGTTTGGAGCACATGAACAGATCAGGCAGGGAAGGGTTTAGGAAAGCTGAGGGGAAGAGCAGGAGCAGAGCCACCAGACAGAGCTCCACTCTAGCAGCTTAGGCGGGATGGGGCAGGTTAAATGTGTCCCACAGGGCAGGGCAGAGGCAAGCATTTCCAATATTTTGAGGCAGCATCCAGAGGTATGCTGTATTTCCCAGACTTTGCAACACAGCAATGTCCTGGAACATTAATAAGGCTCAGGGTAAAACCAGACCAGAATTTACGGTAAGCAAGAAGCTTTTTCTCAGTCTGCAATGTTGCACAACAAGGATGATTTTGCTCACTCAGCCACATGTCCATTTTTACTCCAGGAGGTCCTCATCCCTTCCAAACAGCACCATGGCCCATGCTTCCCGGAGCAGCTGCACGGCACATCTTAACCTGGAGCGGCTGCTCTAAGCCTGAAGCAGGTGGCTGCTGGGGTTTAATAGTTTGGGAGGAGGGTTTGAAGGGCAGGAGGCAGCAACTTCTACATTGAAACAAGGGATTTCTATACCAGGACATTGTTAGTCAAAGGACTATCAAGTCAAAGTGCCCTTAAACTGTAGTTTCTCAAGTATTTCTTTGGGCAAATCACTGGGTTAAGCAGCTTTCCTCTCCACCTTGGCTACTTTAATCCAGATCAATTCCCTGATCCAGTTCAATGTGCAGCAGCACGTTCAGCTGCACCGGCACAGCTGAACAAGCAGCTCAGGAGCAGCAGCAGGAGCTGCTGAAAACAACACTTGTAAAACTACACCCTCGGATTCAATAGGCAGGGCACTTAGTCCCAGGAGAGCAAGATGCTACATGCAAACCCCATGAAAACAAAGGGAAGAGGGATACACTTCATGCATGGCTAACATGAAAGAGATGCACTAAGCCAAACAGGACATAAAAACCCTAAAAGTCTGGTGACACTGTAGCCATATTTTATGCACCTCTGCGTGAGACATAAGTGGGAATGGAGGAGCACAAAAAGCTCTCCCTTGTGAAGCAGGCAGTACAGTCAGGAAAGACAGAGCTATGTGGAAGAGCTGACAATGGTAAAGCACCGCTGAAAGATGGACAAAGACTTCTGAGGAGCAAGGAGGGTAAGAACCCACGGCTGGTGAGGAGCAGGAACTGTGCAGGGACACCAAAGAAATAACTCCCTGGCAGGGTAGTGAGGAGAGGGGAACCAGGACAAGAACTGCATGACACAGAGGCAGGATAAGGATGTAGAGGGTCCACCCTGGGCATAGAGGATGGAATCATGGGAAATGGAAAAGCTACTTCAGATCTCTGGTGTCACAACCATTCTGGTTGTGAATAGTCTAATAGGTCATTATCCAAAGAGTTCATACACCCTCTGGTTCTGGAGTAATTACACCCATTCTTTAAAAAGATGTCATATAACTTGGTCTACTGATATTAAAGCAGCAGATAGGAGAGTAAGCAAAATGTCTGACTACTAGAACCAGACCGGAAATAGCGCCAATTTCATAACAATGTGATAGAAGTCAAAGATTTATTTGCCTCTGCAGCACTGAAACCTGCTCTACTCATCCTACATTGGAAAGCAAATACATGAAAGTGAGGAGGTTCAGCAGCTGGCAACAGAGAGCCCTGGAAAACAGCAAATGCTTACATGAAGTTCCTATGCACAAAACAACAGCTATGTGCTGGGCAGGGGAAAAAAGTCTTCTAGTGCAACCACTCTATACTGCATGCCAGGGCTGTGGCACAGGGGGTGGATGCTGTTCTCCCCAGGAAACCTGTCCATCCGCTCACAGCCAGCCACCGCAACCTGGCCATACCTGCCACCAGCCATGCAAGAGTCACTGCCTGAGGCGCTACAGCAAGGCAGACTCTTCACCCGCACCTGCCAGTTACCCTGCACAGTTTTCACTGCTGAGCCCCATGGTTGGTATTTCTGCAGTCTTGCAAACAGCTTGGCTGGGTTGCTCTTCCTTGTCACTTCAACATAGACAGCACAAACTTTGTCATGTGAAAGAAATCAGGAGCTCTGCTTTAAACTGATTGCAGGAATATACTGGAGTCTTACCCACACTCCTGGGTTTGACAGCAATATAATTAGGTCAGGGGATAGCTGTGCTGTAACAGATTCCTTGGACTTGGCTCCATCCAGAGTAGAGACACACATGAATCTGTTTCAGCGTGTATTTGCTCGCTTGCCAGCAGCCTGGATTCTTGAAATCCTACTTCATGTGACTAGCCCATCTCAGATCACAACTCAGGCCCTTGATGCGGGCTCCTAGATCTCAACTTCTGCAACAGCCTCCAACAGCAGCACTGAGGACAGCAGAGTTTGAGGCAACGTATAGCTGCCTACAGCTGAAACAGGGCTACAGTGAATGCCAGAGAAGGGGGAGCAGGCTCTAGGCAGAACGTGCGAGGAAGGCACTTGTATTGATGCAGACTCAGGTCATCCCAGGGACCATGAGTCTTGACACCCATGATTAAAACATAATCAAGAAATGTTTCCTGATAGTGAAGTCTATTAGGTGGTGGAACAGGCTCCCATGGGAAGTGGGGGAAACCTCATCCCACTGTCTCTGTAAGGAATGATGGGATAGACAGTAGAGAATCAAGCCCAGGACTGGTGAAGTGGCCTAATCGGGTCAGTCCCGCAAGATGCCTCAGGGGTAACACAGACTTAAGAAACTTCCTCTGCCCCTCCTGCAGTACCTCCCCAGTTCTGTCAGCACTGCTGTTTGCAAGGTAGCACCGCTGACTAGAGCACTGTAGCTTGGGTCTTTTTGCACATTTGGAGGGATGGGGCTTCTGACCCACCGCAGGTCACTGATGTAAGTTACGGCACAGTCCTGCCAAGGGGTGCACCCACAGAACAAATGGGCTGATGGGAGTACAGGGCAGGAATGTGAGGTGCAGAAATAGGAATTTCTTAGGCCACGCTACAGATATCTTTACACTTACTGTGTGCACAAGAAATCACACAAAGAAAGGCAGGAACGGATGTGACCAGGGTAGAGGGAGGGCATTTACTAAACTATGATTTAGTATGGTCAGACTTGTGTAATTGGGCATGGCCTAAGATATATGAAAATTAACTGAATTCACAGCAGAGAATGTCCCTATTGATAATATATATAGTATCAAGTGAGTTTCTGACACACTGGACTGGCACTAACTTAAGTGTCTGACGTCTGAAAGACTGCCTCAGTTTTTACTTTAATGTTTTATTGCATCCCTTACATATTTCCTTTTTATATTTTTTGAATGGGGAAAGATCAGCTTGGTTTTGAACTGTGCAGATCGACAGGAACACTTATTTTATCCCATTTAAAGCTAGACCTTTCGGTTTGGGTTTTAATCTGGGTTTTGGATTGGGAAAGGAGGTGTTAAGAACATAACAAAGTTCAAAACTAATGTCTCAAATTGTAACACACTTTCCCTCTCCCACAACACTGGTTGCAGAAGCTACCCACGGCTGACACTACTCATGAAGCTCCATATGGTTCTGCTTCCCTTCACTTTTCCTCAGCCTGACAAACTTTGGCACTGCTCAGGTTTTCCTGGTCGTCAGGAAACAGGAGGGATTCCAACAATTCCAGCAAAGCATAAAGGCAAACTTGTCTGAACATCATGGGTGCTGCAGAATTTTTCATACTGCATTCAATATCGGTACCAATTACTTACATTGCATTAGAGCTGAAGGACTCCAGTAACGTGCTCAGTACAACTTACACATACAGCAATAAATGTCTTTGCCTAACAGCCTAGTAAACTTGTTTTATTTATGGTAGAAAGGCTTCAGAACAGAGCATCATTTTAAAGCACCCATGAGTTAACAACAGTTTGTACAATTATCACAAACCACTCAAAAAAAAGCTTCCAGTACACCTGGAAAGTAACCATGCACACAGCGAGGATCCTGCACGCACGATAACTCAGCAAGTGCTTCTTGCAGCTCCCTTCTACACCCAGTCATGAAGGATATAGATCATTACAGCCTCCAGCTACAGAGCTTTAGCTCACAGAGTAGCAGCTCACACTTTTAGCTCTGGAGATTCCCAGTTCAATCTGCTGCACGTCAGCCAAGAGGGCAGCTGTCATATAATTACAGCCACAACTTTGCATGTGAAAAAGTAGGGAGAGTGAACAGAGATCTTATTATAGAATTCTGGTTGCAACCTGCTGAACTGCTCCCTATTTAAAGTAACTTCTTGTAAAGAGGAGGGAGAGGGAGTAAAAGAAAAAAAAGGAGAAAAAGGAAAGAGAACCTACCAACTCAGCTTCCCAATTCTGTGTTTTGCAGAAGAAACCAGTGCTGCTGTGCAGTCCTTTGTTACCAATGTACATGTATACTAGACAAAGCACGCAAGTGCAGAGCCAGGAATAAGGCTCCTGCCTTATCAGTCCAAAAAGGAGAAAAAGGAAAAAAACAATTCTCATTGCTGCAACTGAGACATCTGAAGTCCAACAAGGTATCTCAGTTTCTTTCAGAACTATAACCATTCAGCAGCAGCCAAGCCATTTAGCTATGCCATTTAAGTATTAAAATTTAAGTTCAAGAAATCTTAACTCGGTAACATCCTGTTTTCTTCAAACTGTACATACAAGTTCTCAGGGAGACTTAACAAAACAGAGAATCTGGAAAGAGAGTATGTTTGAAATACAAAGGTACAAAACATGGTGAAAAATTCACTCTCAAATTAAAAGTTCTTTTAGTGAGTGCAACACAAAACAATTATACCAAGTTTCTTCTTATCCATCAATCTCTGTGCAGATCCTTCTGCACACACATAGCCATTTTTGAGACAAACTTTCTTCCAAGACAAGACAGTCAAAAACTGAATTTGAAACAATATAATCCAGTTTTAAAGAAACATTAGCTTTCCCCCAACAACTATTCCAGAAATCTGTCTTTCCTCAGTAAAGCTATTTCAAGCTTAAAACACAGATTAAGTCCTTGCAGAACATTCTTCCCTCTCTGACGGTCCCATCCCCATCCATCCACGCATCCACGACCCAGCAGCACCGAACCTGGAGGTCCCCCACTGCCTGAGGTGAAACAATCACTTTGGATCATGAGCAACAACTGGGAGCCAACTCTCCAGCTCCTGCAAACTGCTTACCTGCTTGCTAAATACCACTTGAATAAACCAATCTGACTCAAACCATTCAGTACCTGCCTACGAGCACAGAGACTTGCTGAAACACGTCAACTAGTTCATGCATGCTACACCTCTGGCCCTCCAAAACTCCCTGAAACACAGTGCCGTGCTTCCAACAGAATTTGAAGGAGTACACAGTCAACAGCCAAGCTGGAAGGTGTTCAGATAACTGCTAACACCAAGCACAAACCTGCAACTGTAAACTCCAGAACTCACCAACAGTTTGTATTTAAACCAGCTGAATTCTCTGGTAACACCCTCTCATCAGCCTTGTTTCTGAAGACCAGTTTTCATTTGGCTCAAAAAGTCCTCTGCTTCTCCTCCCCTCAAGCAAGACCTATTCAGGAAACACACGAAGTAGCCAACCATCTCCCTTCATTCAGCAGAGGGTGGGGGAGATAATCAAGGACATGAAGCCCAGTTTTAAAAGAAGTTACGTCCAGGTGCAGCAGCACGGATACACTTGGGGCTGATTACACACATGCAGCAAAACCCTGGCTGGGTTCATCCCACAAGAGGGACCCACAAAAAGTTCACCTCTCCCTCACCTACTGCAACCAGGCAAAGCTCACAAACATCTGAACCACACTTGTTATGGATGTCCAACAAAAGCAATACAGCCCTATGCAGAGATGACTGAAATGAGACACCGGTGTGCTGGTTTCTGGTATTACTTCTGTAAATGTAGCGCTGCTAAACGGTTCCAGATAGACATTCTCTGGAGACTCAAATCCTCTGACTACCTTGAGAACATACGCAGAGAGAACAGCAGCAAAACTTATGTGTGCTTTTCTCTTCTCTTCCAGCCTGCGGAGGCTGAAATGACTGACACAGGTCCAAAATGAGGGACACACATTAATTATTAATATTGCATGAGTAGTCCTGCTGTTGCTGTGACAGTCTGAAGACTTTACAGAGGCGGGCTCTGCAGGGAAATACTACTTCCCTTCAAAATCATTCATTCAGGAAACTTATATACTGAGGAGAAAAGAATCATTGCAGCATGCTCTCTCAAACCCCTCAGCTTTAAGTCCCCTGATTTCTGAAGCAAAAGCAATTTTAAAAGAACAGCAAATTCATGTGAAGCATAAGGAGCTTCAGATTTCAAGTGAGCAACACTGGAACAGCATTGCTTCTGGACACAAATCCTAACACACACATCTTCCTCTGCCTAACCCAGAAAGTCCACCCCACTTCTGGGAGCCAGGTAAGTGTTCAGTCTCTGCAGCCTCTCTGCTGAAACAGCCAAGTGGCAATACCAGCAAAAGGATGATGGGTAGCCGTGCTCTACCAAGTGGAAGGGAGCCAAAAAGCCACTTTGGTTTGCTTCTTTGGCTGAAGGCTGTGCTTTACACCTGTGCAAAGCTCCAGATTCACATTCCCACTGACCTTGTATTTCATTCCAGGTCTCATGCTATGCTCTACCTGCTGCCAGAGTAGCCACATGCCTGTAAGCAGTGCACAAAAGAGAGGCAGCTTCCTACTGATCTATTTGCTTCCTCTCCCCTGTTGCAAGGGGAACAGTTTATGCAGGGGTATTAGCCTGTTTTACATTAATTTCAAGAACTGGGACAAACAAGTTGAACTTTGACATTTCTGAAAAAAGTTACACTATTTTCATCTTTCTTACTAATCAGAATAGATTTACTTTTCATTTAAAACACAAAATTTCCCTCCCAAAATATCTGAAGTGGTTACTGAAATGTTTTCTTTACCAAAGCCCTGCAAAGCCTCAAGATTATTAATAACATTTTGAGTACAAAGAGGTACAACCTTGCCCCATATCATCACAAAAAAGAGAAAGCAGTGAATTTTTCACACAATAAAGTAATTAATTTTGAAAACTAATACTTGCTATTAAAAGTTCTTGCATTTAAAAACCCGAAAAGGTTTCCAGTAACTCTAAACACTGATGGGGCAAAGAAAAAACAGACCCTACCCCCAGATGGATGGCATTCCTCTCTTTGGGTGCAATGTGGTAACATTTGATTGATGCATCTCATCCATTCCAAAACTCCAGGCGTTGTTTTAATCATCAATGGGTAGAATCCTATTAATTTTCAGGAAAAAAAAAAGAAAAAATAGAAAAACAGAGTAGAATATGGAGGCAGGACACACATTTGTCTAGCAGATCCAGCTGATTTAGCCAGATCCATAATAATCAACAGACTGAGCTGATGACATAAACTCACATCTACCAGTATAAGCCCCATCCTCCCCTCCACCCTCTTTCTGACATCTCAGCTCAATCCAGTCTCCCAACACAACCTGGAACATTAGTCCCATACCAGAGGAAATGAAATAGGAATAGGGAAAGGAGTGGGAAAGGATAAACCAGGCTAAATAGGGATAGCATGAAGAGCCCACTGGCATGCAACCAAGAGCCTGCACAGGCCCTCACTACAGCAGAAAACAGGCGATCAAGCATGTACAAGAAGACAGCAGGAGAGCAGATGTGGGAAGGAGAAGGTTCAAGCGGTCCCTGAGCTCAGGGGGTAAGAAATGGCAGCAGAGTACAGCAGTGAGCCCCAGCACGCACAGTAAGCTCATCCCTCAGCAGCAGCACGGCACCAGGTGACCCCCTAGCTCCTGGTGTCTGCTGTCACAGGCATTTTCAGTACTGATGCCCACAGTACAAGAAATACAGTGTGAACCTTCCACATCAAATAAGGCTCTCCAGTCCACCCATAAATTTATTTGGCTATCAGCCAAACCCAGATCCACCAGTACCAACTGCTTTTGCTCTGAAATAAGCCTCCACTTACAGTCTTGCACTGAACAGGCACTGCTGTTTCATTTCAGCGCTGATGAGCACTGGAAGCCCTAGGACCCACCAACATAAGAGGTGGCACAATTCCAAGAGGAATTTACCCATTCCAGAAGCAGCGAGAAAGTGAGCATCATCAGTGTGACCCTCCAGCAGGCCAGCTGACACATCAGACCAGCCCACACCCCATTTAATTGACCTAGAGCCAGGTATCTTCCCACTAGAAGTGGAAAACTGACTGAATGGTCAGCAGGACCCAGTCTAGCTGACCATCTGCCTGTTTGGGAACATGAGCTGCACAAAGGATACATCAGTGTTTCTCCTTGGTTGTTCCTTACATGTGTTCTGTGTTCCCAAGTCTTGTGAGGATTAGCAGTGGAAAAGTGCTGGGTGAGAAAAAGTAGGAAAGGCAAGAACAAGCTGATGTACTGCAAAGAGAAGGAAGCAGCAGCCTGAGGAAGGGATCTTACAGTAGGAAAACTGGTTGCTACAGTGTAGAGCAGAATCTGGGGAAAAGAGGAGGGGTCTGCTCACAGAAAGAAGGCAGGCGAAGGCATGCTACCCCAGGGAACGGGAAAAGCCTGTACCACAGGGCTAATAAATCACACACTGCTGCCACATCAGTGCCCAAAGTCTCTAGCACTGACTGGGGGGCTCAGCAATAAGCAGGATCTGACACGAATGAGCCCACCCAGGCGCTCTAGGTGGTCACTTAAGGTACCTCAGGTCCAAGCTATTAAGTGCCCTGAAGATAAGGACACAGACCTTGAATTCAACATGCCATGGTCACATGGAACTCACACAATGAGAAGGATATGCTCCCAGCCCTGGCAAGGACCACACAGCTGCAGCCTGTGCCTCCCTTGGGCTTCTCAGAGCAAGCGGTTGCACTCCCAGCCACCCTCCCTTTGTAACCAACCCCGCTGGCCTGCCAGGAGGGCCTGAACCCTGGACCATCAGCAGTGAAAGCACAAACCTCCACCTCAGGCTCTCAATAATTAAACTCTGTGGGAGCAGCAACAGACTCATAAAACTCTCACACAGACCAAGCCAGTCATTAATGGGGGTCAAAGATGAGCGCTCTATTTTTTTTAAGTGTGCTTTGATGCGTGGGGAGAGTGGTGAGAGAAGATCTTCATTACCCTTCTCTGGTACATGATGAATTTTTCCCTTCCTGGCTATCAACACCTCCTACTTCCACCCAAACCCCACACTGCTGGCAATCATCCAGACAGCCAGGGACAATTAGAAGGTGTGTTTGGATGACATCTGTGCTAGGCAGTCACCTGCAGGTAGGGAAGCAAGAGGCCTCGCTGGGCAAAGCCAGGCTCTACCAGAGGCTCAGCCGGTGCTTATTAGGAGGTTTGGGCTTCCCCAGGGCCAGTGTGATGCTTGAAGTCATGCAAACCACAACCTCACACACCTTCTCCCCTACAGCAAGGCACAGAGCAGAGCACAAGCCAGTAAAATCTGTCAGGATTATTAGCTTGGGCTCAGAGCCAGAGCTGGGAGCTGCCACAGGGATAGGGAGGCTGCCTGCAGCCCTGCAGGTCAGCAGGAAGGAAGTGGAAGTCCCCTGGCAGGCAAGGAGAGGCAGCAGTCAGGAAAGGCAAGACACAGTCGAGAAAAGGTCACAGAAACACTAGTCTGACCCACCCCTTCTAGACTTAAAATACATACATACATACACACATGCACGTGAGCTGCTTGTTACTGTGCTTTGTTCAGACATTTTAAGGAGAGGTCTGCTCTTCCCATTCTATTTGCCTTCCCCCAGTCCATATCAGCTTTAGAAATGGTTCTTTAGACTTCCCATCAATGAAAGTCTGCTTTACTCTTCTTTCCACTCAAGGCTGTTTTGGGGAAGGGATCACCACACCAACACAGAAAACTCTCACAGCAGCAGGCAGGGATGTTGGATGATCTGTTGGCAGTTCCATTTGCAGCCTGCACCAGCCCAGCCTCTGCCAGCCTGCTTTCTCTGCTGCACTTGCTTTGTGTGGAAGGGAGGCCACAGACTGGAACTGGCTCCAGGATCTCTGCTACTGTGCCAGAAGAGTGACTGGTGCAGCAAGGCCAGCTTTCATTTATTATTTATAAGCAGTAGTGATAGATGCCCCTTTTTTCAGGTCACTAGAAACCTTCTCCCAACAAACCCCAATACTTGCACGTTCAGAGGGGGGGTAGGAACTTCATATGCAACACCAGCACTCACTCATCTTTCCCCACATGATAAAAGCAGCAGCTGTTACTTCCCTTATTCTTGGAAATAAGGGGAAAAATAGCTAGGACTCTTGAGCCTTGGCACCTCTTCCCTCCCACCCTTTGGCTGCCAGACCTATGGTTACTATTCAGGGCAGAAGTGCTTGACAGGGCACACATTCCAGGGGGCTGAGCCATCCCACGTGGCCAGGCTCAAAATGGCAGACAGCGATGAATAGGATAATTAGAAAGTACACCAGAAACCACAACATAAAAACAAGCGGCTTCTATTACAAGAAACAGTTCTATGGCATGGCTAGATCCATCACCCATACGCTGGGTTGTGGTGGTGCCTCAGAAGCCTGCTGCTATTATCTGTTTGCAATCACATTTCAGCCCATCTTTCTGCCTAATGCACGAAAAGCAAAGCTAATCAGATTTGCACTCTCTCTTTCTGCTTAATGTCTTCAGTTCCCAAGCATGCTTTGTACTGCTTCAACTGATGTTCAACTAACACTAGCCAGGAGCACTCAGTGCAAAAAAGAATAAAACAAAAAAATCCCTTGAAATTACCTATTAATTTTAGTCCGTCTTTCCACCTATTATGTCTAAAATTCCTTTTACACTTGAGCATTGCAAACCAAAGTCAGGAAATTCCCGTTTCCCTCTCTATGCCACACCCAGTTCACATATGAGTTTTCTTCTTCAAACTGCCCCTCCAGTGGTATCTGGGCAATTAATTATAGAACAGACCTATCAGGCTTCCCTCTCACTCTCTGTGTTAGCTTTTTAAAATATTTCCTGCTTAGGAACCTCCAGGTTAGGATGTCTTCTGCTGGCACTGTAATAGCCTCTCTTTGTTAATCTATCTGAAATGACCATCACGTGTTCCCCTACTCCCTCTTCCTCCAGTACTATTTAATTACTGCAGTCCTACATGGGAACTCCAACATGCCCTCAGCATTCCCATTCTGTGGGCAAACAGGACCCCAAATCGGCTGCTTTTTTCACTACATTCCTTCGCACTCCAAAGGGCTGCTGGAGTATTGCTGGAGTCAGCTCCAACATCTGGATCCTCACTAGAGCAACCAACACAGCAGCAGATAAAGTGCCCCCAGACTGGGCAGATTGCATGAAAATTCAGCAAGGAGACCCAGGAAAAGACTGGCTTACAGGAACACGTGCCATCATGAGCCAGGTTATGCAGCAGAGGAGTCGTCATCCATTACAAGCACAGTTGAAGATTTGCCAGAACAACCAAGAAAAAAAATCTGCAAGTATTTACAGGAGAAAAGAAAGAGATGTAGGTGGAAGACTAAAGTGCCAGGATACATATCTCTATCCAGAAGGAGTGAAAAAAAGGGAGACTGCAGAGATGAAACCCCAGACAGCCTATGCATCTGTACACATTCCCCAGCTAATACCCACTACATCAATCAGAACAATGGCAGCTCCAGAGAAGACCCCGATTATCCAGCTCCTTCACTAACATCTTCCCCAGAGGCTGCACGCATGTGCAAGGGGATGGAAGAAAAACACACTTCTCAATGAGATTACTTACTGCATTTTCTATATTGCTCCATCTCTTATAAATGTGTCTTTAAAAAAAATACTGCAGCTGGCTTATAAGTGTGTCAGATTTTTTTAAAAAATATATCCTTGAAAACAAAGATGCTTTGTGCTCAGCACATCCAGTGGCATCATTATTTAATATCAATGCACTGATTCTTTCCTTTATTCACTCCATCCTTGGAACACAAACCCACTGTAACAGCCACCCAGTGTATAATCTTACCATGCAAAGCAACACAACCCTACAATAATCTTTCTCTTGCCATAATGTCTTCCAATACCAACGAGAAGAATTTAGGTTTAAATGCTTAAAAAATCCAACGCAACCCATTGCAGTACAGCATGAAACAAATCTCTAGGAACTCTCAAGCTGGAGCAAATTCCCTCGTCCCTCCCTATGACTCTCCTTATTTGAAAATGGCTGCAAATGTTTCTAATTTGCGTACCACACTGATTGCAACCTGCCCCTCCTGCCAGGTACAGCTGCTGGGTCAGTCCACACATGCACAACCCCAACTGCATCCTGCTGCCTCTGGACATGGCTCTTCACAGACATTATCTTCGTGCTGTATAAAATTCACCAGACAGGCATGGTATCTGCTCCTTTAGCCATGAGGCAATCCCTGTAGGCCAGCAGACACCTCCATCTAGTCTCCCAAACGCACACTCCGACCTGCACTGTGCCCTGCTCAGCAGACACTCGTGCACGTGCCTCACTGGACACACACCTTCCCCACAGGCAGCAGGGGCTAATGCAGGTACACCGAACCATCCATCAGCAGAAAAGCTGTGGCAGAAACACTATCCATGCCAGTCAGCAGACACAGAGTTTGCCTTGGCCAGTTCCCCTGGAGTCTGAGCTTCACCATACCCACCACTGCACCACTGGAGTGCCATTCCACAGGACCACAGCAGTGTTCCACAAGGCCTTCCCAATTTCTGCTAGTGCCTGAAAATTAGTTAGGCAGTAGCACCAGGAGCAACCACAAGTCACAGTTCTGAGATACAGATAAGACTTAGAATCATAGTATCGATTGGGTTGGAAAAGACCTCAGAGATCATCAAGTCCAACCCCTGGTCTAATCTAACTCCAGTCCATTTACCAGATCATGGCACTCAGTGCCACCTCCAATCTCAGTTTAAAAACCTCCAGGGATGGTGAATCCACCACCTCTCTGGGCAGCCCATTTCAATGCCTGATTACTCTCACTGTAAAGAATTTTTTTCTGGTATCCAACTTAAATTTCCCCTGGTAGAGCTTGAGCCCAGCACAAGATACATGATGAGTCTTTAAAATATTTATAATATTGGCTTATATTCACTTACAAGTCCAAATAAATAAAAACAAATTGACCCGGTTTTAGGATTAGTAGACTCCTTGACATCTAAGTCTTGAAACCAACACATAAAACCATCTATAAGAAGAACTTAACAATACCTTATCTCAGAGAAGGACTGTGATGTTTCATCAGTCAGCTTGGTACAAGTGTCACATATTCTGCGACATTTTGTTTTTCCAGCTATGGCATTGACTTCCAATTAATCAACTAGTTTCAGTGATAAAAAGGTAATCAAAACTAAAGTGACAAAATCAGTGCATTTCTCACTTGCAAAAGCCACAGAATGTAATTGGGAAGAAGTGGGTTTTTTTTTTTGTTTTTACAGGTATAGGATTACCATTCATCTAGACTTTTATTTGGAGAGCTTTGCTCTCTCCTAGCATTCATTGATGTCTGATAATAAACCATCTCAACTGCTATTGCATCACAAGCAGTTCTGCCATTCTAGCTAGCCTAAAATGTAAAACACCACCACAAAATTTACTGAGCAGAATCACTGTATTTAGAATACAACAGAACAGTTCATTTGGAAGGGACCTACAGTGATCACCTAATCCAACTATGCTACAATTAAGCTGCAGCTTTCTGTCTGTTAAGAATCAGATTTTTTCCTGTTGTATTTTTCAGTCATTTTATGCAGCCAGTCAGTGCTGCCCTAAAAAAAGTTGACATTTGTTAGTGTCCCTAAAAGGAACTCACTATTCTATGGAGTAACTTAATGAATAGCTACTTCAGCAAAGGAAAATATTACACCACTGGCATTGGGAGAACAGTTTCGGTCTCTTTGATGCAAAATTAAGACAACCTAAGTGAGCATACAGCAACCTACTCTCTCTTGTGAGGTCTGACAGAGCAGAACTCTTAGTAATCAGTGGAGCTCTCCAATGCTTTTTTTAAAGGATTTGCCTTAAAGTATATCACAATTACTGGTGATATATCTGGTTAAAGCATATCACAATAACTGTTTTTTAGGGGATGTCTATATGATAGTCAAATCAGGAGTTGTAAGGTTTTGATCACAAAAATATCTAGCTAGGGTATTGGTAGCAGCCTATACATAAGATCCTGGAGCTCTGGGGCAGCCACTCTTATCAGCCTCTCAGGTGACTTTGCAGCCTATTGCAGCAAAATCACTGCACAACAGCTACACCTCACTGCAAGCTCTGCTGTGAATACAGTAAAGCCACAGATCAGGTTCATGTCTGATCATTTTTTATGTTTCACTATCTTTGATAAGTGTTTAGGGCATAGATTATGCCCACATTATTACTAAATATCTTTACCTTTACTGCTCTGTGCAGCTGGGTTACAACAGAGCTCCTCTGCAATTTCTGCTGCTGGCCATGAGCAGCATAGAGCTGCAATACTTCAGTAGTGCTTCTTCCAGCCAACACTTGATACTATTAAAAAAAAACCACACAAAAAATCACTTTAAAACACTCATCTTTCCTGTTGCATTCTGTTCCCTTTGTCTCTGTAAACACTAGTAACTCAATTATCTGACAACACGAGATGCTTTCAATACAAAATTTCTTTGCTTCTACCTTTTACTGAGTCATGTGAAGAATCAACTCAGGGTTACTGGCTAACATCACATAATTCTACTTTCTTAGGACAGTAAACCTGAGCACCAGACTACTAAAATGCTTTTGAAGTACTTGAACACTCTTACTCACGCTTGAGGATCTAAAGGGTTAAAATTGCATGTTCACTTAGGGAAAAGGGCTGGTTACAAAGCTGGATTAATAGTCTCTTGGTAACTAGATTTAATGCAGAAAGCACTCTGGAAGGACATGAAACAGGACAAGGACACACATACACATGTGTTAATGCTGAAGTCCTGAAGGAGCTGTTGATACACAGCCCCCAACTCAGTGTTCATTGCTCCAGCATCCTGACAACGCCGACTCCATTACATTCAGTAGGGGTGCAAAGGTGCAAAACTGTGCCAATAAAGCTCTACCCTGGGTCTTCAGGGATCAGTGCAACCAAAGCAATTTTTAAAGGATGTGGAGAAGAATGCTTCCAAACAGTCTAACATTACCTATTATGCAAAAGCAATTCTTATGGCCAGGGGTTTTTGGTTTTCTGGTTTGGTTTGGTTTGGGTTTTTTTGAGATGTTGAAATGGAAAGGAAATTTTTAAATATTTGCAGGTATGAACACACAAAAAAGAAATCTCTGCAGAGATTTCTTTGGAAATTCTGCAATATAGAAGAATCTGTATTACATTAAAAAATGCATTTTTGTCATTTACTGACAGTCCTGGTGCTTAAAATAAGCTGCAACTTCTGCACCCACTTTCCCCTGCCACATGTTGACATCTATTATTCCTTAACCAGCATTAATTGCCTCTTCCTTTATTTTTGAAATGCACTTGTCCCTAGCACAGACTTTTTTCCTACTTTACTCACCATAAATTCTACAAGTGCATTCCCTGTTACTCAAATTAGCAAAGCATAGAAGAGTACAACAAAAGACATGCAAGAGCTAAATCTACTCACACAATGGGTTTGATTTAATTCCAATAATCTGACAACAATAGGTAAAAAGCAAACATTGAATTGCTTTTTAATTACAGATGATATTGGCCAAAACAACAATGCAATGTCCTGGAGCTGTTAGTGTAAAGAAAGACTATATTTTCAGAAAATCACCAAGATTTTCATGTGGCTTTTTCACCTTCACAAAACAGGCATCATCCATGTATAAATGCAACTGGTGGTCCCACACAACCATGTACCACCACTAATATAAAAAGTTCTTACATGGAAAATAAATAGCAGGAAGAGATTATTCTTTTTAAATTATCATTTTCTTTTTGTTACAGGCTTCAAGCTCCCAGAAATCAAGACTGATTCTATACAATGTTTACACATTCTTTTACTCTGAGGATTTTGAAGTTTCCTGTTACTCAGATGCAATATTTACAAACAGCTTGACAAAAATGCACACAAGTAGCACACCAGAATTAGTATCTCTAATCATACATAAAAAGTTAAGCATATATATAAGCAATTGCAGTACTCAAGCTTTATTGCTAAATAAGCTTAAAGTAGTTAAAACCCACTTTTAGGATCTAATCTGTACCATCTGCACAGATGTCTCTTGACCCTCCATATTTCTCAGCACTAATGATAAAAGCAGAATGGCCAATGCTACTGTCATTGCAGTCACCCTTTCATCACATCCACTACCAAGTTTATCTTTATTGCAAACGTTGCCTTGGTTTTGAGGGTTTCTCCATTAAAATAGTTTTAGCATTCATCAGAGCTGTTCACAGGCCAGAACTTGCAAATCTCTGCTCGTGCACAGAAGCAAAAAATCAACTATAAAACTTTTATAGTCAGCTTTATTATAAACAGAAGTGAAACTGAACTGCTTAACAGTGCTCTCCAAAGTGAAATCTGTTTTGCAATTGGATCCATTCTAGCAGACTTGGCTTTTTCTAAGGAGAAGGCTGCAGGACCAGGACTTCAAGGACAGCTCACAAAAGCAAGGGGCATGCAGGTAAATAAACACATTTCCAAATAGACAAAAGGAAGTCTACTGAGAAAGGATCTGACTTCCTACATTCAGTAACAACCCTTACAATACACTACTGGGATAACAATATACTGGGCTGCAGAACTCAGTGGAAGTGCTGTAATTCCTCACTGTCTCAAGGATACAAGGGAAGGTCTATAGCAAGAGATAACATTTTTATTAGACTGATGCAGCCTACAGACAAACACCTACACTGCAAATCCTAATTTATGGCAATCCTCATAAGTTTGTCTCCAAAGATCCCTAACTCACTTCAGCCAAAACGAATCCAATTAGCTTTTACAAGCTAAGAATGAGACCTCTGTTAACCCTGGTCACTGTGACTAAACTTGTTACAGCTCAGTCACTTGGGCAGCTCCACCAGTAGATCTGAGGGGTCAGGGACTGACAGCCAAGGGCAGGTGCTTTTCTCACCAGCATAGCTGGTGCAACATTGGGAGATAGGTGCAACATTGCACGACCTAAATAATACTAATTTCAATTAGTATTGTTTTAAATAGTCTTAATTAGGGTAAAACTATTTCACAGATGGCAGTTTAGCTCATGTTTTCAGATTGCTGGGGCAAATTAACCAAGAAGTGACTTTAAAGTGTATTTAAATACTGCCCAAATAGAAACATCAGTGCAAGGTTAACTGCAAAGTATTTCCACAAATCAGTTGATACTGTTTCTGAATGATTGTGGTAACACTGGTCCTCATGTATCGGTGGGTGCTTCTATCTTACAGCACATTTTTCAATAAACTGAAGGAGTGCTCTATTTGAAAAACAAGGCTTCATTGTCTAATACACAGGCAACTCCTTCCTACACCTGATGTACCTTACTGACTAGAATAATTTATTTTGTGTGCTTGTGAGGATAAAAAATAATCAGCTAAAATACTTAAGGATTTCAGTGAATATTATAAAGCAGAACAAAACCAATAAAAATATTTTCTCAGAATAAATGACAGTGTTCTTCTGTATACCCAGCAAAACTGATTTCAGATGTACCATCTGCTTCCAGTCAGACTTTGAAAAATGTTAAACCCACTTTTATCCATGGGTGTTAACAAACCATCAGGGAGGGTAAATGGCTTTCCTGAGGTTACAAAACCAGTTAATGTTTCAGCCCAGATTAGAAACTCTCGGCCAATAGCCTGTATCACTGCTAATACTCGCAGCTGGCCCAGCTCTAGCAGGGTAGATCTGCATTCAAAATTCTTTACATTTCTGAAATCTTACCCTTGAAGGCCACAAACATTATCACAGGCGGCTTCTTATTTCAGTAATGGTCTAGGTAAACAACCTATGCTTCTGTAGGAGGATATAAGGAAATGAGGGCATCCCGTTGTCGCTGTGTGCTCTGTGACAACGTACACGTGCAACACTACCTCATCTTTTCTAGACAAGTCTAACACCAGCGCTATGAAGAAATGCAGCACAGCATCTCTGGTAAGTGCTCACAATGAAATGTCCTTCCTGCACTCTGTGAACAGTCCTTTTCAAAGCATTGTCCTAATTGCATCTAAAAAGTATTCCTAAAAAACCTGCCATTGTGTTTTAGACAAACACATTCTCTGCAAGAAGAACACAATATTCCGTATTTATCTCTTGCAGAGTCATTCCTTCAGTTTGGTTTTATAGATTTAAAACAAAAGCAAACATTTAAATTTAAGACAACCTCTAGTTACTTAGTCAGTCTATTGTTACTGCTGCCATTTATGAGTTTGAAAAGGAAAGAAACACTGATCCTTAATCCCTTCATAAATTTTCCCAACTGGTAAAGAGTGCAAAACCTGAAAACAGGAAGGCAGAGATCAATATCTTTGTTTCTTGGTTTAATTTCCACAAGAACTCCTTTTGAAAAAAATAAACAACAGTCACCTCTGCAAGTTTTAGATGAAGAGCAGCATTTTCAGTTTCCAGGACAACTATTCTTTCTTCTTTGGTCTAAGGAAGAAAACCCACCCAAACCCCCACAAAAGTAAAAATTAATCAGACTCAATTAATTGCGATGTTAATTAATTAGCAATCAGCCTTACTTAGTCTGATTGACATTATTTCATTATCATGGCCTTCATTATTACCTTCCACTGTTTCTCAGTCTTCTGAGATCAAAGAGCTACCTACCCCCAATCTCCTAATCACAATAATAATATTTGTACACAAGCATGTAAAATTTAGGATAAGCTCTTAATATTCCTTTATATCCATCCTTTCTGTCGTCTTGCCTGCTTGTGTGGGATTACATAGGTACACAATTTAAACCACTTTGACTTTACAAAACCACCTCCTGGCATTTTCCAGCGCGGTGGTCCTTAGAGATGCGCTATTTTATTTATACACAACCACGTCAGTTTCCACTTCCAAGGCAGCACCGTTAAGAGTTCTCGGGTGGTGCCGTGGCCGGACCATTCCTCAGCGCAGGTGCCGCCTCCTACAAGCGCTGGGATTGAGGGAAGGAGGGAGCGCCGCTCCCTGCTCTGACTCCCCATGCCTACCGCGGCCGCAGCTGGAGCGGCCTCTCCCGCACACCGGGGGCCCGAGCAGCACCCTACCCCGCGGCCGCCGGGCCCGGCATGCTCTCCCGGCATCCCGTTTTCCCAGGAAGGGGCAGGATCGTGGAGCGCCGGTCGGGACCCCGCGGCACGTGCCCGCCCCCAGCCCCGCCTCCGCGTCCTCACGCGCAACCGCTGCTCCAGCTGCCGCAGGCGCTGCGCCCACACCGAGCCCGGGTCGAGCCCGCGCCGCGGCCGCATCGTGTTCGCCGCTGCCTCTCCGGGCGGAGCAGGAGCATCCCCGGCCCCGGCGGAGCGGGCGTTTAACCCGGGGCACCGCTGCGGCGGCGTGCTGGTTGCCATGGCGACGGGCACGCCCCTTCCCGCGCTGCGATTGGCTGGGCGAGCGCCAGCCCCGCCTTCCAGCCCCGCCCCGGCTGTGAGTGGCAGGGCAGCCAGCCAATCCAAGCGCAGGGAGGGGGACGGGGCGGGGCTGAGGGAGGCGGTGGGGGCTCCGCAGGGCCTGCCCCGGGCCCAGCTCAGTGGGGCGGGGGCTGCCGGCCCTGGGGCTCGGGGATACTTCCGCAAGCAGCGGCCCCTGCGATAAACGACTTCAGGGATCCGTATCCGTAATCCTCAGGCGCTGGCGGGACGCCTCTGCCTGCAGCATCCCCCGGGATAAGTGACCTCAGAGATCCATATCCATTACCCATAGGTGCTGGGGGGAGCCTTCCACTTGCATCATCACTTGGGATAAGTGACTTCAGAGATCCATATCCGTTATCCCTCGAGGCATCCCTTCACCTGAACTCTTGGAATAAATGATTTCGGAGGGCAAGGCCCAGGATCAGGGCAGGGAGTGTGGGAACAGAAGGAACCCTGGAGGTGCCAAGGGTGGTGTGAGGCTCCCCCGTTCCTGGGCCCAGGGATGCAAACTTAGCACCACCAGAAAGGGTGAGGAGGAGGAGGAGGAGGGAGCTGACAGCTCCGATATTGGCTACAGGATTTCTCCCCATAGCAGCTGGTGATGTGTGCTACGGGATAAGGCTGCAAAGACCACAAAGAAGATTAAGGGATATGAACATCTGTTACAGGGAGTGTGCTGGGAGTTGTGCAGCCTGGAGGATGGGAAGGCTGAGGGAGATCCAGTTGATACATATAGATACCTGATGGAAGAGCGTGAACATGGCTCCACCACGGGACAGGAGCATGAGCGTAGTGTGAAGATAGTCAAATACTGGCACAGGCTGGCTGAAGAGGTTATGGAGCCTCCACCTTTGGTACTACTCAAATCCCAGTTCCACCCAGCACTGCGCAGAGCAGCTGTAGCTGACCTGACACTGGGCAGGATGATGCACCACTCAGAGCTGTTTAGTAACTGTCAACACAGGCAGTGTCAGGGCTAGTCTTAAGACAAGGACAAAGCATGCAGGTTCAGCTGATGTGGGAGTCCTGAGAGGCTGCCCAAGATGGGAGCTGTTCATTCAGGCTGTGGCTGTGGGTCTCACAGTAAGGTTTCCAAGGTGAATACATGACATACATCAGTAGTATTTCTTAGTGCTCTACTGTATTGCACTAAAACATTAACATGAACTTGAAAGCAGTCATAATACTACTTGGCTATAAAATATGAAAAAGTATGTTTGCCAAACACGTCAGCTTCTTGGAAGTGAGAAATAGCACTATTTTTGCACTACAGTTGCTTGGGGTTTTTTAAACCAAACCCTACATCATAATTACAGAGGAATCCAGTTCTGCAAAACAGCAGTCTCAAGTTACTGTCTACTGCACATGGCAAATGTGCTTTCATACAGGCAGTAGAAAATCCAAAGACACACAGCAGTGAATCTCTCCATGTTTGGCACTAAAGGGGTAGCAATCCTTTACAGAGGAACCCAGATGCAGGCCCTCCATCACAGACCACACCAAACAGCCCTGCGCATCTCTACTCACTATATTCTGTGATGCTGCAACTTCAACATGCTGCTATGATCTGTAGCCTCAGTTCAAAAAAAGCCCCTGCTGGCTGGTTGCAGTTGGGTTTGGCATGTAAAAGTGTAACTCAGCAGTTTGTCCTTGCAACTAGTTCTGCGTTGGTGGAAAAATGAGAACTGACAAGTGGTTATGGGCTAAAAAAGAGTTCAGAAGTGCTGCAATGCTGTGGATGTTGTGAGGTGTTGGCACTAAGTAAGGCAGACAGGATTTTATCAGCAACAGCTATTTTGGGGAGAATAATTTAGTAGCTTGGGGGGGGGTGACTCACAATTCTTGACAGAGCGCTGTGATTTTTATATGTAATGCTTATCCTGCAGCAACAATCAAGTCAGAACAATGTTATTTTCCAACAAAACTCAGCTTCATCTCAGACGGATCATCTCTGAAGTGTAATGTAAAACCTTACTGCAGGTTTCACCCACTGTTAATGAGATTAAGGATCTTGTTTCTGTAGGCTGTAACAGACAAGACTTAATTTATTATCACTCTGACTTTGAACTAGTAACCTAAAACTGAGCATCTATAGACTACTCTTGTTTAGTCATTTCTCTATATACATCTGAAGGTTGGATAGTACTGAAAATTGTCCCATCTGTATAAAAAAGTAAAAATAAAATTATAGTCTATGACTCATTGTAACAACAGCAATTCTCTTTAGGGATCTTCCTTCTATTTCCAAATCT
>JAOXXN010000265.1:49004393-49015843 GCA_026770055.1 Myrmophylax atrothorax | reverse complement strand
CTTGCCTGCCTTAACCAATTCTTCCATATTCTCTTATCTATGAAGTAGAATATGATAAAATGCATTCTCTTCTGTATCAGTTCTTATATTATTTTCATAAACGTAATATCCAAGTACCTTCTAGGACTGCATTAGCTGATCCGACTACCATCTGTCACATGAAGAGTTTGTTTTACTTTTTCTTTTTCTTGTTCTCTCCCCAGACAAAAAAAAAAAATGATGCATGGAGCAAAGTGTTTTGGTTTTGTGAGGGTTTTTTCCCCCTCTCCTCTATTCATGTTGCTCTGTGTTTATACTAGAGAAAAAGAGGACAATGGCAGTTTCTGTGATAGACCTTATTTCCCAGGGAAGGTAATTTTAGCGTGTTGAGCCACCCATAGAAATAGTCTCCCGCACAAAGCCACATTTTACTATGTCATTCCCCAGCAAAGAAAAGCTAATCCATATTCTTGACATTTGGACAGAAATTTCCTAAGGAAAGAACAGCGTTTTCCTTTCTCCAGAAAAAAAAGAGTTTCAACCTGTGATTCTCAGGATGCGACGTTCAAAGAGATTGTTGCAGATTATTAACATACAGGCCAGCACTCTATACAGTTATAAATAGGAAAATCTGGAAACCAAAAAGAGTAACACGCCTTTTAATTGCACTGAGGCAGATTATCATAGGACAGCTTGGAAGGGAAGCAGAGACAGACTATTTCATGCTAAAAAAAATAGAGAGAATTTACTTATGTGTAAGGAATCACGCTGCTGTTCCTCAAAGAGGAGCCCTGAATGATCCCACATGTCTACAAAGGCAGTAGGTACAACATATGAGCTACTGAAAGACAGAAACTAAGGTGAAGAGAGGAATCATCTGTGCTCAAGCACTGAAATCAGAAATACCAGAAGACCTCAGGGAGACAGTAGACAGCAGATTTAATATGTTTTTGCAATGTGATATGGCAGCAAAAATCATGCAGTTAATTTAATTTGGGGTTGTAAAGGCAGAGACCTCTTCTCAGAGATATAGGCAATAGTCCTGTTTTTTAATATAGTGGTGAGACCGCAGTTTGAAGACATGTTTAGTTCTGGACAACATGGTGCTAGCTACATGTCAACAACTTGGAGGAAAATAAAAAAAGAGGAACATAAAATGATAAAAAAGCTGGAAGGAATTACAGGATATGTAGGTTGGCCAAATAACAACTGTGAAGAGCATCACGGGAATTGCATATGAGAACTTCAGGGGTGCAGAAGCACCAGGGAGTGAGAAAGACTGTTTAGGGTCATCTGAGTGAGTATAAATGGTATAAATGTAAATTAAATCAAGCAAAGGAAACATTAATCTACAAGACTGCAAGATGGCATCCCAGAGGAGCCCCCATCACCTGATTCACACAGGCCTATGGGGCAAAGCACACAAGAAACCACTAAAGAAACCCTGACTGCAGGAAGGGATTACATGAGGACAATATGCCTTTGGGACCGTTTAACTGCCCACAAAATGAGACATCTGCAGAGCAATAGGTCTCCACTCAGTACATCGTGGAAATCTCCCTGCTATTGCTGGAGACACTTATAGACCAAAATAACCATGCGGGAAACCATGAAGGGAGTCTTGTATTCAGAGGGGTTGAGGGGGCATAGGTGTATCGTCACAATTTTTCCCTTTTATCATCATCTGGAAAGAACAGCAGTTATGGCACTCCTTGTGTTTTAATACACATTCCCTCGGATTACACAGATCTTTGAGTAGATGTCCCGGACAGTGCTTACCTCGTCCAAGAAGTCTGTGGCATCCAGATACAGCACTTAATTGGAATGAAAAAAATCAGAGGCTTTAATATTCCATAAATAGAGGGATGAGATTAAGATAGGATCTAACACAGGAAAGCCAGCTTGAGCTTGTACCCTGAACACCTTTACATCACTCTATGCCATCATATATTCTGGCCTGTCCATCATACAGGAAAGGAGACCTGACAGTATAATATGTTGCTGCCAAGCAAGGGCTGATATACCATGTTGCTGCTCAGCCTGGATGTGCCACACACACATTGCTAGGAAGGGAGGGAAAAAAAAAGCCCTAACAATTTATCTGTGTTCTTTAGGGAGTTTGAATGGCTTTTCTTATTTGGTCTATATTTTTTTTAACACCACCCCTCAGGGAGGCATCCACAGTGATCATTATCAGTCTAACCATACACAAAGCACACAAAGGTATGGTCCCCCATAACTGCTGAACTTAAATTGCCTTTCTCGACATAGAAATGTCATGATCTTCATGAAGGAAACCTTTCTGCTTATTTATTTAAACAAAAAATATGGCCTAACATGCACAAACATACAGCAAATATAAGCATACCAACGCTTGAGTTTGAGATAGTCTTGTAAGGAATTGCTGAAGCATATGCTAAAATTAATTCATCAACTCCCCTAGTTTCTCACAAACCTCTGACTGTTTCACTTGCACTTTGCTTAATGGTCCATCTTTCTCAGGACAGCATATGTTACAAACCTGTCTGATTTCATGCTCTTACTTTGCAGACTATCCTTAAAGAAAGAAAAAAAAAAAGGAAGAATTTTTCTCCTTTTAAACGTAGCTCTTTTCTAAGTGCTAGGACAGGCACTGTCAGCTCTGAAAATTCAAGATTAATCAAGCAATTAAGAATTGATATCTAGTGACTTATCATGACTGGAAATGAGAGGTGCTGCATTCATTTTAGTTCTGCAAGAACCCAAAATAGCTAACCTGATTTTTATGGACAGCAAGATTATTTTAAATCTTTTGGGAAGGAGAAGCAGAAGAGTTACAATTCCTTCTATTAAACTGTTTCCTTCAGAACTCCCATCTGCGTTTCGCACATTCCTTAGCCAAGGGCGGGTCTGTACAGAGGGCCATGCTGGAATAGCTGCTGTACTTCAGATTCACACCCTGCCGTGACCTGAGTGAGTGGAAGCGTTCAGAAATCCTAAGAGCAGGAGCCGAGATGAAGTTTTTGCTTTCTCTTCCCATGTGCCAGCACAGCGCTGCACTGCACTGCTTGAATAAACAACCCAACCGAGCAGGAATGACATCACCTCCAAACTGTGGTTTCCTTTAAACATTAAAAAGGAATGGCAAGCATTTCCACTGATGTAATTACCAGCATTGTCACCTCTCCTCACACCTCCTTCTCCAGCATCTAACTGTTGCAGTGGTAGGGACTTCCCTGCCTCCCTTCCTTGCTGGTGGAGAGAGCCTTTGCAATTCAGCTGCAGCCATTTGCTTTCCTCTCCACAAGCTCGGGAACTTCTTCAGCAATCAGAAAGACTTTATGGGGTGGATGAGGAACAACTCTGCACATTCCCTCTACAAACATTTATTTGGGGAACTACAGCATACATATTTGGGCTTTCTAGGGTAATTTGGCTCTGACGAGCTTTCCTTATTGCCAAAATGGTGGAAGCTTCTGTAAAGAGAGGAGTAACTTCTACAGCTTGCTGCCTCAGCAAACAGACCTCAGCCAGGCAGACATGAGCCTGATTGATACCTGCATGAGAAATCAAAAATGAAAATGCTGCAGAAACTGGTGCTGTGACTCAGGAAGAAACTTTTCTTTTCCTACAAGGAGCTTGGCAGCTTCTACTTACCCAGCTACTGGCTCCTACCTGGACAACCTGATACAAATAAGAACATAGGAACCTGAATTCTGTTCCCAACTTCACCTTTGACTGCCTGCAATTTTGGAAAAGTCATTCTAAACTCCTGAGTCCCCATTTTTTCCATATATGAAGATGAAATGACATACTGAGCCTTGCAAGAACTTCTGAAACCTTTGATTTTAGTGGCACCTGTCAGTGCCAAAAGCACCATTACGGACATTACAGCACTAATTCTCTCACAAGGGAGGGAAGCTCAGTGTGCTACAGGTATTTTGGGTACAATTATTACCCCTGGAAGTGCTCAGATATCATTGCACAAAATTGTAGGCAGATGAGTCTTTCAGATGGAATAGAAACCAGAGGCCCTGACAGGTTATTAAAAGACGTAACGTTTTGAAGAAGCCCATATGTTAGCTTTTTCATGTTCATCCTGTTCCAATTTGGATAATTACGTTCTGACTCCTTAAAGCAGGGTGGCTGACCTGCCTGGCCCTACTGGCAGTATATCCAAAGCTTGATGTGGCTCAGAGTGATACAACACAACCTACATATTTCAAAAAGCTGAGAAAAGTGGAGCTCCAGAAGAGGTTTGTCAGCCAGTGAGCAGAAAACTCCCTCACAGAACAGGAGCACTCCCCTCCTGCCAAAATAGTCCTTGTCTCAGAAACCTGTCCTCCTGTGTCACTTTTCATGGGAACCTGCCTGGTATTGTGAAAGCACCATCATGCTTTTCCCCCAGATAGCAGCACTGATGCTATGAACCTTGAAGATCTACAGCTCATAACACAATCTGGCAGCTTACAGGCCTGGTTAGTATTAGGGAAGGACCTAGTAACATACGAGTTACTAAGAGTAACCAGCAGTCCTATTTTATCATTAACAAAGAAAAATATTTCATTCCTCACAGTAAGTGGGGACTGGATTGCCCTAGAATCAAGCAACAGAAGACATTGAGGGTTCACATTCTCCTCTTCCCTTGGGGGTCACTAGTGCTTCTCTTTTTTATTTATAAACTCTCGATGATACCTTCACTGTGCATAGCAAATCTTGGCCACCACAGAACCTCAAAAGACAGAAAGAAAGGTATCTGAGCCTTCATCAGCTTCCTGACATAGTAAAGAATAGAAGCAGCATATGGTGCAAAGGTTTTTTTTCATAATGGACACACAGTAAATTTTTCCAAACCCAAGATAAGATTCCATTTCCAAACGGTGAAAGAAAGTGGTGTCAGCTGCAAGCAGCCCCCAACATCTGGCCAGTTTTGCATTTCAGACACCAGTCTGACCAAATCATGGTGTCAGCAGCCACTCTCCCACCCCTCACATGTGCAGCCCTGTGCCAAGAGACTGATACCTGTTGAAGCAATTGCTCCAGATTCATGAATGCAAAGGAGGGGAACCTGTCCTGTCCTGGTGGCAGCTGGGCCATGGCGCAGAGCTGTGAGGAGTGTCAGAGTTACCAGCCCCAGGAGTAGAAGACAGTCATGGCTGGGGATGTTCTGCATGGCTGTAGCTGTGCACCCCTGGGAGTCTGTGGTCTGGGGGTTACCAGGGAAGCTGGCAGGGGATGTGGGCACGCAGGGGACAGGAAAGAGAGCAGAGAGGACCTAGGGCACCATCTGGTGGCTTCACTCACTGCCTTCCCTAAATCCTTGTCTCACAGGGTCATAATATCGTATGGCCAAGGGCTGAAGAAACACCAGGTCTATCCAAGAGACAGCCCAGCTGGAACAAGAGACTCCTGCCCTTGGCCCAGATCTGCACACCCTTAGGGCACTGCTGGGTGGGACAGTGGTGCAAAAACAGAGCAGTAATAACCATTTCTCATGGGTGCTGTTCAGTCAAGCACCTCCCTTGATAAAGAAGCAGCCCCAGCTGTGCATTTAGAGTTGATCTACACCAGTGACACACCTGAGAAGGTTAAAGAAGAGAAGACAAAAACAATGAAGAAGAACACCTTGGACATACATTTCATTGGTGTCATCCACCACAGTAAGGTCTTGTCTACAGATGAAGGCAAAATATAGTTTCCATATAGTTTCATATGACTAAACAGTATCAATGCAAGAGCTTGTCCTCTGCAGAAAAGGAACAAACCAACAAACTACTAAAGTGCACCCTCGTTTTCACCTTCTCAAGTTAGGATTTGCTGTAAATTTTAAAGGGACTAGATGATCTCAGTGTCACCAACATCCTTTGCAGCAATGCCAGCTGACACCGAGGATTATCACGGTGAGAGACTGCATCTCTCAGGACCAAAGGCTTATGCCTGGTGAAGAGGGCAATGGATCCTGGTGCTAACACGCCATCTTCTTTAGAAAAAGGCAAGCACTGCATCTCCACCTTGCACCATTGCTTACTTTGATAACAGGTCTCCACTTCCCTGAAATCCTGTCAATAAAAAAGGATAATTCAACACCTGGGAATTAAAGATTATACCACTATAACCAGAGAGCCTGCTCTGTGCATAACAGCACTATGCTGGGAGAAGCAAGTGGAGCTGAGGCCCTTAGGGACACAGTTTTTAAGATTAATCCATTCCCAGCATTCAGTTAAAAGCAAAATGTGTAGGATGAACACAACAAGCCAGTCACTGCTCTCACCTTTGTGGAGCCGGGGGAGCCAATCCTTAATTTCAAGGGTTTTTCTTCCCCTGTTGCTGAACCCTTTAAAATGAACTTGTTTCCTCTTGCTAGTAATACTCATTTTCTGCACCTATTCTCATGGGCCATAGAGCCAGGTAAGACAAAAAGACCAAATGATGACCAAAAAAAATTACTGCCTTTTTCCTGAACAAATCTCTGCTACAAAGTAGCTATACCAGTATTATATAAATTATGTTTCCTAGTCTCTCCTACCTGTGCCTGCAGGCATTTCCTCATACCTCCTTGGAAAAGTCTGTACCATTTAAAAACATCCCTGCTCTCACAGTCTTCTACTGGATGCCTTTCTCTCTCACAGACTCTGTTGCTGCCATGCTACCCATGATATATGATGTTAAAGAAGTGATTTTTAGATTGTGGCTACACAGATTTAAATTGCCTTTTACCCTTCCTTGCAGAGCCAACCCAAAAGCCATTGAAACAAACACAGCAATTCCCCCTTCCCTCTCCTGCTCCCTCCCCACCCCAGTTTTCACCAGTTTTGGCACACAGCTCAAATCCCCACACTTGCCAGTGCTTCTTGGAAATCTTTACTTTTTCACTTAATTGATCAGAACTTGGAGTGATTCTTCCAGTACTTTAGCACTGACTGTTCTAGAATAGCATTTTTTATTCCATATACTGTTCTTTCTCTCATATTTCATTTTAAAGAGCTTCAGCTATTTAATGTATAGAACTGTTCAGGCATAAATGTAAGAAACATGCTATTTAAAAAGGTAACAGAAAGACAAGACAAATCAACTCACTGCAAAGCAAGATCACTGCCAGGAAATCTCCAGCAGCACACAGTATTTTTAGCATTTATAAAATTTGAAAAACAAAACACAAAACGTAAGCATCATTATTTTGAAAGTTTTTACTTTTCATCTAATCCACCAGCTTCTACTGAATATTTTATTGCCATACTGCAACATATTCATAATTCATCTCATAGTTTCTTCAAATTTGTTAAGGAAAGGAATTGTTATACCTGTAAATTCTTCTGTGAACACAAATGTTTCCTATTCAGATTAGTAAAATCTAAAGCTTTTTACTTTAAAAATATTTATTTATAATTGTTGTGATCACTTAACAAATGGTAAACAGGTCTAATAAGCCATGCTGCCTATTCATTGCTCTTTCTGAAATGAATTCCTCAGCACTGCGAAGAGAAAAAGCATTTTCCTGTGGTTAAAGAAAGTCCAAATTGCATGTTTGAAATCTCTTCTAATAAAAAGAGCAAAGCAATAAGCGGATTATCTCTTTAAACATAGTATAGGAAGGTTGGAGGCCCCGGAGACATTTTCCACTGCCTCCATCTCTGATACATAGCAACATTATCTTCAACTAGAGAGGGTCCTATGACCCTGGAGCTCAATTTTAATTTGATCTTCTGCTTTAAAGAGGTTTCTACGATTCCTCTCAAGTTATGCTGCATATTCTTATTTTGGGTTGGTTTGTTTGGTTGTTATTCTGTTGTTGTTTTTTAATCTGAGATAAAACAGCCTCAGCTTTTTGATCCGCTGTTTTGATCGTGTTACATGGATATTTAATGTAACCTCTTCCCTATCAGAACTAGAATATGCATCAGTACAAATGGTAGGCAAGTTCCAGCTGACAAGGGAGAGAAGAACCTGCATAGAAAATTCACTTCTAGAGCCTCCCTCCTCCTCCCTGCAGTCATTTCAGAGCTGGTCTCCCTGGATGAATAATGTATGGGGACAGGGTAAAGGAGCCTTACACCCTTGCACACCAGTCAGCTGAAACAAAGGCAAACCTACTGGTTTTGGTGGGGCAGAGGTACCATGCTTGCTCCCACAGAGGCTCGAAATCCCAAATGATAACAATGCCCATTGCCAAGAAGAACAGGAAACTGGGGAGCTCAGCTTTAACTTCTTTGGGCTGGAACCCGGCCCCAGACCTGCCTGCAAGGGAGTTTCCTCAGGTTCCCACCCCTTGTTCCTCTTTCTTGTTCTGCAACAGGCACTGCCACCGAGACATGTTGTCAGGCAGAGATTATTTTCTGATTTCCTTTTCTCCATCTTTATCTCTTGTCAGTGCATCCAGTCCTCACCATATACTACTTATATTGCTGAAGGGGAAGCATTTCCTCAGAGGCACAGATTTGAGTTGCCTGAGTATGGTCACAGCAGGCATCTGTGACTACTTGATGGGATTAGCAGATTATGAGAAAGCATGTTTCACTGTGGGGATCATGAGAAAGGAAAAATGGGCAGGTGGATGCTTGGATCTGGCTAAACTATGCATGAAGGCCTGACAGCCACCTCGGGAAAGCCATAAGCACAGGATCAGATGGACTGCTGCAGGTCAGGATCTGAACTTCAAGCCAGCAAGCACAGAGGTCTCTGCATTGTCCTATCATTTGCAGAGGATCAAGAATAAAGTATTTCAGCCGGGGCAGGTGAGAGAAACCTTCACAGAATGCCTACTCCCAAGATAAGTGCTTGAAAAATGCAGCTTTTCTTTTGCAACAAACAGCTTCGCTGCAAAACAGCTTTGCTGCATCAACGCAGACTGAGCCCCGAGGGATTTTAACAGATGCATTCTGTTGTTAATGAAGGGCAGTTTAGAAGGAGCCAGGGGTTCACAAGTCCCTCGTGGTTGCGCTCTGAAGTCACTGTGGATCTCTGCATGTATCTGCATCTCATCTGGGATGTAAGAGTAGCTCTGCCATACAGAAAGATGTCTGGTCCACACAGGGTCAGGTATCTTTTCCTGTTAAATATTCTCATACAGTGTATCAGAGGATTCCTCTAGAGTTGCTTGCTTCTTAGGTGTCTGCAGAATGATGAAAAGGAGAAAAAAGAAATGGAGGAAAATTATTCAAAAGATGATGAATTAATTCTTAATAAGCAGGCACTGACGTTTGTTCTGTTAGAAATGGCTATAAGTGATCCACTGAAACAGAAGCCACTACAGTGAGAAATGTTGCTCTGCGAGAGACAAACTTGACTAATCCAGCCCAAGGGATAAAGATGCCTCCTTTA
This sequence comes from Myrmophylax atrothorax, assembly GCA_026770055.1. Taxonomy (NCBI): domain Eukaryota; kingdom Metazoa; phylum Chordata; class Aves; order Passeriformes; family Thamnophilidae; genus Myrmophylax; species Myrmophylax atrothorax. The sequence goes on along the minus strand of JAOXXN010000265.1, from coordinate 49,006,567 downwards.
CGAGTCACTCTTCCCCAAAAAAACTGTCAGACAGGGAGGGGAGGGAAAATTGGACTCAGTAAAAAAAATAAATCACTTTGGATTCTGTGAAGGAGGAATTCCCTGACCTCCTCAATCCTGTTTCTTCAACAGTTGAGTCTATTCCTCACGACCGTTCCTCGTGTAGACAAGGCGCTGACAGACTGATATTTTAAGCGCTGTGAGGCACAGGCCTGCTGTAAGCAAGGTTACACAGCAAGCAGCTGAAATGCCACCGGCTGAACTAAGCCCTACCTACACTAGCATTTTCTCTTTGCCACAACCAAAGGGAAAAACTATGAAAGTGCTGAGTGGAGGCACCACCAAAACATGTGAGATTGACCCCTTGCTACCCAAACTGGTCCATGCAAGTGCTCTTGTTTCAGGGGCTCTCTGCCCTGCTCTCCTTTATAGCTCACCCTCTATTCACAGCATCTCAAAGCAAGGGCTGGGCTGGACCCTCTGCAGCAGAGTCAGCCACTGTTCAGCAATCCCAGCTCCCACTCACAGGCCAAACCTGCTGACCCACAAATCTCACTCTTAGGGAAAACACCCTGTTTTTATTCTGGCAAAGCCAGCTGGAGGATGTGTCCCAGGTGGTCACAGCCCAGGATGACTGACAGAAGCTGATCCAAGTGCTTGCAACCATAGTGGAAAATGCAGTTAAATTTTCCTGTGCTGAGATCATAGAGCCCTGCCACTCATACTTCCCTTCCTTCAGACCAGCACAAGAACTGAGGGCACTTGGCAGTGTCTGCTCTCAGTGTGAGAGCTCATGCCATCCCCTCTCTTTGCTTTCTTCTCCTCTCTTTCTCACATCTCTGCTTTCACCTTTACCCCACCCTGGCCAAGACTACCAGCACCAGACCCGCTCACACAGAGATGCTCCTTCACTCTTGCTTTGTTGCTTTGCTACTGCTCACTTTTACAGACCCTCTGCCCCTTCAAGCAGCAGCTGAATGGTATGGGCCACACACCAGAAACTCAGACAGCTCCCTGGTAGGGAGAAACCCCACACATACTGCATCTTGCCATCTAGACTGAATCATTTCGAAGGCAGCAGCTAGTAAAGGTATACAGAAGAATAAATAGGACCAGGAAGAGGGACCCTATCCAACTAATTAAAAATGCAGCAAGAACATAAATCCAGGGATGCTGCATCATGTAAGACAAGCCTATATAAAACAACCCTTCCTTCCCCTCAGTAATCAGGGACCTGCCACTACTTTTGCTACCATCAACCACAGTGGTGCCACAGCAGTAAGTGCAGGTGGCCATGGGACAAGAGCACGTGGCAACTAGCTCTGACACAGAGGAGGCCGCTTGATTTTAGACCACCTTTTCCTAAAAGGTGGGAGTTGTGAAAATGCCTCGGACACTGGAAAATACTGTCATTCATGACACAGAGGGATGGTGCAACCAGGGGAATTATTTCCAACAAGACATCAGTGTGAGGAAGCAGGAGACATTTTTCAGGAATATTTTCTAACATTAGAAGAGAACATGTTTTTTAGCAGATAAGAGGTCTGGAAAAGAAAACAAAAACGAAGTTCTGAGGACAGGAAGGAAGTGTTCCCTGGGGTGCCTGGTGCAACTTTTGTCCATATGAAACAGCTGATGTCTGCCAAAGGCAGGGTAGAAGGCTGTGTGGCCTCCTGGTCTGCTTTGTGTGGGCCCCACAACTGATTTGTACCTGCACATTCCTAGTTGCATCTATTTGCACTTTGAGTGAATATAGTTTGCTGTCTCTAACTTATAACTCTCAACCCAGCATGAAGATAGAAGCCCAAAACATACACACACTTTGCCTTTTCCTGAGCCCCAGGGCTGACAGAGATTGTATCAGCCCAGCCTCTGCTCTGACCATCTTAGCTTCTGCTACCATGAAATGGCTCTGAGGTGCCTAATGCTGTGAGAGGAAAGCTGTGTCCAGGGTCTGCTGCCAGCGCACAGATCCCTCTATGCCAGAGGACTTCTCAACTGCCTAAATAATCTGGAAAGGGCAATAGTGGGGACCAGCATCTGCCCAGCTCTCCATGAATGTCCATCCTGTTCAGAGGGAGCAGGGATGCCAAACCCCTTGTTGTAGTTTGGAATTTTTGCATAAATTCTCTCCCCTGTCACTGACTACCCATGTCATCAGGGAACAAAGGAAG
>JAOXXN010000265.1:48989038-49000652 GCA_026770055.1 Myrmophylax atrothorax | reverse complement strand
CAGGTCCATAGGGCTCCTGCAAGCACAGGGCCCAGCCAGCTCCTGGCATTGCCTGTGCCTAAGGCTGGCTCCGCTGGCTTGCTATATTAGCCTTAGTGGAGCCTGAACAGAACAACATGATGAAACATGTAATTAAGATGGAGCTAAGGATGCATGACGAGGCCGACTGAGCGAGAAATGGATTTGATTTTTTTTTTGTCTCCTTGCAGAAATCATCCACTTCAGCAGGAAACTACCCGTTCGGAATTTTATAAGCCAGAATTAAAAAGAAATTACTAGATACGAAGGAAAAGGTTTATGACCTGCAACCTCCTTTACCCAAAGCATCGTTTTTTGCCTAGAATAAATGTATCACACACAATATATTGTGCTCTCTTTTAAACTACTACTCCAAAAATTAAAGGGCCATAAAATTATGCCTCCCCACCCCACAGAGTGAGAATAAGAAGGGGCAGGCCCATCCTCTTGTTCATATCTGCCCCCAATCAGGTCTTCTGTCTCCTTGGCGGGGCTTTGCTCCTCTCTGTAGTACATTCTCCAGAGCTTCACTCTGTTTAGTTTAAATGATTCATGCAGCAGAACTTACAGGTTTTCCTTGGAGAGACTTTTCCAGCCCTTACAGACCTCACAGACAGAAGGGTTTCCTAATATGTAGGCAACATCCTTCCCTACTCACTTTCATTTTATTCCTCCTTGTCGGGTCTCACAGATCACAAGGAAAAGAAACAAACCCTTCCCTTCTTAGAGGAGCAGCTCTCCCATGAGAGTAAAGGCAGAAAAAGGAATCCATTTTAAATGGAGCTGGACAGCTTGTAAATGGGATTAGGAGTCATGCTTCCTTGAGGTAGCTGAGGTCTAGGTCTGGCATTTCAGGGGAGCCACTTCAATTCTATTACCTATGATGTTGCAACTACTGGGCTGGAGGAGTGGGAACAGTTGGCATTCCCCAGTCTGGTAAATGGAAAGGGAGATCCTATGAAATGAAAAGGGAAATGCTTCAAAAAAGAGACTCCCTTTACTTTCTTCCTGCCCTGTTATTACCCCTGCTAGCTAGTCAGCCTGCTCAGGACTGCAGAGGTCTGTGACACCAGCACCAGTGCAGGTACCATAGCAGGAACTCTAAACAGCTGGGGTTGTGTAGGGGAGCATGTCTCTCTGCCCCTTTTCTGAGCCATCATTCTCCAGCTGGGAAGGGCATGTCCTTGAGACACTCTGCAGGACAATGTGGGGCTGAGATTCCCTCTTCCTTCCTGACTCCTGGAGACCCTCCTACCTCTTCCACCAGGAATGCTCTCTGGCCCCATACTTGCTGTTCTGTGCTGCTGGCAGAGGGAAGGGTGCTGCCCATCAGGGCACGGGGCAAGGCTTGGGCGCTGGGGAGGCCATGGCTGGGACCATGATGGAGACGCAACACGCCCTGTCTTGGGAGGAGCTAAGCAAGGCAAGGCCACCAGTACAAGGCTGGTATGCAGGTATTGCTCATGTTTCACATCATGATACTGGCATTGTTTGTACCATGGCAGGGCAGGGAAGGGAAGGGTTGTACCATGAGGCAGACAGAAGGGATTAAGGGCGGTTCTGGTACTCACATCATAGACAGGAGGTGGTGGTGGTGGTAGGCTGGCTGAAGGGAGCTGCGTTTCCACCTTCTGTCTCAGGATATTTAGCTGGTTTCTTTTAGGGCACAACACCTGCTCAGGACAAGACACCAAATGACACATATGCAGAAAACACGATCTCCCCAAAGCTGAAAAGAACACCAATGCCATACCAAAGCCAGCTGCTTGCACACCTCCTGAATGCTTCCACAGCAAAGAGCACTGGCAGTGTCTGCACAACATGTGCTGGTCACTTTCCTCACCACAGGGTAACATGTAGGAGTCTCATGACTTACACAGGAGCAGTGGAAAGAACTGGGCTCTGTTTAGATATATATAAAGCACTTTCACCACTGAAACCTTACTGGGCAAAGGGTGTGTTTTACACCACAGCACAATGCTGTAGGACAGGGAGTAAAGCAGGGCTCTGTTCATAGTGCACAGGGGAATTTTGTCAGGACTTGGCTGGGAAGCTTTTGCTAATATGCAGACTCTAGAGAAGAGCACCAGACAAGCATTAATGATGACATATAGTCAGTGATACACTAACATGCAAGTCCAGCATGGGGTTGAAGGAAGAAGGTCCCTTCCTCTGAAATGTTTCTTGCATCAGATGAGTTCTCCTTAAATGTGTACCATTCACACACAGAGAAGGGTTAGCCCTGCTCAGCAAGGAAGGGAGGAGGCAAAAAAGGCAGAAGGCTTTGCTCTGTTCTAATTCAGAAAGAAGTGGGATGATTATATTCACATCACATGAAAACGATGAACTGCTTTCCAGTCCATTAGTAACTAAGGAGGATGCTAAATAGCTTTTCTTAAAGATAAACATTTTTAAACCAGCAGGTCTGAGCAAGCTGTGGTGAGAAATATGGGCTGTGGTCTGCAGGAGGGCAAATACAATGACTGCGCAATCCTTTCAGGCCCCAAGGAGAGCCTGTAAGTCTAAGACTTGCTGGCCCACCTCAAAACCTAGAGATACCAATTGGCAAGTCATGACACTGCCCTCCCCTCCTCATCCCCATGGAGATGCTGTCTGGGCAAACAGAGATGGGGGCCTGTCTCCAGCCGACTCACTCTGCCTCTTGCATTCCTTCCCCTCTATCAGGCTGCCTGCAAGGCAAGTCTCACGAGATTAGCAGGTCTGCCAACTCCTGCCATTCTGCTTTCAACCTCATGATCTCTGACTGTGTGTGCTGAAGCCTGATGCTCCTTGGAGTCGAAGGACTGTATAAGCAGCACAGCCTCCACATAAAAATGCTTTCAGAGAGCCTGCTGTTGTGGTGGCAGAGAGCAGCTTAAAGGAGTAAATATGCAGTGTAATCTACCTAGAAAACAACAATCCCCAAGCTCCATTCTAAAAAAATCAGGTATTTTTAAGCCAGCCTTGAGAGCTCTGGAAGGATGCAGAGGATGCAATTTGAACACCTTAGGGCAACAGTACTAGGAGCAGTAGGTTTTTCCAAAACAGGGATTCCACTATCATGACTCTAGGGGTTTTTCCTCAGGGCCCCTGTCTTATTGAGATCTTTCACCCTCCTTTTGGCTTTTCTTCTCCTGTTCTCTAAATCCTTTCCTCCCCACTCCTGATTTCCCCTTTGCCCTCAGCTACTCATCGCAGCTTCCAATTCCTTAGTCAGCTGGTCCCAACCTGTGTCACTACTCTGCTCACCCAAGGGGCCCTGGCAGTCCAGACTTAACACCCTCCTCCAAGAACCAGTGCTTCCTTGCTCCAGATTCCAGTCACAGTTTCCCTCCAGAGGCCCATTCTTTCAGCATCACAGAGTCACTGCTGTTGGAAGGTGCCTCTGGAGATTGTCTAGTCAAATCCCCCTCTGCTCTTTTTTTCCCCAGTTAGTTGTAATTTCCACACAGGTTTCCTTGGGATCCTTGTCCTGACCTCCTCCTCTCACTCTGTCTCTTAATGTTTTCTCTGCCAAACACATGCCCAAGGCTCTGGTTCCCAGCCACTCCACACTGCAGATTTTTTCTTCTATGGTGCCTGAGCTTAGGAATGCAGCTGCAGACTCCAGAGCCAGAGTAAACTCCATCCTGAAAGAGGATTAGAAACAGGGAAAGTCCTGCCCCGCTCCTGTCATGAGGATTGTAATAGATTTGCTTGGGTGCACAGGACATTACCTCTCTGACTGGCAGATAAAGCCCCCTCACAGGAGTTTTAAACAATGGAACTGCTAAATTGACAAGAGCCACAACTGAATATGCACAAACTGCAGTTTTCCAAAATCCCATCACAAGGCCACATCTCCTTGAATGTTCTCAGGGCCAGCACACTGCTAGTGTGACTTCTTGTCTTGCATCAAGCCCTTGCTCTAAAGCAAAGCATGCTGGAGTCAAAACAATTTCCAGAATTTCTTTAATGAACAAATCATTGACTTGTTTTGTCTTTCCTGTAAACTTTTTTTCTCAGAAGAACTGAACTTAAGAAAATAAACCGAGGCAGACACCCAGCATGGACAATCTCAGGACAGGGACTTCCAATCCAGCCAAGTTAGAAGCAAACTGAGTTCATTCCTAGAAGGGGTCATGTTAGGTATTGCTTTTTATTTGGTTATAACTTGCCTTTCTTTTCCATAGAAGCAGAGCTGTTGCGGCAATGCTCAATACAGCAAGAAGAACAGTCAGGGTAACGAGGATTTCCCACCCATAAGAGGTATCTGTGTACCCTGTACCTGTAAGAAAGAAGGAAGAGGTTCACAATGTGAGTGGTAGTTACAATCTTGCTGTATTTTTAACCCTGTAAAGAGCCTTGAGAGAACTAAAATATGGGACTGCAAAGTATGGTGGCAGAGATGCACACAACCCTCAAAACCTACTCTGACTGAAGAGAGCAGGGTGCAGCTGCAGAATCACACAGAAGAGCAGCTTCACTTCATAAAGGACCTTAGAGAGAGGTCACATGAGAACCAAGAAAGATGATAAGTAAAGGCTGACAAAGATTTTGTCATAGGATCAAAAAGACAGATGGTAGAAAGCACACAGGCCACATGAACTAGGAGCATGGGTACTGTAGGCATCCTCTGACCAGTGTAGGAAAGCTATCTGATCACCGCCCTTTGCATTTACACTAACAAGTTCTTCATATCCAGCATCCAGTAGTGCAAATCCAGTCAGTCAACAGCACACCCGTCCTTACCACTTTTAACATTCCTCTTACGTTGCATCAAGCTTTCCCTTGCTTTCCAGTCTGCTCATTAACAGACCAGCCAATCCCTGGTATCCCATGGAAAAGGGGGAGGGATGTTGGTCAGTCTCTAACCTGTTCATGAGCCCCTAACAGTGAGCGCCAAACCTGCAGATCTCATTACAGCGAGCACCCTAAGGACTGACCTTATCAGCTGCCTCTGTCGCACTACTGAAGGCCAAACTGTACTGTTTCCCGAACACTGACACCTAAAATTCCTGACTGACCCAGTGCCCAGGCTCCCTGGATAGATCCAGACTCCCAGGAGGCTGTGGCAGGGCAGATAAAAATTACTGTATCTTTATGTTCCAGATGGGGAACAGTAGCATGGGTCACCTGTGCAAAGTGCGTTCAGCCCTAATGGCAGTAAGTACTGGGCATAAAGCATTATTCCCACCTGATTTCATAGCAGGTTTGGGTAGACAAAAAGAAGACCAAAGACCATATTTTCATAGGCAGATTCAGTTGATTTTTAACCTCTTGCCCTTTCTTTTTGGTTGTTCACTTACCTCTTGCAAGGACAAACACTCCCTTTCCCATTTTCTCGATGCCATCCCATTTGACCTTGCAGTAGTATGTGCCAGTAGAAGAGGGGTTATTGAGCGGCACGATTCTGTGGTCATAAGATACGGCAGCAGTCTTATTCTCTTCTCCAGGAGGAATGCGTACGTTTTCCAGCCTACTAGAGATGATTGACTCCTGGCCCAGTGAATTAATCCAGTAATAGATGATCGAAAATTTGGTGTATTTCGGCATGTAAGGGAAGATGACTTTGCAGGGGATGGATATGCCTTCCTTGAGCAGTGCAACCTGGATTGGAGGTTTCTGCTGTACATCGACATTTTCCCCTGTAAGGGTAATAATTGTTAGCAGTCACCTAACATCACTTTCAGTCAGGAGAGAATGGCTATGCCAAAGACAGGATCACACTGAGAGTAACCATATGCCAGGAAGCACACCCAGACCATGCAGTGTTGGCCATGTCAGAAACTGAGTGATTCAGAGCATGTGCCCTGCGTGATCTGCCACATCTCTTAGGTAATTGCTGTCTGATTTGCGATAGCCTGCTGCATTCACAGGCTTCCCCTTTTCTCTTGTGAGCTTCTCCATACAATGCCAGCACACAGAAAGACAGGAAATGAAGCAGGAAGTGAACTGATTTTGCAGTGCTGTGAGACCATATTTGCAGTGGGTGAATAAAAAGCAATTTTCCAAGATAAATGCTAACTGGACATCTCCTGAAACTCCTGAGGTACAAGCTTCTGCTTGGGCATCTGTGCATGGCCATGTGATGATCCTGTGGCAGTGAGGATGGTGTATGTAAGCAGGTGCTATCAGTGGCACTGTGTATTTCTGAAAAACAAGTGAGAAAGGAAATTGCATATTCTGTACAGGGGCCAGCAGTAAGGCCATAAGAAATAAGCCACAGCTTAATAACTCCAAACTTTTGCTGCTGTAAAATAGCAGCAAATTGCAAGCTTTGATGCCAGATATGGGAAATACCTGCAGAGGACTGCAGTTCTTAAGTATCTACATGTTACTATCTTGGGCAGAGAGATGGAAGATCATGCCCTTCATGTGCTTCCCCCTAACATGTACAGGGCAGTATAAAGTAATCTATCACTGTAATTCAGTAGACTATGATGTCAGGAGTTACAAGAGAGGATGAATAAGCACAGGTGTGGAACCACACCACAGTTCACTGCCTGTTTTGTTTAATGAAAAGTAAAAAAACCTAAGAGTTAGCCACAGGCTAGTTAGGAGCCTGGGGTACAAGATTTCTCCAGCTTTCCAGTCAAATCTGGCTTTAACATCAGGCAGTCTCTAGATCTACTAGTTTGGCAGCTGACATAACACCATATATAAAGCAATTTAAGAGAAGGCTCTTTAAGAAAGGGAACTGGAAACGCACACACGAGTCTTCTTATGAAATGAAGGATTCTTTCAGACATGAAAATAGAAGAGGCAAAAAAAAGGTAGAGAGAGAAAGCAGGGGATGGGCAGTTTTTTTCATTCATGCTTTTGATGGGATTCCCTGGAGTTCTGCATCTATGAACAGGCTCATAACAAGGTATTAAAGCTGTCCCAGAGCACAGCCAGGCTTGCTTTCCTGTCATCATGCACTAACACTGCATCACAACAGCAGCATCACCTCTGCACAGCAGGAGCTGGCATCGGAAAAGGCAACTCAGACTGAGCGCTGCTGAATGCTGAGCACTGAGGAAGCCGAGGAGGGGATGGGGGGGCGGGCAACAATGGAGGGAGGACACGGCCACAGAAAGGAGTAAGGAAGAGCTTAGGTTACATCACTAGAAAAAGGGTCTTGGCTGTAAAAGCAACCGAGATGCAATACAGTCCTCAGGGACAAGCTCATTCTTTGTGAAAGCACAGTCCTGTGTACACTAAGAACAATATTATGGAAAGGTGGTAACAGATAATCCTGCAGACACTGTGGGAGTGATAACCCAAGTGGTTTCTTCTGGGCCATGTTATTCAAAGTCATTCATCATCCTTCTCATCTCTACCCAGCAGAACACACATGAATATAGTTTAAATACAAGACATGGATAAGAATTGCTGTAACAAAACAGCGGAGACATCCATCTTCTTGCAGTATCCCAGGAGCCATGAGCTTGAGAAGAACATGCCAAGAAAAAAGCCAAACCATTTTATTTAGGTTATCTAACCCTTCTCCCATGTTCCCCCCTTTCTTGAGGATTTGCTCTCTCAGCTTTGAAATGCTTAAAAGACAGAAATAGCAGCAGCGTGCAAATTCCTAGAGGGGATCTCTGGAAATTAGCAAAAGATAGCAGCTGGAAATGCTCTAATATGAAAAAACATTAGACTAAACAAAAGGAATTTTTTTTAAAGTATTTGTTTACCTCCACACTGAAGCAACCAAAGAAAGAGGAAGATGACTTTTAGATTAGAGGCCATGATGGGGGTCAAAGGCTGTAAGAAAGCAACCAGACACGACGATCCAAAAGGCCAAAGAGATGGCGGTTTGTCAGGTATTTCCACGCCTGGGCAGCTGGTTGATCCCCTCCTGTTTGGGAAGGGGCAGGCAGGATGTACACACGCTGCTTTTGGCAAGCAGTTCCTGGCAGATGCAAGCTCTTCTGCTTTTTGGTCAGACTCCTCCCCACACGGGGGTTAATTGCTCTGTACTCCTATGATGCTGTTACACCTACCAGCTGGTGTCCAAACGTTAGACCATAACCACTTTCACATGCAGAGCTTTGTCTACCAATGACTGTTAAGTATCACATGCATTTAAAGCAAACTTTGCCATCTAACACAGTGAGGTGAACACTCAAGTGTGGGATCACCTGTCTTGCTTTCCATGCAGAAAACCAGTACCCACATCAGCAGTCAGTACAGAGAAATGGTTCCACTGTACTCCTGACTCCACAAAACAACCCTACACAGCCAGCTCCTCCACTAAGTCCCTTCAGAGGAAGGCACTCGCATTCACAAAGTGAGAACAACCAGAAAGCAAATTCATCGCTAACAGCTGGGATGCTTCAGATCCACATTGTGCTGGCTCTGAATCAGCTTCGCAATGCAGGCAAGTTTTAAGTAATCTATTGTAGGCAAATCTAAGGAGGGCTCTTTGAAGAAGAAACTCCTCTTTTTGTGGGAGGTTTCTGCTGCCTATACTCACGAAGAGTCTTTGATTTCAACGAAAGCTTGTTTTCAGCTAAGACATCTGCAATGCAACAGCTGAGCAGCATCTGACTCATAAAACCCTCGATATCTGAGAGGTCTTCACTTCTCTCTAGGCAGCTTCCTCCTTTTGCACTTCTTGTGAGACATTTGGACTGCCCACAAGAAAGTACATTGCTGCAGCTTCAAGGGTACCTGCTCCCACAGGGTGCTGTGCTGTGGAGACTGGTGGGGGGATGGCCCTGGGGGAAAAGACCTAAGGCAGCAGATGAGCCTGTAAACTGCATGTCATCAAGGTCACTATCATTTGTTTTATCCCTCCAGAGTTTGTAGGAGTGATGTTTGCTCCAAACAACCTTTGGTTTACAGTGTTTTTCCTCCTGTTCAGCCTGGGACAGGTCCTCAGAGGAAGGGGTCTTGACACGGGGGGAGATGTGCAGCTGGGGCTGCTGCAGCCCCCTGAGACCAGGGACGGCTCTGATACCTTGCTGAGAGCCCTGACAGATGGAGAGAGGAGCAAGTGGCTTTGTGTGGCTCTGCAAGGCTGGTGCAGCAGCTGTGCTCCTCCAGGGAAGGTTTAGCTCAGATTAGCCAAAATCAGCTCCTCTCCCCAAGACATGCCGGTGTGAGCTGCACGGGACTGGTCTCAGCTGGAAATCGCTCCTCATAGGTCTTAACTCTGAGCAGAAAGGACAATCAAGAGCAGTAACGAGACACTTGGGGCTCACTTGGTATTTCAAATATAGAGGCACAGGTCAGGCAGCTGTGGCTCTTAGGGGCTCTGGGGTCACAACAGTGCTTGGCCACAATTCTTGGGCCTGAAAGGCATTCTCAAGGTAGTTGGGGCAGGGAGGGAGAAGGAAACAAAGACTCACTACCCTCCTGTGGAAGAACTCTGCCGGACAGCGAGGTGTTCCATAGCTCATATCACGCTCATCCCCATGGTAGCATACAGCTTTGCAATTTCCAGCATTGATGTATTTCTAGAGGACAGAACATGCTACTCCTGTCAGTGATGTGTTTTAACTGTTATCAGCATTTATCTGCTTCAGGAATTCAGAGTGATAAGTGGATTAAGTGTGGTGGGTTTGTAGGGCTGCCAGGTCAACATCATCCTTCTGTCCTTTCCCTTCTCTTCCTATAAACAACCCTGTTGCCACTCAAAATGCCAAGTCCTAGAAATATTGCTGTCTGGAATTATAAAAAAAAAAGACATAGATCTAGCATTTCAAAAGAGATCACACATAAAATTCAGCTGTGGGATTAAAGGCACAGCCAGGCCAGAAATACATTCACTGCTGGGATTTGCTATGGTAGAGCTCACTGAAAAGAAATGGCTTTGAAACGACTACCCAGCAGCTATTAACTGCGAGACAGGATGACATTCTGTTCCTTAGAGCCTAAAGGAAGCCTGAATCTTTGAATGTTAAATTCTAATTCAATTTGGTCTGGGGATTCTGGACTGAGTTTTAACCCTGGAGACATAAATGGGAGGAAGCTGAGGAAAAGCCAGGTAGTTGTGTGTCTGTACTACCAGCCTGTAGCGGGTCTGAACTGATCGCCCCGAAACTTAGGTGGAACTAACCAGGATACCTGTGCCAAAGGAAATAAATTACAAAGCTCCAAAGGAATAGGTCACTGTATGACCTTCACTTATGCATTATACAGTACACTGCTGTGTGTGAACCAGTCCCTGCAGCATGACAAGGAGGGAACTGCCTGGCCAGCTGTAACGCTGCCACACCACTGACTGGCCAGAATCTGTATGGCTTGGTCCTCCCTTTGATGCAGTGAATGATGACACTTCTGAGACTAAATACAGGATTGGGCTAGGTTCTAGTCACAGTTTGTGTTTGGAGCTGGAAAGTGTCTATTAATTTCACTCAAGGACTGTTAAAAGCCCACAATAGTGGCAAGCATTCCCAGCCATGAGGAAAAGCACATTGTTCTGGCACATGCAAACAGCAACACGTTTGGGCAAGTGCTGCCCCTACCAGAAGGGCCTGTTCACAGCTGTGTCCAATGTACCTGCACAAGTAAAGGCACACACACACACACGTGCCCACACATGCCCCCACAGCCAACTCCAGGGAAAGTATCAATTCGAACAAAAAGGCTGCTGCTAGCCAAGGCAAAAAGCAATGCTGCAGAGACCACAACAAAGCCTCTTTATTGCTAAAGCATTTAACACAACCATCCAAAAGAGAAACACCGCTTGGCACAGAGAAGTGCTGCAGCAACTCAACAAGCCTGATTGCACAGAGCATTTCATTCCCCAGCACGGCAGCTCCGGATTTGCTGCCTTGTCAGAGACCAGCTCAATCCCCCATTGCTGGAAAGCCAGCCAATGGCAACAAGTGCACCTCTGAGGATTCACAATCTCTTTGACTCCTCTAACCCCAGACTCCAAGGTGTGCAGTTTCCCTCTGTCTGGCGGCAGGAGCAATAGCAGAGCCAGCACAAGTGGGGCTGTACCTCTGCCAGCATTGTTACCACTGTTGTGTGCCGAGTGCCTCTCAGCAGGGCTGGATGATGCCGAGCCAAAAGCTGCCAATGCCCTCGCTATGTTTCTACCCATCACACTGCTTTAGGGAAGAGATCAGTGACTTGATGGGAAAACAGAAAAATAAAGGTGTTGACACTACTGTGGGGAAGGGAGAAGGCACTTCCATAATTCCCTTTCATCAGCAAAACAAGTCTGCCTCAGAAATCACCAACTCCTGGTTTTTCTCTGTTCACCTGCTGGAAAAATTCCCAGGGACTAAATTACCATTGGCCTGACGCACTCTTGGGGTCATGCCTGAGCCTCAGGGTGCTCCCTATGGTTCTCCTTCAGGGGCTCCCTGTGTGGCACGCTGGGGTGAACGAGAATTTGCCCGGAGGGACAGCTTTATCTTCTCAGGCTGACACCTGCCAGGAGAACATCCACCTGGCCGGGCCCGGGTCTGACACGGTGCCAAAGCATAGCAGGCCATGCTCGGTCCTCCTGAGTCAGGAGGTTAGAGCCTCCCCCGGGCAGCTCACCCGCACCGGGCGGGGCAGCTGAGCCGCTGGGGCGGGGGGACACCGAGCCCGGGGGAACACGGAGTCCGGCGACGGCGGCGGGCCGGGGCCTCAGGGGCGGGCAGGGAGGCGGGCAGGGCCCGAGGGG
>JAOXXN010000265.1:48962560-48987406 GCA_026770055.1 Myrmophylax atrothorax | reverse complement strand
GGCAGGACCCTCAGGGGCGGCGGGCAGGACCCGGGGGGCAGTGGCCGCCTCCCCTCCCTGCTCGTCGCCCCGCGCCCTCGCCCACAAGATGGCGCCGCCGCCCCCTCTGTCCCTCCCTCCCTCCCGCACACAAACACACCCAGCACAGGCCCAGGACACCGCGCCAGTCGCTTCGTTCCACACTCGGCCGCCGCCACCCTGGGGCAAATGAGCGCAACTTGGATCCATTTAAGGCAAAATTAATGCTAATTAACCGTAATCAACAGCTTGAGGGTCAACTTTTGCTCAGCAAGCTGCAGACACCGCAGCTGCAGTTTACCCGTCAGGCAGGAGAGGCCGACACGGGGCGCGGAAAGGGAAACAGAACCTCGCTGCGCTGCCGGGGGTGGGACCCGTCCCGCCGCCTCCTGCTCCTGCCCTCCCGCCCTCCTCGCCGCTGCCAGAGCTCGCTGTCCCCGAGCAGCCCGGCCTGTCACCCCACACACACCTCCGGCCCCCCGCAGGCTGCCCTCACAGCCCCCTGGGGCAGAGGCCGTAGCCATCACTGCTGGGGGCAGCAGCCCCAGCCGGGGCACAAAGCACAGGCAGCCGCCAGCAGCACTGCCTGCAGCCCTGGCACCGCGTCCCAGTCACTTACAAGCTATCCCTCCCACACCAAGGGGGCTCTGGAAACTCCTGCCAGCACTAGTGAGGAGCACAGATTTATTAAGAACGACACCACTCAGTGCAGAGGCCTCCCGGCACCACCCCTGGGTGCTTTCCACCACTAGCAAAGCCCAGGCACCTATTTATTTCATGCCGCCACCGGGGATGCTGCACTGGTCAAGGTGCTGGTGATGGTGTGCAGCTCGCCGTGGTTGCCTCAGCAGGGGCAGCTCAAATCAGTGCCCCCAAACAGCCACAGCCTCGCTGCTGGGAGCAGCCCCAACACCGCACCGCGCTGCTTCCTGCGGGAGCGCAGGCACAGGAGCACAGGCACACAGCCCTCCCACGGGCTCAGCATGTGGCACCAGCCCCACAGTGCCATGACTAGCCCAGCACAAACTTTCTCACATTAGCAGCCAAAGTGCTGTAGGTGGGACGCTGGGCAGGAGGAGGGCACGCTTCCAGCAGTGCTCTCCCAAAACAGGCGTCCCCAACCCCTTCCTTGCCAGCTGCATGGCTTGAGGTGTGCAGATCATGCCCTGAAATCCTCCTGAGTGAAGGGCTGTGCATTCCCTTTGTTGGGGGGGCAGGGGGGGAGGCAGGCGGGTTTGGCAGGGGCTGGATCCTGTGCAGGGCAGACACAGGGAAGATCATGTTGGACAAGATGGCAGAAGTTGCAAGGGAGCCACAGGACTGATCCCTGCCAGCAGTGGCCTCGCCAGATGGCCATTCTGGTCTTGTCTGTGCAGGAAAACTGCTTGGGCCTCAGCAAGCCCTGCTTCGAGCCAGCCAGCTGTGCCAGCCCCTGCTTCCCTCACCCTGGCAGGCAACAGCTCCTGCCTGCTGCCAGGTACCCAGGCCTGCCTCCAAATCCAAGCTGCTTCCCTCCAAGCTTGTTCAGGAAGTCAAGAGCAACACTCTCCTGCACCCAAACCACCTTTCCCTCCACCACTCCTCTTGTTTTTCTTGGGTTTTTGTTTTTATATCCCTTTAAACTCTTCCCTACCTTTTTTTTTTTTTTTTTTTATTTTTTTTTTTTTGGCAGGGGCTCTCTCTTTGGCCTGCAGCAGCTTTCCAGGTGTTGGGAAGCAGAACTTGCAGCACAGCTACAGTGACCTTGGGAACCAGCATGAACCCCCACAGCAGACACATATGTGCAGTCACACACCACTTTAGGTTGGTGTGGCTTTCCTCATGCACACCAGACCTCTGCCAGCTCCTGGGAGGAAAGCTGGGAAGGTATTAAGTAGCTAAGTATCTCACTGGCAAATGAATATGTTGTTTTTTTCTTTCTCTTAATTCCTCAACTCTGCTTTTATTGTGGACTGTGGAGAATATGCAGGCTGATACAGCTGTTATAGCACAACCTCCTAGGGTGGAAAAACATATTTTTGCCACCAGGCCCTATTCTAGCTATGCAAACTAGATAAAGGCTTTTGCTGGAAGAACCACAACTCCACTAGGATTTTTGCCAATATAGAAATGTGTTTCATTCTGTCTTCCCTCCCCACCCAACTTCCCACCTGCCATCTACATTGGCTGACAGAACTACAGGACAAGGACCTGTAGATTTGGCCTAATGCAAGAGGATCACCATCGGGTTTTGTTTTTCAAACCCTTACAGAGCACTGCTGAGCACACTGGGAGCAGCCAAGGTTGCCACACGCCATGGGGAGAACTGGGAGAGGTTTTGTGAACCTCTCTTTGGGCCTGGAGGTTAGGCACTGAGCCTGAACCCACTCCAACCTGAAAGGGGCCTCTTCTGCCTGGAAAACCGCGTGATGATAGATATGGCTCCCACAAAGATGAGAAATGCAAAAACCCCTGGAGTGCAAGAGGAAGCGTATCGTGATTGCATGGAGACACAACCTCAGTGGGAACAAGTGCATGGAGGTGAGGCTAGACAGATACCATAGCAGGGTTCAAACCCCTTCCTCTGTGCCTAATTGTATCTCCACTTGCTCTTTAGATATATATATATTTATATAAAAGCATGTATATATACATGTACCCATATTTCATACCTAGCTACTAATACTACAGAGGTCTCTGTATCCCCCTACAGCCCAAGTATCTATGCTGAGACCCTCTACCACAGCTGGGCCCATGGCTTCTCCTGCAGACCACTCCTCACTCTGGGGAGATCCTTCCCCACCCCAGCAGTCCTTTCTTTATTATCTCTGCCCAGCTGCGGTTTATAAGTTGTTTAAATCTTTTCTAGGAACAGATACAGATCACAGTTACCCAGAATCCAAAAACGCAGACAGCTTGAAATGTGGTTAGAATCTGCCCTACTTTCATTGAGCTGAGAGCAGGGCTCTGCCAAGGTGCTCGAGGGAGAGAAGGACCCATTTAAGCAAACTGCCCCTTCCTCCCAGCCCAAGAAACAAACCTAACCCGTCCCCCTCCAAGCCTGCCGCCTCTGTTCAAACCACGTTGTCTCTCCTCCTGGTTTGCCTGGGACTTCTGCAGGAGATAGGAGGGCTGGGAGAGATGCTCTCCTGCACTGCAACACTTGATACAGGCAAGGGCATCTCCCCAAACGGAGAGGTGTGAGGGATTCATCGAATCAGGGCCATGAGGACGGCAATGCAGGGCACGCTGGAGACTAAGAACGAGATACATTGGTAGAGCTTTTACCATCTGCATGCTCCCTGAGAGCTTTCCCCCATGCTACGTTGCTCCTAGGCTGGGGGAGATGCAGAAGAGGAAGTGCTGCCAGGGACTTCCCTCTTGTGAGAAATCCCCTCCCTGGGCAGCCTACACTGCGTTTCAGAGCTGCTGTGGGGCTATGCCTCCACGGAGAGCATGGCTCCCTTGCACTGACAGGCTCCTCCAATGGCAGTATTTCCAAGGACTCAGATAGGTATACTGATAAAAAATACCAGGAGGCCTTTTCCCTTCTCTGAATGGTGCCAGCCCACAGGACCAACCCGCAGAAAAGGATGTGTGTTTCCCACACCCATTTTGCCCATGGTCTGATTCTGATAACCCTGGGCTTTTCTCACAAGCACTCATGGTGTTCAGAGGAAATGGGGCTCAGGCAGAGGAAAACAGCTTGCAGATCTGTATTTCCAGCTCTATGACTTTCTTCAAAGTAAAGAATATTTGCTGAACGAGTCCACCTACATTCCAGGTGGAATACATGGAGCAGTACATAGACAAGCCACTTGCAGCCACTAGTATTTTAAGGGTGTTATTTAACCCTGCTTGGAAGGGCTTGTATCAAGACAAGGATCAAAACAACAGTGGGATATTTTTGCTGGTGCTCTCACTAGTGGTAGCAACAGTGAGGTGTTTCAGGAGAATGGCTTGCCGTAGTCAAGGCCACAAGGAGATGCTAGAGATGGTTTTGTCTGAGAAATAATAGTCCAAGATCATTATGATATTTATTAACACCATTTACAGGGACTGACTTGAATAGCCTTGGAGGGATGAAAAAATGCCAGAAAACACATTACGTTCTTCTGCAAGAAGTTTTTTCATCCTATTGAAAAGCTTTGTTAGAAAGAATGATGAGAATGGTACTAATAAGGCACTATAATTATACCTGATCCTTCTATAATCTCTCTCTCTGCAGAGTTCAGGAGCACTTTACTGCTATTATTGGATTTGAACAGTCCCATCTGGATAGCATACGACTGATTTGTTTGCATGGCTTATTTCAGGTATTTCAGCACATACATTAGAGTTGCCTTCATATCTGGCTGATTCCCTGCACAGTCTGTAAGTGCAGGAGAAGATCTTCAGCTCTTGCTCTCCACCACCCCATTATCCCATCCTGAAGCCTTGGAGGGCTTTTTACAGAAATCCAGGAATAAATGGAACCATCAGTCCTTCCCAACCCAGTACTGCACAGTGTACAACAGCAGTACTGAAGCACTTACAACATGGAGGCTGGAAACTACCGAGAACATCTGGATTTGCACTTGTGTTGATTTGGGCTTGAGATTCCACGGATCCCCAAACAACTCTAGGTGCACTTGAAAAGTCTAGCAGCAAGGACCTGGCGCTAACATACACGCTCTGTGGTTGGAATAGCTGCTACTTGGAAGCTTTAAACCAAGGGAACCTGCCACATGAATGTGTTCCCAGCACGCACAGAACCAGGAAAGCGTGACAGGTGCTTGCGTCGTTAGGGATTCGGCATTCCTTGCAGCACCATCTCAGTTACAGTGACGCTGGAGAGTTCTCGCTGTGGCATCTAAATGAGCAACAACTCCATCAACATCAAGAACTTTGTTGCCCCCTTGCAGGAGCTCTTGAGTGTAAAGCTGGGCACTTCCTACTTCACTCTGCCAGGGCCAGGAGAAATGAGACATCACTGAAAGTAATTCAGCCCTTGCTTAAAAATGTTATATAAAAAACGAGGTGGGTTTTTTTTAATGAATAAAAGCCCAATGCAAAAACTCTGGTTTACATGACTTGAAGTTTTCACTCTGAAATTGACAGCAATTTGTCACTATCTTGCAGTGCAGGGAGGGAATGTCCCTTTCAGACCCAATCACCATAAAACAAGCACAAGTTGCCTGATTCCTTTGTTCCTCTTACTGCCTTTAAAGGATTGGGTTTTTTCCCTGTGAATTGGATCAGGGTTTTCTCCTGGATCCCTTACACATCCCACCTAGCCTCTTATTTCCCGTGTCTGCCCATCCCTAAGGCTGTGGAACATTGTGTTTAGGAGTTTAAGACAACCCACTAGCCCTAAGTTTTCTCCAACTTAATTTTTGGAGTATTGTATACAGTCTCCTCACTTTCATTCTCTTAGATTCTTCAGAGCCGCCTCTGTCAATTTGTTTACTTCTGGTTTATTTTTAAAAGACAAACCCCCAATGGACATAAGCTTTCAAGTCCCTTTTGAAAATGCTGTCTTGTCTGTTAAGTGCTTTGTTTGTGATCCTCTCCAATCCTTTAGGCTATTGTTTACAAGCTGGAAGGCATCTGCGCTTAGGCTAATCATGCCGAATGCCAGCAATTCCCCCAGCATGATTTGTTGCACAAGCCAGTGGGAGCAGGGTTTGTTTTGATTACGTTTAGTTGGAAAACCCACATTTGCTCACATCAGCCTGACAAAATGGGGAGGCCTAATCCAAAATCTTCAGAGGGGAACAATAATCTGGTCATTGATTTCAGTGGCATTGGGACCAGCTCAAAGGTCAAGAGCTCTGACAGCAAGGGTATTGTCTTGGGAAAGGAGGTAGCCCAAGAGCCAAAAATCGGTGAAAGTGTACGCCTGTCATTTGCACTGAGTCGGATGAATTAAACGCAGATCTCAGAGGCTGCCAGTCCTGTGCTTTCCAAAGCTCTGCAGCTCCTTTCTGACATGTTAGTCAGGCTGGGACCCCCCAGCTCTGCCCCAGCCAGCCATCACCTCGGGCTGATGCTGGCCTCCCCCGATGCCCTCAGCTGACAAGTCAGGCTCTTTCACTCATTCTGGATGATGGCGATGTTTTTATCCTCAGCCTGTGCTGATGTTTGCCTCTAGGCATCAGATGGGCATCCCAAATTTTCTGCTTGTGAAAGCTGGGAAGAAGCGCCCGAGGGCTGCTCCCTTTGGGGCTGCCATGAACTGCTGAGGCACGAACTGCACGCTGTGTGGGTGGGTGTGCAGGGCTGCCAGGTAAAGGCCCCCCTCTGTCTCTGGAGGCTCTGGTGCAGGTTCTGGGAGTTCCATGTGCATCCGGAGATCAGCACCAGGGCTCAGCACAACCAGGGCTTGGCACAGCTGTCCACTGCTGAGCCGCTGGCCTGGGCAGCACCCAGTGCTGCTAAGCCTCAGGCTGAGCTTAGGCTGGCTTATTCCCACACTCCTGCCATAGCACAGGTTTGCCCAACAAGGCATAGAACTCAAACCTGCACCTGGATCCCACCTCTCCCCTATTTCCTGACTCAGCTTTTCCTCCTTCAGAGCTGCTCCATCAATCCCCATTAATCTCTTTTTGTATCCACACAGAGGTTAGCCTTGCTGGCAGCCTGTGGCACGGGCTTCCACAGCTTAAGCTGTACCTCACATGAAGAAATGTCTCCTTTTGGGTCTTGCCCTCGAGTATTTCATCAGATGCCTTCTTAGGTTTTTGAGAACACTTACTTGGTCATCTACTCCATGGCATTTAGGCTTCAGAGATCTCTGTTGCAGACCTCAGCCGTCTCTTTTCCACATGAAGAGTCCTAGTCTATCGAGCCAGCCCTTGCATGGGAGTGTTTGGAAGTACTCTGCTTTGCCTGAATCAAACCCCCAGCTCTGCCAGCCCCAGCTGAGATCAGAAGGCAGCAGGAGCATGCAGACATCCAGGCAGCTCTGCAGGGAGGCATCAGGAGTTTCCGAGCAGCTCTGCCACGTCTCCCTCTCCCATGACACCTGCTTTCTCTCTGAAGGCTGCCCTCAATAGCCCAGCCTTTGCACCAGGAACTGCCAGGGCAGGCAGAAAGCTCCAGTCCATGCAGTTTTTCTACTGCACAGATGCCAGACATCTAAAGAATTGGTACAGAATGAACGCTATCAGACAAAACCATCACATTCACATAACCAAGGTATGCTGTAAATTAAGGACTTCAGTACATTTAAAGACTAATGATGCAAATATGTTTTTTCGGAGGGACATCAGGATAAGGGTCAAAACTGAGACCCAGCTGTGTGTACACAGGCTTTATTTTGAAGCTTGACTGTGTAAGAAAAACTCGTTTCCAACTCTGAGGATATCCAAATGTTAACAATTTTTTAAGGTGCTTTTGCACAAACTTGTGGTTTTGGGTGAATCCTGAATTCCAAACGACATACAGACCCTTATGTCAGAGATAATCAAGTATTATTACAAGAGCTGCTGGCTGTGGGGCCCCTCCTGAGCACACACATGGGTACATATGGAAGTTATTAGCAAGTTTCAGTGAAGGATTTTGGGAAATTAACCCCTGGGGCCCCAGAGCACAGCTAACAGACAGCTAGTTGGGAGCAGACAAAGAGCAGTTTCCTGCTGGATGCCCGTGGCATGTTAGGACTGAAATCCAGGTCCTTTGCAGCATGGTAGAGGAAGCCCCTCTCGCAAGGACTAAACTTTTCAACTTCTGCTGTTAAGAAGAATGGTTGAAAAAAACCATCTGCGAGGCTCTGTAAGTTTCCTCAGCAAACTGAAATAAGTCAGCTGGAGAAATGTGTAACATAACATATAAAAATGCAAACAATTTTCTTCTATTCCCCAAATGGCGCTCAAGAGGTTGTGAGGAAGTTTGCAATTTCTCTGTAAGTCCCTTTAGGAGCCACCAAAGGAAACATTTGGACACAGACCACCAGGAGCTGCTCCTATGTGGCCAAGGGACGAGTTCAGAGGCAGGGTGGTTAAAGTGAATATCTCCCACTCATTAATTAAAGCAACAGGATAGTGTTTGCAGTCACCTTGTAGATATAAATTCTTATAGTTTTGCTTTGTACATACTTTTTCTCAGGAGCTGAGAGAAGCAGCTTTCTCTTCCAACAACCAAGCAGAAAACAGAGGATTCTAACACTTGCCTCAGCCAATGCACTTTTCACTTTTGTGTTCTTCCCAAACTGATTTCCTTTCTTGCACCAATCCTGATCTGCAAAGTGACCTCTCCTTGGGAATAATGAGGATACTCGTACACAATGTGCTTTTAAACTTCCACAATATAACAAAGCTTGGCAGTAATTCACTGCTTTTCATCCACAGATTTCAAATCAATTCGCTGCAGCTCTGCATGGAATTGACTGACTTGTAAGACTGAGACAAGTGCTTGCTGTGCAATTAAAAAAAAAAAAGAACAAAATAAAGTAGACGTTATTAAAATCCAAACTCTTTCCTTCTCCTGTGGTGCGATTTTCCTGAAGTGCAATCCAGGCAGCAAATAGGGCTCCTCTGCAGCCCTCAGACATACAACCCAAGATGCTCATTTGTGGCCAAATGCGAACAGTTCACAGCCAGGTCAGAGCAATCTGGCTAGAAAGCTCTTCCCTCAGTGAGGTATAACCGTGGCCAGAAAACAGAAGCATTCCTGTGCTGAGTTCTAAACATGGAAGAAATTAGCCTGCTCCATCCCCCACTCCTGCTTTCTGAAGGCAGGAAGGCAGCCAGGGCACCTCAGCAAAGACAACCCCAAGAAAGAAAAGGATTGAGGGGTAGGCATGATGCCTGGGGCAGGAGATCCAGCCCCACTCCCAGCAGGCAGAGAGGGAGGGCAGCTGTATGACTGACCCTGCTGAGGCAGAGGCTTTACCCAGGAGCCAGGGAACGGCCCCAGAGGTGCCAAGAGCTACCCGAGATGCTGGCAGGAAGCAATGCTATGCCCACGGGCATGCAGACCCCTGGGCATGCAGACCCTGTGGGACTGAACAATACTGACTCACACTCTGGCACTGGGCTGAGAGACACAGCAGCAGCAGGGCCACCGAGCTGCCCTTGGCCTCCCTGAGGCTGAGAGGAGCAGGCACAAAGGAGAAGACTGACACTTCCCTGGCACTTATTTAACTACCTTGGTTCATAAGCCAATGCCCTGAGACAGGAGGCCAGGCACCTCACCGCCAGCAGAGAGACACAGCCCTCCAGAGAGTAATTCAGAGTGTCTAAGTTAGGCTGCTGTGATGAATCACAGCCTGTATCTCTCTCTCTGTGCTGACCACACGCTTTGGTTCCTCCGATAAGATACCTGAAGACAAAAGAGCAAATTCAGTGTAATCTCTCCTCATGTTCAGCTTTTTTCTCCCATACAGGTCTGAAGGGGAAAGGCAGCATGAGCTCAGCAGGCTTGCCTGCCCAGCTACGAATGCCTGGCAGCATATAAAATGCTTTGGATCAAATTTTACAGTATCTGAATTTCTCCTTTCATGTAGCTGTTTTCAGTCACTTATCTTGAAGACATCATACCTGCCTGTATCCTTGAAATGAACCATGACCTTATTTAAACCAACTCTGTTCCTCTCATTTGTATGCACCCTCACCAGTTCAAGTTCACTGACGCTGTGCCGTGTTCCAGGATCTTGAATTACTCACAGCTCTTTCAAACACTCAGTACAAATTTTAAGACACTAAAAATACTTTCCAAAAATGCAGGGGTGAGATTTTCAGAAGTGCTCTCTGCTTAGAAAACTCTTCAATTAGTTACACTATAAGATGAACTAAGTTTAATGTTCCCAGCTATGACCACTCATTTACGCTCTGCTTTTGGTCTTCCTAAGAAATTCATTTGCTCAGTTTCAGCTTGACTGCCATGCCTCAGCACTAAACTAACTGGGTTTCCATCACTGCAAGGGAATGAAGATATCTCCATGCATTCACTGACTTCTAAAAATCAATATAAAAACATGTTTATTAAAATTTTATATGTTTTATATAAAAAAAAATCGTTGCCTTTTTGGAGGCAAAACCAAAACATCTTCTGATGCTCAATAGATGGCAGCAGCTCACTATCAGATGAGCATAGGAAAGGGCGCTGGACTTCATCTCTTCACACTCTCCCAGGGTAGACACAACTCTCCAGACCTTTGCAGGAATGCCATGCCCTTAATATAGCATGACCCATCAGCATTCACAAAAATCCCATTAAATAAAGCAATGCAAAAGCCAGAGAAGCTGCATGTATTGTACATGGCTGCAATGGTTTCACTCTGGTCAAATGCTGGCCTCTGAAGTAACAGGCATCCCATTTGTGCTGCAAGGAGTGAAATGTGCTCTTGCATCCCCCCAGCTATGTGGGGATCCAGTCAGCAGAGGAGTCATGCCCATCGATGTCCAAGCTGCACTGCTGTGGGACTGGACTCAGCTGCACCACTTCACAAGGGCAGGTGTGAAGCACAAATGAGCTCAAGCACTTCAGGGTAGAAGAAAACACAGGGCTGACCTGGGACGACAGGCAACTCATCTTCTGAAGGTTTTAAGTTATAAATGGAGCAAAGAGCAGGACTTGGTGGTGGTGGAAATCTCTGCTCTTCAGGTTTGTCTTTAACCCAGGCATCTCTGGGAAAGTCACACACCCTGTGCACATATGAGGACATCTGTCACAGCCAGCAGGTTCAAGCCCTGCTTCCCCTGTGCCCTCCCCTTTCCTCTCCCAGCAGCCAGTCCAGCCTCACTGGACTGGGACACATCCCACCAGCACAGCCACATAACAGGCATCTCCCTTTATCTCCCACATGCACAGCGTCATCTCCCAGCCCAGGACAGAGAGGGGCCAGGGACAACACTCTCCTCTGACCCTCCCTTTCTGTCCAGGGGTGAGACCATCTCCTCCCTCAGACACATCCCCAGGGAGACCCCCAGCCCTGTCCTGTCCCCCGTCATGGCACCAGCGGGGAGGCTCCGGCAGCACAGTTCTCGCAGTGTGGGCACTGTCCGGCGGCTCCGGCACAGAGGCTCAGAGAAGACCAGGGGCGTTCCCCCCATCTCATCAAAGTGTAAGGGGTTGTTCCGGGTGCCTGCCACCACCAGCTCCAGCAGCTGGACCACACAGTCTGAAAACCAGTTCTTCAGGCGGAAATAGCCCTCCTGGAAAGAGATTCGGAGGCTGACGGGCCCCGTTGGCATCCGCACGCTCAGGCTGAACAAGCAGTTCCCCTGCGAGCTGTCTCGCACCAAGTAGGTGCCTACAGGCTCCCCCTGGAGCTTGGCGTGGGCCTCCCCCACGGACAGGGGACCCCAGTAAAAGTCACTGGCCTGCAGGATATTGAGAGATCGCTCCAGGACCTCCCACTCACAGCTGCGAAACATCCGGAAACGATCGGGCACTCCGGGTGGTGCAGGGCTGGGGAGAACGCTCCGATGCTGCCTTTGCAGACGAGAAACAGTGGTGTGCGTGTTGTGCAGATCATCTGGCCTCCCTCTGATCATCTCTCAAAGAGCCCATGGATTTTGGAAAGATGCTGCCTTTACCATTCTTCCTCCTTTGCATCCAGCCTGTGGGACAGAAGGAGAGTGAGGCAAACGCAATACCTTCTTCTACCTGGGCAAGTGAAGATACTTCACGACGGAGAAAGACCAAGTAGAGTATCAAAGAGGGTACCAAGGAACTATTGTATGTCCCCAGTTCCCAGCTGTAGGGACAACCAAGGATATATGTGCTGGACAGGCTCCAGCTGCGTCCCCACCAGCCCAACGTGGCATCTTACAGAGCTCTGCATGCACTGGGTTTCTGTAATTTACAGCTATGGGTGTCTGCACACCCTCCAGCCAGCTGGTTTGAACCTAGCAGATCCTATGATTTCAAGACTTTCCCCTGCTGGATGCTTTGGGGCTTTTCAGAGTGGCCTTGAGATGGGAAAGGGGAAATGACACCCCAAATCAGAAGGGAAAAATTTCCCAAAGCAGTAAAGTATCATTTACTTTGTCATTCAGTGAAAGGTAGATAGGTTTCCTCGCACCTCTCTAAAGTTTTCTCCAGAAAAAGAAGGACTTAGAAGAAGCAGGAGATACAAATGAGCCTTTCCCACCAAACCCCATGACCCACTTCCTCATCCCATGACATGTCTGTTTCACTATGGGAGAAAGCAAAGGTCTCAGATAAAGACACCTTCAAGAAATATTACAACATCAGCTTCAGGGCTGGGACTGCCACAGATGAGCCCACTTAACACTGGTACCAGACACTACTGATGGCTTTCCAACCCCTTAACGTCTGTTTCTTCCAGAAGGACATCTCTCCCTGCCAGCAGACAATGCTGCCCTCTCTCAGTCACCATCCTGTCACAACCCTGCTCATCTCCTGCACCATGTGTAATCACCAGGCTGTCTATTTTCAGAAATGTAAATTTCTGAACCCAGTGTTGCCATCAGCCATCCAAGTCATTTCAATTATATATATATATATATATAAAACCCCCATAGTCTGAATGTGTGTGTGTATGCACAAACATAAAAACCACAGCTCTAAGGCAGAGACTCATTCTGTGCGAGAAGCTAAGCTGTAACATACCACTTCCCCAGGCATGACAAGTCAGTAGCTCGCCACCAAATGCTGCCTTCAGTCCCCTGACATACTCCATTAACCCAGTCGTACTTGCTCACAGTGTAGCCGCGCTTGGAGCAGGACAGACTGCTGACATGCAGCCTGCAGCGGAGAGACGCTTCATCTCCAGCAGTGCCTCCCCACCGCAGGCTCACAGGAGCCTCAGGGCTCAGAGCAGGCAGGAAGCCCCCAGGGAATGTGCAGGCACTTGTGGAGGGCTTGCTCTGGAGAGAGCTTTAGATGAAGCTCGGCTCCTTGCAAGATTCCGCAGTCTCACATACTTTTCCAGCTATCCAAAAGCCTCGAGTTACGTTTGGTGCTCGCGCCAACTGGATGACCATGCAGAGCCCACTCTGCACCTGGGGAGAGGACACACAGCAGCAAGGCCAAACACCTTTCCTTCACACGGGCACAGCACTTTTGGAGAGGAGGCATGTGCCTGCCAATGCGCGCCTACAGTCATCTTTTCCTGCCTAACATGTCTCTCAATACTCAACAGTAATACCAATAATGTTGCTGCCAGGCTCATGGCAACTCCATACATGAAGCCATAAACATGCTTTCCTAGAGCAACCTGGGAAGTTTCTCCAGTTTCTGGCACTGTGATTTGCAGTCCACAAGCTGTTAATGTCCCTGGTACTACTCTTCATGCGGTTCATCCTGCCCTTTAGTTACATGTCACAGCAGGAGGGAAATTCCACACTTAGAGAAAGGTGGGAGGGAGTTAATCAAGTTGGGGTTTTTGACTTTCCATTAAAAAAAAAATAGGCAGCAGTTAAAACCTGCTCAGACCGTTCAGCAAGTCAGAATAAATCTTAGGGGAAAGTGATTTAATGAGCAGAATGCAAGTAAACACAGTCACCACCTGCAGCAACTAAGGCCATCTATCACCACCAAAAGCTCAGCACAGTAGGCGCCTCAAGAAGTTGCATTGTCTCTGTCCCTTCCCTTCTCCTCTCTGTTGGGGGAGGAAGCTGCAGGGCCCACTGACATTAGCTCCTATAGGAAAAGAAGGTAATCTGCCGGATGCCTCCAGGGCCGCAGCTATAGCCTCGAGGAGAGCGGGAAGAAGCCTTCCTAAACATCAGCTTCTCTTGGGACCAAAGGGAAATTTTGCCAAGTTCACAGGTCGAGGCTGAAAAATTAATTCAAGCAGGAAAACAGAAGCAGGCAGCTGTCTTTCATTTCCAGGCTAGTTTTAAATTAACAACAAATATGTAATTTTTTTAAGGCTACAGATGCTATTTGACAGAAAAAAAGCCCCCAAACTGGTTTGTCCCAGTTTTCAACCTTGAGTCATTCACCCAAGTCCTTTAAGAAAAATGCACTGCTACTAGAAATCTGACTGACTAAGAACTGAGACTGTGTCATCATTTTGAATTCAAAGTAAATGCAAAAATAGCACTTTGACAATTTGTTCATTGGGTTTGAAATCTACATATGGGTCAGAGCCTCAGATGGGAGCAATTTGTTTAGCTTCAGTGACCCATTTCCAAGAGATAACTGCTTGGCCTGCAGCACAGCATTAGTTACCTTAATATTAGCTCTAGAAGTGCTTTCTGATACTACCTCTAAGGTTCAGTTTTAATGGGCCAACAGGTCCTATGAGTACATAGCCTCTCACATCAAGAAGGATGTGCAGACTCAGGATTAGGAATAAGGCAACCCAGGGGCGTAATGAAACACACATGCATATTTAGTTCCACTTCTGATTTGCCACGATTTACTTTCCGTCTTCTCCCTTCCAAAAAAATCCCAAAAAAGCCCAACACCCTAACAAGTTACTACCTCCCTAATGCAAGTCACAACAGTGCTTGCAGCCAAACAAATATACCCTAAAAAGCCCATGTTTGGCTAATTAAAAGCCTGGGTAAGTTTCCGCAGACCTTCTGATTTACTGCAAGTTCAAAAGCTTTTCAAATTAAGTGCTCTTGACACAGGGCATTCTGTTTTCCTCCTCACCCAGGCAAGGCAGCATATTTCATATGAGGAGACAGTTCTAGTAAACCAGAGGACTGTACACAGCATCTGGTGTCAGCCAAGGCAGCCCTGCACCCGTGGGCTTGACAAATCTGGTATGTTCAGCGGCAGCCTGAAGTACTCAGCAATCATGCATTCTTGCACTCTTCTTCCAGGACACTTGAAAAAGTTTACCTCTCTGTCTTTGCTGCCCATAGGGATGAGTTTCTGGATGTCAGGCCTGGAAGTGGTCCAAACTCAAAAGCTCCGATGCAGCCCTTCCCAGTTTTAGCACAGCTTTACTTAAGAGCAGATCCATCCTTTGAAAAGAAAAGAGACATCCATCAAACAGGTGACTAAGCCCATTATGTGCCATAACATGGATCTAAAATACAACAAATCTGGGGACAGGTTGTCTGTCTCAACCTCTTTGATCTGTATTACCGTAGAAGCATGTATACAGCACTTCAGATAGCAACAGAGACAGCAGATTACTGCTGCTGTTGTTATTATTGCTCCTTACAAAGCCGTGAGTGGGTTAGCTCACAGATGGCTTAAGGACAAATGGAAAGACCATAAAGTTGCCATCGTCTTCTGGAAGCAGAAACCATAAAAGCCCAAACGTTAAGAGATGATGGCAAGAGAAATAAGCTTAAAGATTCAGAAGAGCAAACTCCAGCTTGTGTTCAACACACACCATTTACAGTATGACACCGCATAGCCATTCACTTCTGAGCTATCCAAAGAGTGACCCACTCCGTTCTGTCCCACACTCTTCTGCCCTGCTTCCCCAGCTCTCAACTTTTCTTTCTCATCTTGCAGATTGAAAGCAAAACTCACTGATCTGGTTGAGCAGCAGATGTGTGCAATAGTGTGTCTGTCACTGGATCCATGATCCAGCTGAAAGACCAATTCCAGCTTTCTGCATGCCTTTCAGAGGCAGTCCCTGCACGACTTCCCTTATACCCACATACCCTCACTTCCCTGCATCCTTCCCAGCAGAGTCCAGACTTGGCATACACCTCACAAGCCATGTGGACTTCAGCTGGCAAAACTGTAGGTCTATCCCATTACTACGCATTATTAATTCCCATTACCACTCCATTCAGCTTTGACATCTCCCAGGTATCAACCCTGCAATTCCAAGAGCAGTTAGATGAAGGCTGGGATAATTTGGAAAAGCTCTCCCTGAGGCATCCTGCAAGCCCTTGCATCAGTGTCCCCATTCCACGCAGCAGAGCCTCAGCAGACATCCCTTGCCTGCACGTCTACATCCCACAGAAATGCGCTGCCTACTGATTTGTGGCTGGGGAGGAAGTTTCAAAGGAAAGCTTGAGCAAAAGGCTGGAAGAAACCTCCCTGGAAAGAGCCAAGAACGCAGTGCTGGTTTTTATGGTGGGGCAGCCTGGTTTCCATGGCCACCACTGCCTGCCACAACTGGCACTGTTTGGAACCATGCCATTGTCACTGCCCTGGTGCTTGGTCACACCAATGCCCCTTGCCATGGGCACCCTACCACAGCCAAGGTGTCCAGGGCTGATCCAGAAAGGGATCATGGAGGGGAAAGGGAAAGGCAGACGTGCCGAAGAGCACAGAGGGAGCTGTGGTTAGGTG
The DNA here is from genome assembly GCA_026770055.1 of Myrmophylax atrothorax. Lineage (NCBI taxonomy): Eukaryota > Metazoa > Chordata > Aves > Passeriformes > Thamnophilidae > Myrmophylax > Myrmophylax atrothorax. Next base: position 48,971,242 of record JAOXXN010000265.1, on the reverse strand, counting down.
AGGAATGTGGCCCAGCTCAGCTAAGAGGACCAATGTTAATCACAGCCGATTTCTCCAGCACAAAGCAGGCCTCAGAGACATTGCAATTCCCTCTATCTTTTTCATGCCATGGCTATAAATAGTTTGATGAGAGGCTCCCATTATGTCTGACACATGGGGGAATAGATGGAAAAAAACAAAAAAACCACACCACACACATATACCCCAAACTAAAACTGTATTTCCCTATATAACCAGCATTCAAGGATACAACATTTAAGAAAATAAAATAAGCTGAGACAGCACACACACTGTGACATTTCCTAATTCCACACAGCAGGGACACAGAGCAGGGACATCCTGCATGCAGGCTCCAGGAATCAGCAGATGGACACCTTACAAGAGGACAGGTCTTACCAAACACTTCCAAACATCCTGGGGCTGGAGAACATACCTCAAAACACAGAAATAACTTCCCAGGGATCTGATATTCATGTTTTGTACTTCTTTGCATATTTTTCTATGACGTTTGTTTTCTGAATTAATGTGGCACTTTCTTGATATGGGCTAAAGGTTTTTACCCCAAGAAAACCAACCAGACAGTGTGTTATGTGCCAAATATTCTTCAAGGCAGGGAAGTCTTCAAGCATGTTTGGTTTCTCCATAACACACTTTTAAAAAACCCAACAAGGGTGCAGTTTGCAGAACAAGCTAATTGCCTTTACTGGGATAATTGAAAGAGCTAGAAGAAAGACCCCCATCTTCAGGGTCCCCTTCTCACACCTTGGAAATACTATGTACATTCAGAACTACTTCCAAATAAAAGAGTCTAATCCTCATTGAAATAGCCCAATGTGAAACTGTAATTCTGCCCTTTCAGAGTAACAGACAAGACACATTGCTTCTCTGAACTCCAAGGCTTCTCTGCAGTAGCCAAATGCAACTACAGCTTGTTCCTCAGCAAGCAAAACTACAAAACCAGCATCTGACTGGCAAAGACAGCTTCTGTTGGAGACCGAATTATTTCTGCGTTCCCCCGTAACCGGGGAAAAGAGAATTAAAAAGGAAACAGAAAAGTAAGCAAAAGGAAATCAGGAGGGGTTACAACCAAGTTCCAAAGCTGCAGCTGAGCGTATCTGGCCATGGCTTAAGCAAAGAGAGTTGCTGCTTACCTCTGGCCAAGAGCATTTTTGGTAAGTGAGGGAAGCCCAGCCTCCTCACTCCTGACCTTTGCAGTTTCACAGAGCAGTCATTCCTGTGAATGTCAGTGCTGCAGAACTACACAAACCCTCAGCCCTGTGCTTGGCCAGGGAGCACAGGCTCTGTGGGGCTGCCCTGCCCTCTTCCCTGCACACCAGCCGCCAGCAGGGGAAGCAGCCCTCTGGGATGGTGGCTGGGGCTCCCCCCAGTTTGGGGGCTGAAACAAGCACATGGGGAGAGGGTACGATGAAGGAAGAAGAAAGAAGCCAAGATAACAACAGTCCCTTGTGATTCCTTACTTTAAATGCTCTGTCCTACCTCCCCGCTGAGAGGGGGATCAGTGGGAAGGGGGTAGGGATGCCCAGGGCTGCACCCTTGCCCTCTGTTGGAGCAGAGGTTTGCATCCACCCATCACAGCTCCTCAGCATTGCTACCTCACCCCAGACCAGCAGCACAGGTACGTATCTTATGTTTCAGTCTCTCTCAGCAAAACTGACTTTTTTCAGTTGTTCCAGAACCCTGTTTGAGGAAATGAGTAAATCCTGAGAAGCGAAGGGCATCAGTGCTCCCTTCGATGGCCACGGCTTCTTATCAAAACAATCGCATTTAGTCGGAAAGGAATTCAAAGAAGCAGCTAACTCTGAGAAACTAGCAGTGTCTGCAGCTAGAACTGCTCAATATCCTGATCAGAACTGTGAGGTTAGAGAAGAGCCCCAGGTGCTTAACCAACACCAGCCAGAGCACAGGGGGACAGGGAGAGACCCTGCCTCGGCTCCTCGGAAGGACCAGCTTCAGAAGATGCCATTACACAGCACCAGTTACTGTGCCTTCAGAGGAGGGGCGAGGGTCAGAAAGCACAAACACAACACAACACAACACTAGGGTTTATAATGGGGGATTTCCAACACACAGAATAAAGAAACCAGTCCTGAGAGTCAAAAGTGAAAAGAATAAAAAAAAGGGAAATAAAAAAAAAGGAGGTTATTTAGGAAATCTTAAAGTGGCAGACCATACAGACCTCCCGCAGATGATGGCGCAGAGATGGTGCCAGGCTAAGAGGACAGGCTCAGGGGACAACATAGGTGGCACTGCAGTAATTAGCTGTAGGTCCAACAGCTTGCAAGGGTGTCCACCGTGGATCAGAGACATCAAATGCACACACTACAAAACCACAGTTCCTGTCCAAATCTCTCTACAACTTCAATAATCCTTCAGAAGATGAAAAGGTAATTCTGGAGGAGCCAATATAAAGGAATATAAATTACTGACAGTAGGGAACAAATTTATATGAGGACTGATGTCATGAAACTGGGACAGTAGGTGGCCAAGATAAACCCCAGAAAACATATGGCATTTTTAGTTTACTAAAAACAGAGAACTTCTGGGGCAATAATTTAGTCAACTGGGATACCAGCAAGTCAGAACTGGGATACTGCAGAAAAGCTACAGAAGCAAATGGGTATTACTTTTTTTCTTGCAGAGGATGCTGAGAGATTCCCCAGTATTAAATGCTGTTTAACCTGAAGGGAAAAAAGGGCGTGCTCTATCAAAAAAGATGAGGAAAAGGGACATTAGAGTAGAAAGCCAGCTGGGCACTGTGCACTATATCCAGGGAATTTGAACTGGAAATGGATGGTTGAGATGCAAAGAGAAGTGCTCAATGAATCAGCTGTACTACCAAATGCCAGAGGGCTGCAAGTATTGGAAGGAACTTTTTCTGACATGTGCTGCTAAGGCAGGAGCAGAGCGAGGCTACCTGATGTGGGGGAGAGGTAATCCCCAGACAGGGCTCCCCATTAGGCAGATGGTATCTGAAGAAGCAACAGATGACAGGACACACTTTGTGCTTCCCCAAAGCCTCCATGCCAGAAGCAAGTCAAAAAGCGAGACACAGTACATGACCTAAAGAGCCACTCCAGGACCCGTACAGCAGATGGACAGAAGATGTGGAACAGTCATGCCACAGAGTTAGTGGGAGGTGTAAAAGGGGTGTCTGGAGGAAACCAAGGCATTTCAGCCCCTGCAGATCCCCACATTTCTCTGCCACCCTCCCAGCCCCTGTATCTTCCCCCTGGATCAACTCAGTCCACTTTGCAGAGCATCCCTCCCCACTCCTCAATAGGTTGGTGGGTACAAGCAGCCCAAAGCCTCCCCCAGCTCTGACACAAGCAGCTCCCTTACCCCTGTCCATACAAACTCACACACTGACCCAGGTCCCTTTCTAGAACTGTCTCTCCTTGTCTTCAAGCTGCCATTACTCACAACACCTCAAACCAGATCTAGCCTTGCCCCCAGCAGGGAGCTTACACCCTCATGTTACTCACATCTAGGCAGCCAGCTTGAAAGGTGGTGAGCCCCCTCCATCACTTTCCCAGGGTGACAAAATCACTTCACTCTCTACAGACCAGAGAACTCAGAGGTCACTCAAAATTTGTCAGGCTGGAAAGCACCAGGAGGTCAGGCAGACTCTGACCTGACAAATGCACACAGGCTTGTAGGAAAACCAACTGGGTCTATACTTTCAAGAGTAATAAATTAAGTGGTGCAGCTGACCAATGAGCCGAGTAACAGCGCTGAGGGTTTGTTAAGGAAAGCTCCAGCTCTGAATGCAAAAGCAATCATTAAAAACCAAGAAGCAAACACAAGTGTGAGGATGCAAAATGGATGGGTGGGAACATAACAGTAATGTCACCATCTGAGGTAATACAGTCAGTTCCAGTTACCTTACATAAAAACAGACAGAGCTGAAACAAAGATGATGGGCCTAAAGATGGGTGATAGGAAGTCAAATGTAAATGTACAGAGACCGGAGAAACCTCATGCTCAGGTTAGAGCGCAGAGAGATACAAGGGGATGCCAGAGGAACATACAGTACAATTGGGACGTTCTTTTTGTGTTCTTTCATACAACTAGATGAGAGGAAGTTCAAAGGTGACCGAGATTGAAAAGTAACTAATTTTAAAACTCATAAAAGGAAAAACTCCAACCATATAGACATTAAATGCTGCTTCTGGGGAAAGTGAGAGAGCTGATCTGAGGAGTCTCATTTCTCCTCTTTCTCAAATGTCTCTGCTTTGTTTCTGTGCAGTACTCACAACCTTATGCTTTAGTAAACCTTAGGCAGAGGAATCCAGCAGCAAAAGGCTGGGTTTTTAGCAATGCCTTTTTAAGACATCTCTGAATCATTCAAACCTGACGTTAGACTAAGGGGAGCTCAGCCCAAGACACAGGCATCCTTTAGTTGTGCAAAACTGAAGTAGTAACCAAGGGTATATCAATTCACTATGAGGCATCAGTCAAGGACCTGCTGCAGAGTAGTTAAAGTAGCTCTGTCCATTTTACCCTCATTTTTTAATGACTAAAAAGAACAGCAGCTCTTCCTTGGATGTGCTGATATGAACATCACTATGCACCCTAACAAATGGCAGACTTGAGTGTTTATTGATAAAGCAGCTCAAAATCAGAAATGGCTCTGCAATGACATTAGAAAGAAACTTTTCTTCCGTCTCAGTGTTCCCTTGAGTGGGACTCTTGGTCTACTGTGTCATTTAACTGGGCCTTGGAGGATGAACATAACTTCTAGTGGGGGAGATTGGAGAAATGTCTCTAGTTCCAAATTCCCTCCTTCCACATCCCAAAGTCTCACCAAAAAACAAGGAAGGACTAAAATAGGCACGAAGAACATTGCTGGTCTGTCAAAAAGCATAATCAAAGCATTCCTGCGAGCACCTGTGCTCATCACCAGCAGTGTGCCAGCTCAGGCAAACCTACGGCCAACCCCCGTCAGCCCCTTCAGCAGGATGCGCAGCAGCTCCACTACACAGTCCAGATTGCAGAGCACTGACATGTTCCAACTGCTCACAGTCAAAATTATTTTCTTAGCTTTAGCCTAAGTTTCCAAATAAACTTTGCTACTGAGGAAATAACAGTAGATCCAAACTGTTTCTGAACTGCAGAATCACATACACATAAACTCCCTTGTTGCACAAGTCACAATCTGAAGGCAAAATTTTTCTTCAGCTTTTGCAGGGAGTAAGGGGAAGGACAAAAACACTCTGCAACAAAGGCAACCGAACACTGTCAGCTGGGTTAATTTTGCCAGCCACAGCTTCAATGTAAAGCTAAAGCAGCCTATCTGCAAACTTAATAGTGGCACCGTTCACTTCTTGCCCTTGTACTTTGCATGTGTTTGCGAACAAGCAGAGGCACACAAAGCACAGGGGGAGCAGGAAGGGAGAGAATGTGCATTATCAAAATACCTTGAGAGCAGTTCTTGGAAATGTGCAGCCTGCAAGCCTGTATCAGACACTCATTTCCTGTGAAGTGCACACAGGCCTTTTCATTTCTCCACTGAAGAGGACGAAAAGAAGGGGACAGCTCTAAAGTGCCCAAAGACAATACAAAACTAGCATTTAGCCATTTCACTAAAACTGAGTTTACATTTGTATACTATTGAATACCTATTGAACACAAGCACCAATTCCCAGAAGTTTCAAAAGCAGAATTTTCTACACCTCTCACTTCTAAATCTTAACTTGAAACCTTGCACTTGGTCAAGGGTGCTGGCAGCAGGGGGGACAAAAGAATTTTATTTGAGTCATTTTGACCACTCACTAACACAAAGTCACCAAATACTGCACAACAGCACCCTTTTTTTTTAAGGGTAAGACCAATTTCAGCAAAATGGTGAGTTAATAAATACCTTACTGAGGCAGAAGGCTGCAGGATATGCACAAATGCAAACCAGAAGAGCAGGTAGTAACAAAGCAGACTGACAGGATAGAAGGGAGGAAGCTGGTATCATGCCTGCCTTCTGCCTCTACTTACATATAATCAAGGATCTAATTAATGTAACATTTAGTTGCATTATTTTAAATAAATATATTATGCCTCCTAATGACACACACTCCTTTACTCTGTAAAAAGATATCATCATCCCTGTATGGTATACTCAGCTCTTGCACCATCCACATTTTCATTTACAGAAAGAGATGCAGGTGCCCACCCCTCCCACCTTGGGAGCTTTTGGCAAGCACCACTAGCAGAGGCCTGCAGTGGCTTGGAATAATGGCTCAGGAACACACCACCTCCACCCAGCTTTTATTAATCTAACCACAGCAACAACCCGACCCAAACGATGTCATGTTTAAGTATTGGCACTATCTGTTTATTGCTGACCAAAGAAAGATTGGGGAAAGCAGGACAGAGAAGCCTGTGGGTGGCAGGGGGGAAAGGGAGTGGCAAGGAGCTGCAGTGAAAGACTTGGAGAAAAGAGTGAGACATTGCCAGTAGGGACAGAGATAAAGATGTAAAAGGGAAGAAATACAGCTCCAAAGACACATTTTCTCCTTTGTTTCTTTGCAGTGCAACCACAGTATTAGCGACAGCAACTAAGAATTTACACCACCCAACCCCATCTCTATCCTTGCGCAAACTGACCACCAACTTCACAGAAATCCCAGTACTGGCTGAATGTTTGAAGCTCAAATGGAAACTGAATTTGGCCGTCTCTGAGCAGGCAGAGTGGGGCAGCAACACACAGCTGGGAGGATTTGAAGAAGCTCAGCCTTTTCCCAGTGCTCCTCTGTGCCTGTTTTGATGGACCCCGGCAGAGTTTACCCTTGGCTTCCAACACAAACTTACAGAAAACCTTTGTGCCTCTCAACCCCACCACATTTAAGTAAATGATAAAGCAAGCCAGGTTATTGAAGGACAAACAACATGCTGAACAATAACAAGGAGTACAGAAATAACAAAGGCCCAGATCCCAATCTAGCTCAGGAAAAGATGGGAACCTGTGTGGGAGGCTGGCATCCCAGTAATCCTGTGCATTTGTGCCGAAGAGCTTCCACTCTAGAGGGAATAAGAATCCATACTCCAAAAACTACGTTTTAAATCACAAACCCAGTAGAATCGCTCATGAACACAGGAACAAAGCTTGGCTTCATCTGCAGTGACTGGCCACATATCTTTGTAACTTGATTCAACCAAGAGCAACATTATGTGATAATACAGCCTCAGTCTCACAAACTTCTGTGCATGTGCATAATTTTTAAGCACATGACCATTGCCCTGCTGTGACTGAATGGGCCATTTGACATCCACACAGCATCTGAACTGCAGTTGCAATTGTTTGGAGAAAGAAGATATGCCTGCATACCCTCTCAAGGGCACAGTCAATTGAGAATGAAACATCAGGAAACTAGTTATTTCTGATTCCACCCCATTTTACAGAGTTGAGTGTGGTCAACATGTGACTGGGTTTTTAAGTTTTCTGAGAGCTGCAAGAGTGCAAATGGCACTGTCTGGACCACACAGTCCTAAATAGTAGCTTGCTAACAATACTCTTTACCCTCAACTTTCCAGAACAATGGTCAAGCCACAACCCCCTCTTTAAACGTGCAGGAGAAGAAAAATCCAGGGACATTAACATTCTTGAGTTCCTCTCAAGTTACCTCCAGGGTTCATCCAGATCGTGTTTCCAAACTTCTACTAAGCAGGAAGGAATACATACTTAAACTAACTTTTTAAAGAAAGTAAAAAAAAAAGATAATAAAAGTAGCATGAGCTGAAGTTTTACGTGGTGACTATTCCGAAATTCTCAGTAAGAGCGTGTGTGTTTGTGGGAAAAAGTGAGTAGCGGATCCTGCATGGCTGCAAGCACCATGACTCAGATTGCATCAAGAAGGAGGTTTTAGTGATAACCTTTGCCTACAAGGCTTTTCATGGGTGCACAGCTCCGATCTTCTGAGAAAAGGCAGGTGTGAGGCTGCGTTCTGACTGTGCCAGATCTGGAGGATGGCGAGTTCCTCTGCCTTTCAAGGGAACCCCAACGGGCATGTACACCCCTGGTTCACAGTTACCCCACTTCCCTGTAACACCTTCGGTTCTGGCAGGCAGCTCGCTTTTCCAGCTAAAACTAAGCCTAACACCCTGCACACTGCTTCTTCAGTGGTCTATGTGAAAGGAAAACAAGTGGTGTTAAGGCCAAGTTACCCAGACCCATGAGGCTGCTTCGCTACAGACCCAACTGAGACATTATATAATTTGCAGGTTTCACTTTAAAAGAAGCATCTCCCTGCCCTGATGCTGTGGAGAACACCTTCGTGGAAGGACAATGCCCACAGAGTGTCCGAGGCTGCTCCCAGCACCCACCGCCACCCTAGAAGGGCACATGGCTCCCTTCGGGGCCGGCAGTGAGCTGCGAGCCCCCCTGATCTCCGTCTGGCCCCCTCGGGGAAAGCACCCTAAGCCCCAACACGCTCCATCTTCCCCAGCCACGAACAGCCCAAACACTCCCAAGAGCCAAACCAGCGGGGGCTGCACCCCCTTGTAAGCAGCCAAGAGGGGACAGGAGCAGACAGACAGACAGACGGACGCATCCCTCGCAGCCCGCCCCCCTGAAAAGGCCCTTTCCAGTCAGCGCCGCACAACTCACTCTCGGCACCTCCGGGGCCGCGGGCGGGCGGCGCTGCCGCCGGTGCGGGCGAGGGCTCAGTGCGG
>JAOXXN010000265.1:48917401-48942443 GCA_026770055.1 Myrmophylax atrothorax | reverse complement strand
CTTCAGCCCAGGACTGCAGCAAAGACAAATGGGGGCACACTGCTGTACTGAGCCTTGCTGTTGCTTTCAGATCACAAGATGGACTTTTGGTACCGCACAAGTTACACAGCAGAAATCACTTTGTGAAAGCCCTGCGGGAAGCATTTGAGCCTACCCTCAAGGAGGTGAGAGCAAACTCCATTCCTTGCATCTCTACTCTATGTGCCACCATCTTGGGAGCAACAGCTGGGAAGCAGCTCTCCTTGGACTTGTCCTGAAGGGCACAGCCCTCATGCTGAGAGGAAGGAAACTGCCTCTCCTGCCAAAGTCCCAAGTCATTAGTGCCATCTGCACCCAGATGTTCCCTGGTCCTCCCATCCCTGCCCCGCTTCCCTTGCCCCTGCCCTTGTTGCTTCCCATGAGTATCACATAGCAAGCAGTGTTTGCCTGAGGAAACCTTTTCCTGGTCCACATCTTCTTGTGTCCTTTCCCTCCAGCAGATCCAGCTCGTAGAGGTGCCTGGGAGTCATTTTGTTCACCTGAACGAGCCTGAGGTGGTGTCTGGGATCATCAGCAACTTCCTGACAGTGCAGAACACCAGAGCCAGACTCTAGGAAGCCCCCGGTGGCTGCAGCAGTCCAGAACTGAGAGCTAAAAAGCAGGCTCTGGCAGAACTGTCACCATTCCTACTTCGCATCCAACATCAGATCACAATACTCTTTCCTATGCTTAGCTCTCTGCAGAGTGGAAGCAGGTCTGCCAGGGGTTCTCTGAAGGAGAGCTCAGCAAAATATCTGTTGTCAAAGGGAAAAGGAATCCTTACTTCACTTCCAGCTCTGTGAGTACAGGGATGGAGGCCCAGAGTGGCCTTCCCCTTGGCTTGCTCCAAACTTGCACCCTGAAACAGTGCAGGGATAGAGGCAGAGGCATCCCCCGTGACAGCAGCAGCACCAGCTTTGACACTGCAAGAGAGATGGCTCATCTTGCCTCTGCCTGAGCTTGGAGGGCCTCAGTGTCTCTGTTCTGCTGTGGAAGCTGCTTGTTTTTTAAGAAATCAGCTTAAGTAAGATCTCACCTGGGCACAGAAGGCCATTTTTATTAACATTAGAGAATGTCACTAATCCTCCAGTTGAAGCAGCTAGAACTACCAATTAAGGCAGCGATGATTTCTGTCCTAAATAAAGATTAATCTCCTAATGTTAATCTGTCTTCTTGACTCAATAGAAGAGCAAACCTCCTTTCTCTTTTGGGATGCTCACCCAAGCAGCTAAAACGTAGCTTAGAAGGCAGCAATTTTTACATGCAGTCTGCCTTAGATAGGGCATATTAAGGATCTGCCTCCCAGTTAAATTGATGCAAAAAGCCAACTGAAGCAGCAACACAAGCAATGCAAACTGCATTTGCAGTGTGCTTTCCAGGAAAGGGTAAATCTGTTTTAAATCAGCTCTGTGGAATTTACCAGCACTTCCACCTTACATTCATGGTTCCACCTCCATCAAGGCTGCAGGCAGTAAAATAAATGTGTACAAGCCTGGGGCTGGGTGGCTTACTCGATTAGAGTGTGCTGGGGTGACCTATCACCAAATCCAAAGCTGCACAAATGTTATGCGGGCAGTACAAAAGCACTGACCCACACCTCGGTGTGCCTGCTGCCACCCTTACCTGCCATCTGTGGGCTGGTGACAAGTTAAGTGGAAACAGGCCTTGGATAGTCTGGTTTCTCATTCCAAGGCCAGGCTGCTCCAAGTGCCATTTGTTCTTGAAACAGTGCCGGACATAAAAAGTTTCCTGTGGCCCAGACATGGCTGCAGAGCTCCACATACAGCTGGACGACTGGGCAACTCGATACCTGCCTGAGAGATTGCTGCTGGGGAGGGAATCACCGAGGGAAGGGGTAGGGCTCCGTACCAAATGACGGATCTTTCTTTCTGACAAGAGGTCACAAGGAATTTCTCAGCTGGGCTTTTCCCAAAGTCACTTCCCTCCTCTTACCCTGGATAAAATGTGCAAAGAGGAGTACCAGCTTACAAGCCATGACTTTTACTGCCAACCTAGCACACAAGAAACTGTCCCCCACAGCAGACCAGGGCGGGGAGAGAAGCATTCCCATGTTTTGAAAACATAGCAGCAGTTTATTTACAGCTCTTCAGCCATTCCCTGCCCCTGCAGAGGCTGTGCTAGGTTAATCCCAGTTCTCACCAAGCTTTAGGAGAGCCTTAGGTGGCAGGGAAATACAGGTTGTTACAGGATGTGCTTGAGCCCCTCTGACCTGAGCACCCTGGGAAGTGGTGGCACAGGGCTTAATGACAGCCAGGAAAGCAGGAGGATACTGGTGAGGGTAAAGGAAACTCTTCTCCAGCAGCGATTGCTGGGATCTCCCATTTCAGATCCAAGGGCAGAGACAACCCAAACCTTCCTCACTTCCTTAAAGTCCTTTGGTGAATGGAGTCAGCAGGCATCTCTCCTGCCCTCTCCAGCACAGGCACCTGAGGAACAGCTCAGCACAACTTAGTATGGCCGAAACTTGCGCTGGGCTCGCATCAGTGCGATCCTCTGCTTGTCCTCCTCGAATTTCTTCCTCAACTGGGCTATGTCTAAAACATGGAGAAAGAGAACACATCACATGGGAGCAGCAGATCTCCCTCTCCTGGGAGCTTCACTTCCACACACCAGGAGGGGCTCAGTCCCGACAGCTGCAAACACACTTCCCAGGGCAGGTCCTTTTACACCTGGGCTGAGTGCCAAGCCGGGGCTCTGGCAGTTCACCTCCGGCAGTGCTGCAGCTCCCTCTTGGGGACAAAACTGGCTATTTTCCCCCCTTCAATGGCTGCCTCTGTGTAGACAGCATCTACTGGAAAAAAACCGACCTGCAAACTTACAAAATATTCCAGCAGCCCGTGCTAGGACAGGTGGTGGCAAGAGGCCTCCCAAGAGCTGGTGAAGCCATTCGCACCCACCCAGCCAGCTGTTCACTGGCAGGTGGATGTAGCCTCCACTGAAGGAAGGATGCTCTTGGAGCCACAGTGTGAGGTGAGACACAAGTAGGGATAGGAGGGGACTCAGACACTCACGCTCTCTCTTAGTCTCACGATGCTGCCAGGCATAGAAGTTGAGCAGCTCTTTGCGGGCTCTTTTCTGTTTCTCCTTCTCCAGCACCCGCAGGTTGGCAGCCTCTGTCCGGGGCAGGCCAGGCTTCCGTCCTTTTCGTGTTACCTTCACCCAGCCCTCCTCATCTGGAACACCCTCCTGCTCAGCTGCTTTGGCTTCTTCCTGTAAAGACAGGAGGGTGAGACAGTGCAATGCATGCAGATGGGCTGCCAGCCAGCCTGATGCACAGGTCCTTCACAGCCCCTGCTTAAACACATGCAAAGCTACAGCTCCCACTTCCACACAGGATTTAAAGGAAGGAGTGGGATAAGGAGTGCAGGCATTCAACTCAGTCACAACACCGCATGCCAGGCAGGACCCAGCTTATTTGTGGACACCTATTTTAAGGCCTGGGAGGAAGAGTCAGGTGTTGCAGACCAAACCAGGGCCTGACCGCCCACCAGCAACCAAGAGGAAGTGACCTCTGCCAAACAGCAGGACCCTTTCCCTTTTCCATTGTGACTGAGGCACTGAGAAATACCTCCTCTTTTCCTCTCCCCCAAATAAACTGCTTAGCTGGGTTCCCTCCCCAGCCTGGCCTCACCTCTGCCATCTTTTTGTCATAATCTTGCATGTAGGCATCCACCTCAGCCTTAAGCTCCTTCGGATTCACGATGGATGCCTCATAGCTGGCGATCCACTCTGAGACAGACAGAGCACAGGTCAGCAGTAGCCACTGGTATAAGCAGGCCCCAATGTGATGCCTTTGGGCAACTCTAGAGTAAACTGCTGTGGGGTATGGACTCTGTTCCCATTTCTGTTCAGCTTCCCCACTGCCACAGATCAACTGACTTGTGGCCAAGGGCACAGTCAGTAAGTGATGGGAACAGTTTGCAACTTTCCCAGGCAGAATTGAGCTAGCCCTACCCCAAGGAGTGCAACACTCATGGCTGGGTTCCTGTCAAGGAGTTGTATCTGAAGTGGTGTCATCTTGACAGATATTTGGTGCCTGTTAGTGAGTCTGGATTCCATTTTGAGAGCACAATGCAGACAGTATCTCTGAATCTATGTGATACTGAAAAGATGCTGGGAAAAAACCCCCTTCCAAGTGACCCCATTCTCCCATAGGGTCACTGGGCCAGACTACAACACCCAGTACAGAAGATTGCTACCTTGTGAATAAAACAAGCAGGACAACGAAACACTGAACATCTCCCAGCTTAGTGCAAAATGGGACATGCAGAGTAGGATGATTCAGTAAGGAATGAGTAGTTTTTCTCTGGCACCAGGTAGTAGAAAGATAGCTAGGGCTGACATACTGCTAATGCCGGTTTTCACAGGGTGGCTCTCTGTTGATATTAGCAAGGGACCTTCCTGTGACAGAGCCTTGGCTGCCTGGACACCCGCTGGTTTCCTAAACACCACGTATGCTACCTGAAATCCCTAAAAGAAAAAGACACCCAGGTTAGTCAGATACACTGGGGAAATTGGTGATGCAGCAAGAAGCTGCGGTACAAATAACATTAAAAACAAAAATCAAACCACAAGTTGCAGCGGGATAGTAAAAAGAAGAGATAAAGTAAACTTAATTGTGTAATCATGTCACTTAATGTCCCCAAATGGTTCCCTGTATTTCATGTTCCAAGCAGAACCATTCAGTGCTTGCCATTTTTTCCCCCTAAAGCATTAGTATTCCTCTGCCCCCCGAGCTTTACCGTCACAGTTTTGCGGTTGAAGAATTTGGACGTCAGCTTCTCTTTTTTCTCTCCTGGCCCTGGCTTGTCACAGATGTCCACAGACTGCACATGCCCGCAGCGGGAGAACAGCCCAGTCAGAGAGTCCTTGACACGGAGAGTAAGAGAGAACACGCGGTAGAGTAAAGCAGGAGCGCAGCCCGTGCCCTCCCTCGCGCACAGGCTGCGGAGCACTCCGTGCGGCTCTGCCCGCAGCCACCCCGAGGCACGCCGGCTCCCGGCGACGGCCCCGGCCTGCACCGCCCCCCGCTCGGTGCGACCCGTGCCCCACTCACCGGGCCGCAGTACGGGGGCACGTTGAGCACGAAGAGTGTGCGGCGAGGCGGGTGCGCCGTGTCAGCCCCTTCCCGCACCTGGTGCTCCTTCACCAACAAGCAGTGGGGCGAGCGCTGCCGCTCCCCGAACTTCACCGACAGAACTGCGAGGGACGCATCGGTTAGAGACACCGCTGCCGCCCCGGCCCCGCTCTCCGAGTCCCTTCACCCGTGTACCCCTCGGCTCCCAGAGCTCCCTCACCCGCGTACCCCCCGCTCTCGGAGGCCCCTCACCCGCGTACCCCCCGCTCCCGGAGCCCCCTCACCCGTGTACCCCGCGGGTGCCGCTCCCGCCACACGCTCCGTGGCGGCCGCCATCTTGTCCCCGCGCGGCGGGCGCGGGGGCCGCCGGGACATGTAGTCTGCGGGGCGGCGCCTCGCGGATAATGGCGGCGCTGGGGCCCGGCCGTGCCGAGGGACTGGTCCACATTTTCGCAAGAACAGTGTAGAACTAAGGCACTTAATCCTGGCAGGGCAAATAGGCCTTTGGGAAATGTAAAAACATTCAAAGACAATTGTTTTTTAAAGACTCTTGTTACTCAGGAAAATAAAATTAAAAAAAGACAACCATCAAAAAAACCTTTACAGAGGAACTGGTATTTATGACTGAATGGAAGACAGGACCACGCCAAAAATAAAATACTGAAGCAAGACTAATGCATGCAGTGACAAAATATGAAATGATGTGGAGAGCTGAGCCAACCAAATATCCAAGTTAATGAACATTATCAGAAGGAATGGTACATGCAAAAACCATGAAACACACCAAACTTGCACATTGTTGCATCACTTCAGAAGTCATCACACTTTTGAAAGAAAAAAAAATAACACAGTGACGAGTTACCTACCACCTGTCCTGGACAGTTGTTCAATTTAATTAATGAACATTAACTTAGAGCAGGCAATCAGTATTTCATATGCAAGTTTATAATCTCTATCAGCCCAGGGAAAAAAAAGGAAAAAAAACAAACCAAAAACTAACCAAAAATAGACCCATGCTGCATGAGGGCAAAATGTGGATGAACGGACGTGTGGTCAGAACATGGTAGGTACAAACAAGATTAGCATGACAACTGCAGGACATCAGGAGAAACTGGAAAGCTTCTGGAAAGAGGTGAACTGCCTGAAAAGGGGTAAGAGAAATGGGTTACTCTTCTTTCAGTGCCCAAACAAAGGAGCCATGCTATGGTGTATTAAAGACCAAGATGACCTTTAAAGCCTGACCAAGAACAATGTATATCAAGACATTGCTGTAAGACAACTAAGGAGTGTTCAGACAATCACTGATTTCATTGATTTATAGAAAAGTGTACTGTCATATAGCATGGAGCTAGAGAACAGAGCTTCCAAGGAAGTATCTCACTGTCATCATAAACTCACAGATAACTAGAATGCACAATTTAACAGTAAGTTAAACTCCATCTTGCTCTTTGGCTTTTCAAATGGACATGAATCTATTAATTTTTAAAAATGCTTGAATCTCCCCATTCTCTCAGAAGGGACAAGAAATGCACTCACAATACATCTTCACATTTCCACAGCTTTCTGTCTGATAATGAAAGTGCCCTACTGCACCTAGAACAGGTACCCTGATTTCACAGTTGGTATTTTTATAAAATTACTTTTTAAATTACTAGGCTGTCAATAACAAAAGCTGCTCTTTTTTCCTGGGACAAGAGAATTGGCATTAGATGTATAAAAATGGCTCCCACTCAGTAACAAGAGTCAGCTGCTAATTTCTATGATCCAGATTAAAAGGTGGATGAGTATCAGTTCTCTCACCAATATGCTCCTCTTGTTCTTCACAGCATTATCAGTTTTGAAATTTCTATGTTCATCTAAAATCATCCTTGGCTCACTGTTGGAACAGCTCCACTTTAGTTGCTTCACAGCATCTGAAAAGGCTTAGAATCCACTCTCTGTATAACAAATGTTTATTCAGAAACAGATAATACATTATCTTTGCCAACCCTTAATGTTTCCTCCCCCTCCCCCCCTTTTTTTTATTAAGACACAGGTATTTGGTGGGCAATCTAGAAAAGGAGAACAGCTGTCTTAGGTTCCCTCCCCTACAAACATCTCCTGTTCACATGAAGCGCCCTACCAATAACGGTGTCATTTGCTTTCTAACCAAAAAGAGTACTCCAGAAAAACAAGTCCTGCCAAGTCTTCAGTTATTTCCATGGCTAAAAGGGTGAGAAAGAGGAATGGTTTGCACGAGCTAGGTAAAGAGTTCATACAGAACAAGAAAGCAAAAGAAACATAGGGTTGACCAAGAAATGGAATCTGAATCTATGAGAGGTACTCAGCAGAGCTGAACAGAATGAATTAGGTTAGTCTCCTAGCTAGTAGGATCAAGTACAAACCCCAACCAGATCCTGGAAATTGCTCCCAGCTTTCCTCTCTTATAATACAACTTGAACAAACACAAATGAGTGGAGCTACTGGTACTTTCAACATCCAAGGCGACACTGCCGTACAATGGGAAGCACTGAAGTGCCACCTGGTGGCCCGTCACAGACACTCACTGGCCCACGGCACATCCTCGCCGCTCTGCACAGGACTTGCAAGACACTCCTCTCCCGTGTTCCTTACAGAGAGCTAACTGCTCTCTGCTCCAAAATCTCTCCCTGAAGCTGGAACTGCAGCAATCATCCTCCAAATCCAGGCATGGCAGCAGCATGCCAGCAAAGCAGCCAAACAATGCCCAGATGGTGTGTCTCAAAGAAGCGAGTTCTCAGACACAAAATAAGACTGCTACCTGTGTATTAGGATTGAAAAAGGGTCCCAGGTCCTTCCTTTTTAGAGGAGACTGGGTGATTTAGAAGGTAAGGAAAAAATTAATGTCCCTGTATCAGCAGGAGGATGCAATACAGTCTAGTGGGAGATAAATATGATTTCTCCTAGGTCTGAACATGACTGGTTCTTCATTTTTTCAGTCCAGAAAGAGCAGAGTAACAGCCTGACCCTACAAATATATTCATTGTAAAACTGTCAGAACAACCCTCCAGCATTACCAGAGTTGAACCATCCCTTCCCACAGCACAATGGCTGGTGCATCTGTGCCTCTGTCCTTTCTGCCTGGCCCCTCTGTTGGCTGGCATACACAACAGGGACCTCAGTTTTTCCCACTTCTTCTCAACATCACAGCTGCTGAGCAGGAGTATGTCCAACAGCCAGAATGAAGTGGGATGCCACCAAATACATACAAGTCAAAAATGCAAGATGGTGCTTCCTGCATGGAGCCCAACCTGACTTTGTACCCAGTGCAGCAACTTCACAAACAATGTGTTCTTGTCTGTGGACAATCAAGAGGATGCACCTTTTTAGTTAAGGGTCAGAAGAAAAGAGAAGGAGATCACCACTCCTTCCCTCAAAGTCTATGTGCACTTTTAATGGACAATGGGAGCTTTGGGGTAGGATGGAGTTACATGGTATATGCTTGGTAATACATTACTGGCAGAAGGGGCAGGTTATCTTGGGAAAAAAAAACATAGAAGAAAACCCCAACTATGAAAACAGAAGGTACACACACAAGAGGAAACACTATCATACAGTAAGGTAGCGATCATAGAAAACAAAAAATTTCAAGGCAGGCAAATGCAAATAACATCTGCACTCCTGCACTTTCCCCATTCCCCAACTTATATGAGTTTTCCAGTCCACTGCTCCCCCTTCTCAGAGTTTAATTTTGAATTCTGTGGGCTGCACAGAGGAAGAGACCCCTGAGGATTTGAAGAGTGCCTTCAAGATAGTGTCAGGGTCCACTTCAGCTGGGGGATTTGAGGAGGCGCTTGCACTTGACCGGCGTGGTTCCCCTTCCTTCTTCACTGAAGGGGTATCGCTCAATCGGCTGGAGGTTAAAAAAAAAAAAGAAGCAGCAGTATTTAACCTCTCTTTATGGAATAAAATTTAACACAATGTCTGCATTTACTGTTATCAGTGTTGGCCCTTACCATTATTAGAGATAAAGGTTTTAAATATGCTTTCCTCACAAGAAAACATCCTCATCTCAGACTATATTTGAACCCCAGGGCTGAGAACAGTATGTAGTGAAGCTATATTGCACTCAGCTCAACCTACTGTGTGACAGAAAGGAAGAGAAGGAAAATATTCATGGGACAACAGTTCTCAGAACCTGCAAGCGTTTGGTTCTTTTCCCCACCCGAAGGATACTTACAGCAATATAGGCTGGTCTGAGGTGATGACATTCCCATTCATATGAAGATTGCATTTCATTGGTTGACCTAAATAAAAACAGAATAAAAAAGTCATTCTATCAGAGTTGGGGTAAGGCAAGATCCATGAAGTATCACACAACAATGCAGGCAATAGAGTTCCATATACTGGGGAAACATGAGGAAGAACAGCTGATACTTTTGTTGCAAAATCACAGCAACAGAAAAGCCACGGAAACACTCTGTACAATATGAAGGATCACACTAATTACTAAATTACATAGAGGTACAAAGCCCTTAGCAGAGACACAAGAGGCTCTCCCATTCTTAGCTGTCTGCTCCTCATCTGACACTCATAACATGTGACTCGTCTAGAGAAAGGAAAAGCATTTATTTCCAGCTAAAAATTAACAGCTAATTTCTGTCTAACACAACATTGCAGTAGATCTGGGTTAAAAATTGCATTATTTAAAAATTGCAAGTTTATGGAGGAGCTGATACTACCTGTTTTACAAGTCCATTTTAAAGTGTGTCTGACTACACCCTGAAACTATTGCAAATATTAGTTTTACTTGTACTTTGCAAACAGCTTTTCTGTAAGTGAGTAAAGCCTTGCTAAGGACTATCTAGCTCTTGGTACCAGATTAGAAACAAAAGAAATTTAATCTGGAAGTCAAATCAGCAGACTCACCAGGACCCTGCCTCCAGCATTCTTTTTGTAAGAAAATATGGGTGGGTTTTTATAATTCCACTTAAATAAACTGTGCATATATTCAGCTAGTTACACAGGAATGTATTACATTATCTAGCTCTTGAACTGATTTTCTGGCATTTCTCCTCTCTTGGTAGCACATGAGCATCTGAGATGATTTAAACTTCCCACTGAGGTGGAAAAGTCATTGTTGATTTATTTATCCTAAATGTAACTCCAACATCACACTTACCATCTAAGCACCTGTTGTTGTATTTCTTATACGCTGTGATGGCATCTTCCTTCTTCACAAATACCACCTCAGCCACTCCAGGGTGCACCAGCCGGGCTCGCTTCAGAGCGCCACACACACAGAATAACTCCTGAGGGCAGAGAGGGAGTCGTCACTACGGTCACAGGAAAGGCACCAACTGAGAATGTTGTTTCTTAATCACACCACCCATTTTGTTGGCAGAACCTGGACACTTGTCTTACTGTGTTTGTTATGGTATGAGTACTTAGCAGTAGTAATAGAGTTTACACATGCAATATTACAAGGCCATTTCTCTGTAATGTTTTTCACATAGGAAGACCAGATTCATTCTCAGCCTCATGAGAATGGAAACCCCTACACAATTTGGACGGAGGCCTAAGTTCAGGGAGAACACACTGAACATCATTTGGCATAAACTCTTCTAAGTGATGTCAGGTACCTCAGAACACCCTAGAAATAGGATTTTGTCCTATCTTCTTAAGCACACACTTGTTTTAAAAACATGAACAAAACATAAAATAACCATAGACACTCAAAGTTTTTTGCAAGGAAAGTAAACCCACATCATACCCCTCTTCATGGCATTCACCACAGATCAACTGATTTATCAAAACAAGTAGGATAAGGAAAGGAAGTGTCACTCATCCAGTCTGTCAGTAAGCAACACTCACAACAATATCTTCCTCTGTGACTCGAGGATGCAGATTATTTACGGTCATCTTTGTGCCTTCCAAGGGACTGAATGCCAGCTGCCAACACAAACAAATGCATCACATAAAAAAGGTCAGAAATACAGCACACAAGACAGCACAGCAGAGAAAGCATTAAGAAGTCAGTAAGGGGATGTCTGGCAATGTCTGTACACACACATGGACACAGGAGAGAGCTACAGCTCATAATGGAAAGTATCAATGCTTACAAAAGCCCAGCTCATGTGATTGCAAAAAGAAGCTCCTTTTCCATGCTAACTTCTCTTCAAAGTAGCTTTTTGCTCTTATTCCCAAGAATAACACTAACTTACTCTGTTTACATACACAGTACTCTGGTCATGCCCATACTTTTAATAGTATGTCTCTGTTGCACTCTACACCAGCCAGCAACCCTCAAAATACAGCTCTAGCCTTTCAAGACAAAGCTGAACTCAACATGCCTGGGAATACCTGATGGGTTACCTGAACCCCATATCAGGTAATTTGGCAAAGCAATTACAGGCAGGTTGTCTACAAGTTGCCTGAGAGGTTTCATGTGTACAGCAAGCAGCTGTATTTGGAAAAATCCTTTTTTCTCCTTGCTAACTGGAGTGGGCAGAAGACAACATATCAAACAGTGTTAAAACACTACCCCTAGGGACATGAAAGCCACCAAGGAGTGTCAAAACAACTGCCACCTCCCTGTAATATGGATTCCTCCAGCACCATGTGCTCTTGTGTCAGAGAAAAAGGTTGAGAATCAAGATGCATTATCTGACAATTCTCAGTCTCCCGAACTTTGAGGAAAAGCATGTTCAGACTAGTTTCAAATTCTTGGGACATGGACTGCAGTTATCAGAATAACCCTGATGGTGTTTCAGAAATAACGGTCAAAGGCAGCAGAATGAGCTGCTCACATGACTAACAACAGCAAGTTTCAGATGTTTCAGAGACTTCTATAAAGAGCACCTTCCCCTTCCCTGAGCTCACCTCAACAGGTGCCGGCTCTTTTGGAGGCTCTTCCTTTGTCACTAAGGTTCGAGACATGTTTGTCAAGGCCTTCGTCCGCATAGGAGAGGGAGGTGCAGCTGGAGCTGTGTATGTATCATTTTGGACCACTTTAGTCAGGGGAACAGTCTTGGACAGAGAGAATTTATTGCTGCTCACACCAGTCTACAGGATGAAAAAATAAAGCACCTGTGAGAGCTGTAGCCTACAAAAGTCATCACTTTTTCAAGCACCACCAACAGAATATTACTAGCATGCACTAAGAACTGAGTGTCCTTCCCAGTGCCAAAAGTACTGCAGGGGTGGAAGCTCTGAGATAAAAAAAAAAAAATCAGCTAATGCTCTGGGCATAAACATAAAAAGATACGTTTATCCCAAAAGAGCACTTCCCTCATAATCCCTTTTTGTTTTC
Organism: Myrmophylax atrothorax; assembly: GCA_026770055.1. NCBI lineage: Eukaryota > Metazoa > Chordata > Aves > Passeriformes > Thamnophilidae > Myrmophylax > Myrmophylax atrothorax. The sequence goes on along the minus strand of JAOXXN010000265.1, from coordinate 48,930,057 downwards.
ATATTCTTCTTGTGATCTGAATTCAAAAAGCTCTTTTCATACCAAGATTTTCAAGTACTTTACAAAGTGTTCACAAAGATAGCTCATTAACAGTAAGATTGAGAAGCCCTAGTACAACAAGCAATAATTCTTTGGAAACACCAAGCTAGGGCACACAAAGACATGAAGCAGAACCTTTGTAGTTGGAACTGAGTTTAAAGCCAGACTAAAAGCTGTGCTTGGAAGCTGCTGTGAACACCAGGGAGAACAAATTTACTCCTGAAAAAAAATCCCAAAAGAACTTGTAAGACTATTTAAGAATCAAAAATGGCCAGCAGCTCTACTCTGAAAACCCACATGAGGAAATAAACCTATGGGATAATCATTGCACTACCCTGCCTTCTTGATGGCAAAACCACATGAATTTGCTTCTTCAGAACCACAGAATAACTTAGGGCAAACCTATGTCCAATCCCCATGTCTGCAGCAGGGCTAACTTCAAAGGCACATCAGGTTGGCTCAGGGCCTTATCCAGTTAACTGCAGAATATCCAAGAATGGCCATGCCACCTGCTGATCAGTACAGTGAACATTTCGCCAATTAGAATTTATTTTGCTGCAGCACATTTTTTGGTTCATCTTCTCCATGGTCTCCTGGAAAGAACCTGGGTTTTGCCCTTTTGCCTTTTCCAGGACCACCCAACAGGCAGTGAGAATGGACAGATTTCACTATAGCCCTCTCAGCCTTGAGACATGGCTCTCTCATCCTCTCAAAAGACTATGCTGCAGCCCTCTGACTGCCCTGTTGTAATGGTTCCATTCTATGCCTTTCTTGTATCACTGTGCCTCAAAACAGGCACAGAATTCCAGGTGCATTCTCAAAATGCCAAACAGGAATAACTGCCTTCCTTGACTTGCTGGCTGTGATCTTTCATCTCCAGTTGGCCTTTGTTGCTGGAAGGATGCACTAGCTCATTCTTAGTGGGTCACACAGCAGGACCCCCAGGCTCTTTCCTACAAAGCTGCTTTCCAACCACTCAGTTCTCAGCTTAAGCTGCAGAGGGTTATCCCCTGCCAAAAGCAGGGGCACATACTCATCTGTACTGAAATTCCATCTTCTCCAGAGCAACAATCCTCCCCAACAAGATGCCAACTAAGATTTCACCTGGCAAGGTATTTCCTGCTAAGATGTCCAGTCTCTAGAAGCAGCAGAAAGCTTCCCTTGCTCACACAGTAAGAAGATAGGTTCAATCCACTTCCTCAACAAGGAGGAAGTAAGAGCCAAGGTGTAGCAACCTGCCAGCAAGGCAGAAAGCACAGAAAGGGCCCATAAAACCAGTTACCCTAAAAGAACTCTGTTCCAAAAATAACAGCAGAAGCATTGGCACAAAAGAAGGATGGGTGAAGAGCAAGTATTTGAGGAGAAAGCAGCATCTACAAACTTCAAAAGAACGTAAGCTCTGTAAAGACACAGCCTTTATGTCCACGTCATGTGAGCACGGTGTGGTGGGGACTGCTCAGATAATCCCTTACCGAATTGTTCAGGAAACTGCTTGTGGTGGTGATTTTCATCTGTTTACTAGGAAGGGCAGGGACACTTTCATCATCATCTTCCATGTCATACAGACCCTGCAGAGAAGCAAGGTAACAGTTTACAAGCAGATAGATTTAATCTAGACATTTCTAAATTAGGTAGTTTTCTCTTGTCTTCAACCATCTTCAGGTAATGAACATGACTACACTGGACTTCACTCTTGTCATTGCTGCTTGTAGACACAGAGCTGAAGGTACACAAGTGCATTTCAAAACATCTGGGTAAAAACTATCAGACTTCTCCAGAAATGCCACAGTAAAGCTGTTCCCCTAAGTATACTGAAATCACATACAGACTTCTCTAATCTCTAGACCTCATTAGGACTTTTGAGACCATATTAATGGAATAAAGCCTCAGTGTCTCATTTTTAGCACCCTGGTACTTTAAAGTTGAAATCTGTGCATGAGTTTTAAATTAGGGTTTTTTTAAAAATTAAACAGATGCCTGCAAAATACACCTGACCTGAACATTCCTTTTGAACAGCCTGCTTTCCTCAGCACAGCACATATCCATCTGGCACTAGAAAACACTGCACTAGGAGGTTTACTGAACAAGTCATTAATTTCCCAGTTCAACTTAATGCTCACAGTCCTGTCTTAAAATACTGAGGCGAACTCCTACACAAGTATTTTTTTCATAGACTCTAAAATAATGTTAAGAAAAAGTCTAGACACAAATGGCACTGCCCAGAACATAAGAATTCACAACTCCAAGCAGCTTTTCATTAATTCAGTGGAAAGGTAAAGAAAAATGGAGGGATTAGCAATGAGAGCTTGCAAAATCAGTGGGGTGTCACAGTCAGCAAGATTCTGATTTACAAACAGGGAAGTTGTTCCAGTCACAGAAATGCTATGAAGAAAAAAACACCCAAAGGGATGGGAGAATAGAGAATTGGTGCAGAAAATAAAAGAGCTGGGAAAAACACTAGCCATCAGGACAATGGACATTTGGGATGAATGAAATGGATTCCAGGCTTATAGTGATGAGGTCAGAATAATGAAGGCACTTCCTTAAGCAACAGCATCTGGGATAGGTGAGGGCAGCAGGCCAGCATAAAGGTAACATACACAAATAGCTAAAATTACCATAATCAAGGCAAAAAAACCCAACCAAAAATAGGACATGATACTGTGAATGTCAGTTTTCCAATATTTCATGTCATACTTTATGTGTATACACACAAAATGAAGCAAGTAACAGAAACATGTAATTCCTCTCTGAAAGTAGCCAAGGCAGTCTGAATGGCTGGGGGCTGCTGACAAAGGCCTTTAAAACTGATCTCAGAAGAGAAGGCACAAATTCCAGGGTCTTTCTTAGAATCTGCCTGATAAGGGATGTGGTAACTTTGAAAGTACGTCAGAATACTCGTTAACATCATCAGATTTCTAATACTAGTTAACACCATCAAACACTATCGGTTTTCCAGCAGGGACCCAGAGCTGGGATTTCTCAGGAAGGTTGTACCTTCTCCCACCTCGCAGAAGCACATTCCACCATGTACAATCACATCAACTCTCTGAAGTGCTGGCAGCAGGGTGAATCAAAACAACCAACAACCTGATTTGATGAGTGTCACTAGGCAATTTATACAAAGACAGGTAAAGGTCACGGTCTCTAGAGAAAAAAGCCATCAGCACATACAGACAAAACTGGGATTACCTACTTCTCACTCAGACAACATATAAGGAATCAAGATCAATTCCACTTAATGAACATCTCAATTACCATGAAAGCATCTTAATCAAACAAGAATAGGAAACCAAGCTTACGGAGAACTTCCAAACACTTTTCTTTCCTACTTGTAGGTTTTTTTGCACCTGCCAATTTTTATGGACAAATTTCCTTCCCTGCCAAAGGTAACAAAGAGAGCACAGAGCAGGTACACACCTGTTTGTGTGTATGGTTGTTCACCACGTTGATCCTCATTCCTGCTGGATGAGAGTGTCCAGGAACTGGAGCCTTCTGCTACAGTTAGAGAGAAAGAACCAAAACATTAAACATTACAGCCCATCAGGTCCACATTTCAGAAGATCAGAGCATTTAGTTCATACCCTGAGAGCACTTACATGAAACTCACTCTCCTGCTTTAAAATATATTTCCACAATATACTCTTAGATAACATCTCTGTTTCCAGTACCATGTTCAATATGAGATAGCTTCACTTAAATTGAAGAAATTAAAACCTAAGGCCACAAAAAGAATTTGTGTGATTCAACTTACTTAGGTTTTAGTCCAAGATTAATGGGAAGGGAACTTAACTTCAGCTCTGCCAGGCTGACTAGATCTACATTTCTGCCAATACAAAACCATGAATGGGGTAAACCAGACACGAAGTGTCAATTCTTTCTTGCAACAGGCAACCAAACGTGCGTATCTCCATCAAACACAAAAAGCTGGAACACAACTTAATTCAGTTACTGCCCCTTAACACTACAGCTGGAACAAGCTGTAGTGGAATAAAATGATGGACAGGATAGTGTAGCTGCCCCTTCTGCAGTCCATTATAACGTGAAACAGAGAAACCACAACAGAAGTGGTCAGGGAATGTAGCTGTGCTAATCAATAGCTGAAATCATGCAACAATGCCCTCAAAAACACAGTTCTGTTTTCTGGAAAAACTGGAAGCTGTCCATTACAGATAAAAGTGGATCTTCTCACAAAAATACTCCACACAGGCAGCAAGATCGTCAGATTTGCATTTTATCTAGACTGTAACACACACCATAACACCCTCACGTTTCAATTTGCTAAATACTTCAGAAACAAGGACACCCATCCTACAGGAAGATCTACGGAAATTCTTTGGGTTTCCAAGATTTTTCCTTGTTTTATGATAGACAGGCCCTCAGGACAGGACATACAGAGCTGTGTTCTACACCTTGGATCGAGATACTCTAGTGTGATTCTGCTCCCACATTTGGGAAGATAGTAGGGCCATGGGCAATTCAGAATTTCAGTATAAATATTTTTTAAAATTACTAGACAATTGCTCATGTGCAAGGTTCTGTCTACAGTCTTTATCATCCTTATATTCTATTATATTTTTCCTTGCACTATATTACCTAACAAATAGAAAATACTATAGGTCAAACCGAGTCACAAAAAAACTCCCCAAAAAACACAACAAAAAAAACCAAACAAACAAAAAACCCCAAACCAGGTCAGAAGAAACAGCTACTGCACCAAGTCTCTGGAAACTACTTTAACTTCTAGGAACTTCATGGAAAGTGTTCAACTCCTAATGGCTGATAGTGGTGATTCGGCTTAGAACACCAAGAGTACTAATTACCCTGTTAATTAATGGCTACTGAACAGACAGCTCTACTGCTCTGTGATTAGCCCTTCTGGCCGCAAGGGTCTCACATCAGCCTGGCAGAAAACCAGCAAAGCAGTGAGAAACTTCCTAGGCTGAAGAAACATGTTAGTTCCATGCTTGTAGAGGTGAGGAGCAAAACCCTCCTCAACCAACTACCCTGACAGTCTGGAAACTTCTGAGTCTGCCCACTGTACAGACACACAGTTCAACATCAGTTGTTTGTCAGGGAAGTTGGCTAAGAATCAAGTTGCTGCACACACAGCAAAGTGGAATTAGAAAACCAGCCAAGGAAATCAGAAGGTCAGAGTGACCAACTGATTACAATACCATTGAAATAAATCTTGAGTCTCAGCAGGAATGCATTATGTAATCAGGCAAAGCCCTGGAAACCAGGGCTTTCCTGAAAACCAGACAAGTATAAAAAGAGAAAATGGTAGAAAGGCTCACTGAATTTTTGATCTTCTTAGATACAAACACAGCTGCATATTCTGAACTATTACCCCACCACTAAGGATAAACCAGTTACCTAGACAGGACAACCCACCACATCAGACTTGCAAAGAGGAGAGGTATAAGAATGACAAAAAAATCTGCATCATTTTCTTTATGTTTGAAAAAAACCTACTTAATCATTTACAACATCTGCTCTAATGCTGACAGGAACATTGCTTTAGTCTTTTGGGGCCCAAAATTAAAATGAAAGTGTAGATGAAAGGTGTGATTCTACAAAAAGCCCCAAGCAACTGCAAGGACACACAAAAAATACAGAGTTGTGCCTCACAGTCTGGAACAAACTGTATCATCATCACTTCTATTGTAAACACATGAACATAATAACGTATTGTTGTGTCTACTGAGCTGCTGCAGAGTGACCGAGGGGCTCAGAGGCGACTTTGCTTCACCTACTTGGATGGTTTTGGTGATTTTCATGGCTGGATTTACTGTCCCCATGGTTGGGCTGATGGCAGCTGGAACGCTCCTTTTTAAGCTGATCTTCTCTCTGGCATCCACCACTTTGGTCACCTTTTCAGCAGCACCGCTCTGCTGCTTACGGGAATTCAACATCTCTCGAGCATCCTGCACCTTCCCCTTGATTTTGAACCGCGCGTCCTTTTGAACCAGTTTTTCCCGGGCATCTTTAACCCCCAGTTTGTGTCGGGCATCAGTGAGTCCGATCTTCTGTCGGGCATCAAACGTCCGCTGGAAGCCGACGGCCGGCGAGGATCTGGTCAGAAGGTTCTGCTGGATCCCAATGCGAGATCTTACACCTCCAAACACCGGCCTCGTGTTAAGTCTGGGGAAGGAAAAAACCAGTTTCAGACGTTCTAGGATGTGACACAGTGTCAACAAGAGCATTTGTGGTGCTGCAAATAATAGCTCATTATTGCCACACAGAAATCCACTCAGTCGCATGTCTGAATACAAGAGTAGAGCTCCTAAGCTGTTTCATGCTGGATTTTGCTTTCTACATAAACAGCTAAGGAACTGATTTCCAGACTCCATCCTTAAGCCCACATTTACAAACTGAAGGGCCTGACTTCAGCTGTGCTAAGGATATACTACATTTAAACAAAATTCAACTACTCAGGTACTTTGGGGAAACCTTTGAAGACAAAGGGGAACAGAAACAGACTTTCTAGCCTTAGGACTGAACAGGGCTGCTAAAGCATCTTTTGTAATACAACAATACAGCCCAGGACAAAGGAAACATGGAACTACAAGATTTGAAGAATTCTGGGTTGCAAGCTCAGATGTGCAGGAGTACAGCAACTTGGATTTTAGGATGGACAAGCACCAGTGACAATCTCAGTTCAAAGACATCAGTTTCAAGGTTGATTGGCTTCCAGCCAGAATAGTTATCAGTCAAATTACTTTTTAACATGACTGCCTCTTCTTTAATCTACAGACCTACTGCACTCAGTGGCCTTTACTTTTTAAGCACATCATTATCACAGCAAGAGAACAGCCCACAGGAAGGACTGCACTTGTACACAAGTATTCCTGGGAAGGTGCAAAATATGGAGTCAAAGCTAAAACTGGTTTCTTGTTACGGCTCTGATGCTTTTTTCAAAATCTGCCCTAAAAAACAAATCAGCTTATCCAATTTTTTAAATCCACTTCCCCTTGTAAGCATTTTTAAGGTTTCCTTCTTTTCCATTGGGTTTCTTTTGTTTGAAAAAAAGGATGACAAAGTACTAAGAGAAATTTTAAAGTTAAGGTACTAAAAAAATATTCTTCTTGTTGACTTTTTATAACTCAAACTAGAGGGCTACAGTGTTCATCTGCTTTCTGAAATGTGCTGTTCAGTATTACAAAGTCCAAAAGTTGATATTTAGAATTTGTTGTCATACTCAAAAGGTTAACATCACAAAATCAAATGATGAGGATGATGCTATTTCAGTTCTTTGTATCAGTGTTTCCTGATCTAACCCTGTAACCTTAACATTGTTTACAGTCATGTATTTTCAGTGGAGAGATCTGTAAAGAAGCCAAACCAAAACAAAATGAGGAGAGGAAAGACTGAACCTCTGCTTCTGTGTCTTCCATTCCTGTGTCCAGACATCTGGAGAGCTGGGACTGGGGTCCCATTTTGTTACCTAGCTAGGACTCCTATGGCTGCTCTCCATACAGCCAAAGCACACTAGCTACAAGAAACAGGACTATTATTAAGACCATTTATTATGTCTGGAATAATACAGAAGACTAACAGTGCCCACAAAGTAACAGCCACAGAGCAAGACTTCCCTTGCAATTTTAAAAAGCATTAATTTAACTGTGTTGAAAGCATTCAGTTAATGAGCATAAAGAGATCAAAAGAAAACAAGAAATCTATGCATGGGCACTTAAGCTAGCATTAGTTGAACCTGTTATTGACACCAGTGAAATTGGTCAGGAAACTCTGCACTGAGGATTACATCAATTCTGAAGACTTGTGTTTATCCCTGTGAGCATCTCTCTTCCATACATAATTGCTGACCCTACAACAGCAGTAACTGCCTTGGTACTTTGTGCCTCAGCACGTGAAATCAAAACAGATCTCAAAGATTTAGTTCACTTTCCAGAATTCCAAGTCCTGGCTTGAATATTTTGTGGGTAGAACATTTAATAGGTGAAGATTTTTCTATTATTTCACGTAGAGTACTCAACAGCACGGATGTAAGGATTTAAGTTGACTCAGTTTACCCAGCCTTCACAAATGCCACCTCAGGAATCTTTACAGTGAGCTAAACATGACAGAAAATAGAAGTGCAAGGCACAAAAATTTTTACAGTGCTGCAGAGGGATTGTTGTCGAGCAAATAAAAGCAGAACAAACACCGGGAAGAAATGAGAGTTAAGGAGGGATTTGAAAAAGGATAAAGGAGGTACTTGGGGCACAGTAAGCAGCCTAAGACTGTTCCAAATATGCAGGATAACATGAACGGAAGTGCAAAGCCAAGGCCTTGTCTAGACTAGGATTTAAGTATGTTCAAATGTTTTGCTAGTATGTTAGCAGATTAACTTTCAAAATATTACTCTAAACGTGTAAGTGTATATACATCCAGAGTTAAAAACTGAGAGTAATAACTAAAAACTGTAACAAAAAGAACCCCAACAACAAAGCAGGAGCCCACTGAGCTAACACAGCTGGAAGGAAATCCATGGCCAAAGATGCTTCAGAAGCATCAAGAGCCTATGGCAAATGGGAAAATGAAAAGCTACCAAAGGAGAAGCCTGGTAAGAACTGCCAACTGCTGCACCGGAGTAAGTGGCCCTGCACCGGCGACAGGTGCTGTACAAACACTCAGTCTGATCCTGCCGCTGATCTGCAACACGCTCCACATTCTCACAAGCGTTTCAAACCATCTGCCAGAGTACCCTTAACTCCGTTACAGGCGTTGCAGCGACGCACGTGAAGCCCCAGCGGTGTCGCCCCCCAGCCCCGCTCGGTTACGGCTCCCCGAGGGCCGCCCCCGTGTCTGAGCCGCTCCCGGGGCAGGGGGACCGGCACCCCCGGCCGGTATGGGACACCCCGGCCCGGACACTGAGCGGCTGAGGGGCGCGGCCCCCGCTGGGCGGGGTTAGTCTGCGGGGAGCAGCGGGAGGCACCAGAGAGACGCGGGGCGGTGCCGAGAATCCCGAGGAGAAGGGGAAGGCGAGGGGCTGTGGCGGGGGGCGTCCTTGCCCCGCCGGTTCAGCGCCCGGCACAGGGGCCGAGATGGACGGGCCGACCCCCGACCAGCCCTGAGCGGCGGCCGCGGCCACCACCTGCAGGGCCCCACGGCCGAGCCCTGTGGGACGGCCGGGCCCGGCGCCAGCGCCCGGCAGAGGCGGCTCTGAGGGTCTCGCACCCACGCCGTCATTTCTCTGTTTTACACCGTCATTCTTCTGTCTGCTTCACACATATGTACGGTTTGTTGTGTTTGCACTGCACCAAGTGCGATCCCGACAAGCAAACGGGAGTCACGGCTGCTTTGCGCACTTTAAAGCGCTCGGTTACCTCGCGAGCCCTTCCAAATGCTGCCCTGGAAATGCACGTCACAACTGCTCCAGACACACTGCCGATTAAAGGGAATCCCCCCCACCGAACCAGCTCGTGAGCCGAGCCGTGGATTGGTGAGGAAACACAGACCAGCAGCACGCTCTGGATCCCCCTCTCCGTCCTCCGCAGGGACTCATGCCGTGGGGTTGCCTTGGTGCCAGGGCTGGGCACGCTGCATCCACACCTGGCTGTGTATTCGCTGTCCCCAGGCTGCGGTGCCACCGCTGCCAACTGGGCAGCCCAGTCCACGTCACCTCCACGTCATCACACTGGTACTAGCCGTGTGCCCGTTCCACCCGGCGCTGCAAACACAGACTGTATGGGCTGCCTCCTCCTCTGGCTGGCTATTTCATCCAGTTCATGCTGTTTCCCATTTTAAACTTGAATCTTCACACAACTTCCTAAAACGTACAGGAATTCAAGTCTAAATCATATATAGTGAGGGAAGAGATGGTGTGAGGAAATAATTAGAACCACTGGATTTTCTTTTTATCTCTGAGGACAACTGAAGCTAAAACTGCAATTGTTGTATTTCCTGGACCACTGAGACTTACTAGCGACCTCCTGCTTGTGCATTATGCTGGAGAACTCTGAGCAGAAGGCATAAGAACATCCATAGTTCCATACACATCTTCTTAAACTGAAGTTGTACTGGCTTTTAATATGTATGTCTCACATATATAACACTAATGCACATACACAGAGGCATAGGTATTCTCTTCCTTTCTAGGTAAGGCTCTGTCTAGTCCTAATTTAGAATTGTAACCTCAGTAAAATTGGTTTTGTAAGTCATCAATTGAACAGGCCAGGAAGTACCTGCTCTGCAACAAAGATTTTTTTCTCTCCTGTGCAACTATTTTAAGAAAAGCAAAAAACAGAAAGAAATCTTCTCTATTGAATAGGATTTCTAATAAACTACCTACAATTTGGAAATATTTGTTCCTTATATTCTTAAGTTGTTCAAATATTGAAAGGCATCAAATGGGAATGTGTGATAGGATTGTGTTCAAGTACTTTTCCAATAAGTCAGGTACTTAAACTCATCCCCCTCATAAAAAAGTTTGCAGAAATTCCTGTCAGCTTCCATGGGCTTTGCAGATTGTCCCTGTAAGATTTCAGATCAGAAGTTACTGCATGGAGCCTGATGGAAGAGGAGACGTGGCTATCCTGGATTTTGTGTACCACACATCTGTTTCTCTGAGTATTTCTAAAGAGTTGCATAACATTGGCAACTGTGAAATAAACACTTTGTTACTGCAACACAATGTAGTGTTAGTCATGATTTATCAGGCACACAGTCCTGAAGTTTGTCTGTGATTGATGCCCAGTCAGCTCAAATCAAGCAGGGAGTTGTAATGCATCGCTGGGCAATCCTGGGGAAAACCTCAGCACCCGAATTCCCAGGTTTAATGTAGATAAACCTGGCTATACATAGTTCTCAGGAGTACCTACTGCTCATAAAATCTGGTGAGATTTTGAGGACTGTTTTCCTTTCTACACTCATTGTGCCAGATGGGTAACAGTGGAGGTGTTGTATCAGTTGTTTTTACAGTTTTCTGAAGTGGCCATTGGCATTTTCTGGCACAATAATGGAGAGAGGCTTAACACAGCTGAGAACATTGGGATACTGAATTTTCAAATTAGAAGACTTACATAATCTTTTGGCAGAAAAGGTTAAAGAACTTTAACTTGGTCTACAGACTTTCTGCCACCTGAGAATAAAAAGGATGTTAAGGACCCGGGAAAGGAGCCAAACATTTTCTGGGACTAGGATAATAATGTACCAAGTGAGTCCTGCAGTTAGAGAAGTAGAATTACATGGGGAATGAAGACAATATCGATTGACTTTTTGAGGTACATTGTGGAGGAGGCAACAAAGGAGAGAAGAAAAAAAGAACAAAAGCACCGTGCACAAAACCCCTTAACACACCCAAACACTCTTCTCCCTGATGCCTCTTGAGGAGCTGAGTGCCTGCACCCTCTGAGCAACACTGATACACTGAAAAATTTTTCTTCCTTATAAACAAAGAACAAGTTTCATGCATTTTGACCTGCTATCAATGGCCTGGTACAAACACAATTGTGCAGGTGTTGGTTGCTGATAAGTGATTTATAGGCTAAAGTCAAGAGCAATAAGACTGGGAGGTCACTGGCATGCTCCTGGTGAATGTGGCATCTGAGCAATCTTGGTGTTTTGCCTCTTAATTTCCCCCATGAGAACGCTGTAGTGATGAGAGCAGTGTGGCATCCCAACTGAAGTCTCAGGGGAGATAATTACTGGAGCATGATGAGAATATGCTAATTGTAGAAGGCTCTGAAGACTTGTTTTATTCCCTGATGCAGACTCTTACTGAGAGTTGAATTTAATGATAAATAAAGGAAAACATTTTTAAATATGAAAATCTGAAATGGGGAAAGAGAAAGGTTTGTTGATAATACAATCCATTCAAAGTGAACACTAACATTTTAAATGATTTGCTTGAGTAGAGGGCTGAACTTAGACATGGAATGTTTTCGCAATACTGTGGCTGAACATCAATACTTGTGTAAGAGAACTTCTGTGGTATTTTAGGAGGAACTGAAGAGAGCAAGTATTCATTTCACCAAAAGTTAAAAACCAGGTCTAAGTGACACTATTTTCATTTCTCTTGACCATTTTGTCCTTTGGGCTCAGACTCTCGGTATGCCGTCCTCCAAAACACAGGTCAGCAGGGAAGGAGATTACTCAGCTGCAAATTGTAATGCTTCTCAGACAATATTTTTCTTCCCAAGTAAGTCTGAAATAATATGGCTGAGCAAGCAAGCAGCAGGTTATTTCTGAGAAATCTGGTTCACAAAGAAAAGCTGTGCACTGACTGTTTTATATCAATAATCAAGACAGTTTAACCTGTTAGCGATGCTCTCAGATACGCTTTTGTGTCTGTTGGATTGTTACTGCTGTGTCCCACTGAGAAGTGTGAAGGTAGAGCACCCTCACTGGAAAGACTTGATCAGCCTGAAACAGAAACTGATTGACAAAGGTTGATCATCAACTTATGAGGGTTCACTGTGGTCACCAGAGCCTCATATTCTCCTGGTTTGGAGCCATGGGAAGAAGAAAAGTAAGGAAATAGGATTAAAGGATTTCTTTTCCAATATATGCTCCTAGGTAGCAACAGTGTTTCTTCAGTTAACCCTGTGCTGAGATGGGCTGGTTGGTTTGTTTCTAGGCAGAAAGACTTGTTCCAATGGCTTTATGTCTGGGCT
>JAOXXN010000265.1:48868743-48903311 GCA_026770055.1 Myrmophylax atrothorax | reverse complement strand
AGGTGGATTCCTCTGGCCACTGTCCTTTAAGATTACATTGAGATGATGGCTTTAAGCTTGCTATTCCTAAAAGAAAGACTTGCTCCTTCCAGCAGCATCAGCAGCCCCTTAACTCATCTGCCACCCTGAATGACAAGAAGGGTGCCACTTTGAAGCATCTCGAGAAACCTGGTAGAGATCATTAATTAAGAGGCATGAGTGTTGTGTTTTAATTTAAACACAGGGGAAGTGGTGTATGGGAAAGACATGAGCTAGCAGCTTCCCAGTCTTGGTTTCTCAGGGCAGTTTTCAGCACAAGGAACTACAATACTCAATGTGGTCACCACTGGGTCCCTCGGGGCAGGCATGAACATCTCCAGGGCATGGATTTCACAGTGTTACTCCCAGCAAATTAGTCTGGTTGTGTTCCCCAGCAAGGGCATCCCCACAAACAACATTTTACCTTATGGAGACTCACTTTTCTGATTAAAAGTATTACCTAAACACTGTTAAAAACCTTATGTACATCAATTTAATCTACCTCATTGACTGACCTCAGACTTTCATATGGGAGCAGCTTTGGGAAAGAACAAGGTATAGAAAATAAACAAAGGATCACAGGCAAAGGGATGAAAGAAATTTAACTTGAAAAACTCCAGTTGCTGTGATGACAAAGCAGAAACTTACCCAGAGGAAATCCAAGAGTGGCAGCATCACCAAATCACCCTGAGACAAGGACTACAAACATACCATGGCAATTTGAAGTGATAGGGAGTGTTTTACAAAAGTAGCTAGCCTAGCTGAGGCATTTAAGCCTAATAATTTTCCTGCTGGAGTCTGAGCCAAGCAGCCTTCCTGTCCCTGCCTTTAGCTTGGGCAGCAGAGAGGCTCAGCACGGTGGGGTGGGGAGGTCATCTCAGATATCCCCTGACTGCCCATAGTGGGGGACTGGAGACCTTGCAGACAATCTGGAGAAGCTTCTAGGAAATCCTCCTGGCTGGGTCCAGAGGCAAAGCCTCCCATGTGCCCACCCTTCTTGCAGGAAGGCCATTTGTGTTGTCAGTGATTGAAGTGAAGGGCTGTTTGAGTTCTTTTGGTGTAGGTGCAGGTATGTGCCTCAGAGGTGTTGCTTTACACTGAAAGAGTAGAGGCTTCTTTGAGAGGCCATTTAAAGTGATGGGCAGAAGGCAGTGAAGGTATATGCTGGCAGCAGCAATGTTTCTACCCCGTGCTTGGTACTAAAGTGGTCGCTTCTGTTAGAACTGGAGAGTGGCAGGGGACTATCATTAGACCTTCAATTCACCTTCCTGGCTAAATAAAAGCTAGCACAGGGCTTGTGCTGGCACAACAGGAGGAAGGATTGTTGCCTACAGAAGATCATACTGAGATATGAAAGTGAATTGTGATGTCTGAATTGGTACTAGGAGCCAGCGGTCCCTGGAAGCACAGAATGGCCACTGAACTGAAATGCCTGTACACCCAGTGTGGCACTCAGAGGTCTCGTAAAAGCAGAGGAGTGATTTATGCTGCAAACCAAACCAAAAATGTTCCTGGACTTTTTCTAACCTTCCCAGTTTTCAACATTGAGAAATATGCTGGGGTTTTTTAGTTTTGTTACAACATCCTGACTTAGGGAAAGCGGATGTCAAAACAGATGCCTAATATTGAGATAATGGACATCTGTAATTAAAATAGCACTGAGTCTCAATTAACCTTATGGGCCACACCAGAGCACTTTGTCTTATACAGAAAGGTGGGTTTGAGCCAGTTCAAGGCACAGTTATACTGGTCAGATTGCACATGTGCAGCATCAAACAAGCCTAAGACACACTGGACTGACTTTTTCCTGATGTGAGTCAACAGCATGCCAGACTGAGCCATTTGCTTACTCAGTGGGCAGTAGAAATGTCAGTCCTGCTGTACTGTCAGAATATTTTGTATGCTTGCCTTGGAGAGCCCAGGATTCTGCTTCTGAAGTTCCTGAAGTGCTTGCTTGGGAGGATGTACTGCTGTGGTTTGTCTCTCGCAGGCAGCAACACAGTGTTTCATCTCCCCTCTGCACAATCTCATGGGAGTGGATAAATCAGGGTCCTGTTGCTGCTGCTGCTGGCAGTGCTGTTCTCCATCCAGCCTCCACAGGCTGTCCACCAAGGACACCCGGCAGCCATTGATTATGGCCAGCAAGCAGAGCAGGCTGGTCTCAGCTTCATGCTTAAACACCCCGTTGGCACAGACCACCAACACAGATTTGCATGGGGTTACAAGCAGAGGTAGAATTTTAGGACAAAGATGGACACTGCAGCTGACAACTGCACTACGGTCCCACCCTCCATCAAGACAGTGGCTGCCCCAGCATGGTGGCAGTTCTTTACTCCCATTGTTCTGCTGCAAACCAATATGAGCTTAGGAAAATGGCAGTAATTTAAAAAGTTACAGTAGTTCCATGCAAAGTCCCCATCCACTTACCACCTTCCAGTGATGGAGACAGAGGCTTGAGCTGCCTGACGGTGCCTGACAGCCATTGCTGTGGAGTCACCTTCTTTGCAGCCTCTGAGCCAGCACCTGGAATGATTTTCTAACCTTTGTGCTCTTAACTGAGCATCACCATCAATACTTTACTACAGACAGCACTTGTCAGATCATTTCAGTCTGTGAAAGGGCTGTACAGCCATGGCATCTCGCACTGTCAGTCATGCCCTTTCTGACCTTGCTGGTGTTCAGCCCTGCTTTGTTGCTGCCTCCCTGATGGTGCATCTCCCAGGACGCTACTTGCCTGCAGTGCTCTGGCAGCACCACTGAGCCTGGGAAAGGGATTGGGGACTGTGGTTTCCCCAGCAACAGCAGGTGAAAAACCCGAGCCAGGAGAGAGAATTCGTGAGAGAATTTTCTGATTGCCCGCTGACTCCATTATATGCCCACAGAGGGAAAAACAGGGATAAAGAGGAGACCCAGAGCTAGAAACAAACATTTCTTCCTCTTTCCTTGTATTTCCAGCTGCTGATACAACTCCTGCCCAGCAGCCTGCTGCTTCCCAATTTTGCAGGCTGCAGTGAAAGATGGATTTCAGGTTTTACTGAAGAGTTACATCAGCAGGAACAGTATTAAGAAGCAAGGGGAAAAAAGTGATCAAAGCAAAAAACCAAAGAGCAGGAACCATCATGCAGGACTGAATGAAGAGTGCATTAAAAATTTTTATAAGCCACTGCATCAGGAGAGACTAACCTCTACTGTCTGCTGATCAAAGCACAACTATGCTGAGGAAGGTGGCACATGAAATGTGGGCTGCAGAACAGTAAACCTGGAGGGTTCCCAGGTGCTGCAGACCCTTACAATGTACTTACTGCCATCACTTTTGGTGCCTGGCTCATCCTGCATTTGTACTTTGTTTAATGCTGACTGCAATTGCAATTTGCTTGAATTTGTAACAGTCCTGGAGGAGACAGCACACGTCTCACTGAATTGTCTTCAGCACCACAGCAGCTCCTTGCTGTGATGCTCTGTTCCTACAGCCAAACCCACCCACTAAGATGAACTCAGCCATGCCCTTAGCAATCTTGCACTGGCCCCAGGGGTCTCAAGACAAGTTGCTACTGTTCTCTTCAGCTAAACAGGTAACTCCCACTCCAAGGGGTGCATTCAACATTTGCACAATCATCCATTTCCATCAGCTTAAGGAGCTGGTTCACCTGTTTTCTCCCACTGCCCCTGGGGCAGGATGGATGGTGCAAGACAGGCTGGACAGACAGATGGGCTCCAGGGCAGAGTCTGTGTTGTAGAAACAGGATGGTAACTCCCAGGTTCAACACCTGATGGAAAGCAAGAAGACAGAGAGAAACAGACTCCTCTCCCAGCTTCACTGGCAAGTCCAGTGGTGGGTAATGGGATACAGCACCATTAGGCCAGGCACCTCTTTGCTTGGAAATGTCACCATGTGGCTCCTCGTGCTCCAAGGAGAAATGCAACTCACCTATGTTGTCCAGCACTGGACCAGACTGCACAGGGAAGCAGCTGAACTGCCATTCCTGGAGGTATTTAAGAGGGTTAGTGTTGGGTTTGCAGTTGGACTTGATATCTTGAGGGCCTTTTTAAGGTAACCAATTCTATCATCAGGTTCAGGAACAGAGCTCTAGCTACTTGTCACCTTTAACTTCTTCCATTTTATGCTCCCCTGACTAATCCAGAGTGATTCTGAGACACAGGAATAATGTTTGCAGGTTCACTGCTTTTCCAACACTTTAAATCACTGAAATAATCCACTTTTTTTGCTGAATTTGTACACTTGTAGCCTGATAAAAAACCACTACATCAGCAAAATTTCAAAGATCTAAAAAGCTGATGTGTAGCTACAGCATCCCAAAGTTCCCTCAGGAGCTCCATTTCATAATCTTTTTGACTAATGTCAGTCAATAGCACTCTTCAGCTGTCCAGCATGAAGTTTACAGGTGATGAATACCTCAGTTTTGCATTCCTGGAAAATAAGGTAGTTGGGTTATGATGAGAGGGTGGAAGATTCATACTTAATCACAACTAATAAAGCAGTCTCACTTTCTGACAGATGTTCCACATCTCTTGCATTCTAAGTGTGTTTCATCAGTCACCTTAATTCAGTTTTCTTCCTAATCACACTTAAGTTCTGTATTTCCACATGTAATTCAGATTATTTTATCAGGAGATCAGAGGCAAGCTGCTGTTTAACACTGGGTGCTACTTGGATACTATGAAGCTCACCACCCTATTGAAAACCTTTAAATAAGGGAAGGTCCAAACCCAATCACCCTTTTGTAATTAAATTCAAAAGCCATTTGTAAAATTAATGGCCTATTATCCAGAGTCTGCTAGTAAGAGTCTAAAAAGTGCTTTGTCACAGTATGCAAATTCCACCCTCACCTTTTACAACACAAAATTTCTAGCTGCTGGCTGCAGGGGGGAATCAGGTCCTTAGTATTTCTAGGATATTGATATTCCAGACAGGAGTTCCAAAGGAATCACTGGCACTTGTGCTACGCAAGATATATCTAGAAATGACTTCACCTTTTGTCACACCACAAGAATCCCACTAACAACTGTGTGAGCACAGATGTCATCAAGCACTTACACAGTACAGGCAGGACCAGAGGGACAAACACTGGTAACTTCCATTCATCAAGCACTTGGGCCACCCAGGAAATCATAAAAAAACTCCCAGGAAGGAAATTCATGCTGAGAATTCAAATGGGTAAATAAATAAAGTGTTAAGTAGTTAGTCATCATTATTACAGGAGCTTAAGATGATGTAAATTCAAAGTGGAATGTGCAATGCTGGATCCAAGTCCTTGCAGAGGTGTAAAGGTCCTGTTCCAGCCTTCACTGCCAACCAAAATACTGCTAAATTATCTTCTGCATTAGTATTACCACCCATGTGTTCTGACTATACTGAAGATGCTGCAGAAAAGACACTGAGGCACAACGCACCCAGCGAATGGTATCACGCACCGATGAGCCGCAGGCCTGCAGAACACTGCTCAGGGAGGCACAGTCTGTGGGACCCGCGGGAAATGCTGTTCAAGCATTACAAACACTGCTCTTAAGCATCACTGTTGGGTAACTCAAGGAGGAAAATTTACCCATCTCTGTGTGAGAGAGCAGGGCATCTCTGACTAGTTTGAATATCCCAAAGCACTTTCAATCCAACGGAATGGACAGCAATCCCTTCACATTTTGTCGGTGACATGGAGAGTGGGACTGAGTGCACCCTCAGCAAGTTGGCTGATGACACCACGCTGTGCTGCAGCCGACATGCTGGAGGGAAAGGATGCCACACAGAGGGACCCTGACAGGCTTGAGAGCTGGGTCTGTGTGAACACCAAGAAACTGAACAAGGCCAAGCACAAGGTACTGCACCTGGGTGAGTGCAACACCAAGCACACACCCAGCCTGGGGGATGAACAGATGCAGAGCGTTACACAGAAAGACTCGAGGGTGGCTGATGGATGAGAGGCTGGACCAGACCTGGCAATGTGGGATCACAGCCCAGAAAGCCAATGGTATCCAGGCCTGCACCAAAACCAGTGTGGGCAGCAGGTCAAGGGAGGTGGTTCTGCCCCTCCCCTCCACTCTGGTGAGACCCCACCCGCAGTGCTGCATCCAGGTCTGGGGTTCCCAGCACAGGAAGGACGTGGACCTGTTGGAGTGGGTCCAGAGGAGGGCCACCAAGATGATCAGAGGGACAGAGCACCTCTCCTACAAGAAAAGGCTGAGAATTCCAGTTATTCAACCTGGAGAAGGCTCCAGAGAGACCTTCTAGCACCTTCCAGTAGCTAGAGGGAGCTTACAAGAGAGCTGGAGGGGGGCTTTTTACAAGGGCATGTAGTGACAGAACAAGGGGGAATGGCTTTAACCTGAAAGAGGGTAGATTTTTACTGTGAGGGTGGTGAGGCACTGGAACAGGTTGCCCAGAGAAGTTCTGGATGCCCACCCATGGGGAGATGCCCATCTTCCCATCCCTGGAAGTGTTCATGGCCAGGTTGAAGAACGGGGCCTTAAACAACCTGGTCTAGTTGAAGAAGTCCCTGCCCATGGCAGGGAGGTTGGAGCAAGATGATCTTTAAGGTCTCTTCCAACCCAAACTGTTCTATGATTGACTCCCCAGGTTTCTGCTTTAGAAGATTCTAGGATAATCAAGACTGTGATCAGAACGACTGCTTCTCTTAGAGCACATCCATATGTTAGAAACTCCAATATCCAGATGTTAGTTTTTAAAAGACTAAACTGCTAATTAACTGCTAATTAACAACCTTAAGGAGACCAGTATATCCTTGTTAAGTTATTGGACAATATGGTTTCTTTTTTATTTTTTTTATTTCTTTTGTTCTTAGTTTTTGTTTGTTGTTGCTGGTTTTTTGTTTGTTTTAATACAATTAAGGATGCAACCCACAAGAAAAAGCAGAAAGAGTCCTTATGGAAAAAACAAATATATTGAACACATACCAATCAAATGGTACAGATATGGGACTGGCTTTGATTTCAAAATTTAAGTAGAAATAAAAAAGATGTAATGCAACAGCTGTTCAATTTCCAAGTCTAAATAGGCACTGTAAAAAGACATTTTGCTTTCTCCAGCACACATTCCTGTCTAAATGCTCCCACTGTAATCAATTCCTAGGATCCCAAACAAAAATAAAACCCAACACTGGGAACATAACCTTTAAGTAAAAGTTAATATCCATCCACCCACCCTCTTACAAAAAAGCAAACAAAAAAAAATCCCCCCAAATACAACCTTTCAATGCTGCTGTTTTGACTGGAGCAGAATTGGAGAATTTATAAAGGTTCAAAAGCACCCAAGGCAAGTAGTACAGTATAATTTGTTCACTAACTTGTACTGGAAAGGAGATTAAAAACATTGAGATCTGCATCTTGGTACATAAAACTGTTGTCCTGAATAAAGAGAAATATTTCAGAAAAGTTTTACAACTTGGTGGAAGTCCAGGACCCAGCTTTAGGCATCATTAATTGATGGGGTTTAATTCTGACTTTGTTATAACCACTTTTATATACTGTACATCTATCCTAGTTGGATCAGTGTCTGGAACTGCTCACTGGTGTCCCTTTGAACAACTGTAAACTAAACCAAAGTATGCAACTCCATAGGAAGCTAGAGATCAGGTGAACACACAGCCAGTTATATCTCCCCTGCCTCACGCTCCTCTGAGCTCCGTGGGTCTTCCGAGCGGCCATTGGCGCTCTCGTAAGAGCGTTTCTTGTCTTTGAAATCTCGCGGTGACCTCTCCCTCGAGCTTCTATCTTTGTCACGCGATGTCCTATCACGGTCTCTTGAACGCTCTTTGTCTCTGGAAGATCTTTCTTTAGAGGATCTGAAAAGTGCAGTACATTTGAGAATTCCAGTCAGTCATCCATTTGTTGCTATCAAACAGCACTTAGATTTTATGTTTTTCTTTTTTTCCCAACCCAACTTCAGATTTATATAAATAGAAGTGTATGAGAAGACATCAGAATTCATTCTACTCTTCTTCCTTTCCCTACTTCTGATTTCAAAAGACAAATACTTTGAGGCAGGATTTAATCTACATTTATTACAGAGCCCAGATTAAGGTCAGTGTGCTTAAGTAAATCTCTTATTTTCAACTTCCACCCTCAAGTTTGTATTAACCGAAGTTTAATTTAAATTCTTCATCAGCATTCTCTAGCTTAAGAATAATGTCTAGCCTTTCTCAGGTATATAAATTACAAACTTAAATGTTTAGAAATGGGAGTTTGATTAAAAGCAGGGCGAAATTAATTTGCATTATTCTGGAACAGGACTATACATGACAAATACAAACCAAATCTGGAATCTGTGCATCAGTTATACTTTTGTACAAGCATTAGCCCTTGTGTGATTTTGCAAGGTTGGGGTGGTGTTATTTTTAGATATTTTACTCTGATAATAGGCATTTTCAAAACCTTTATGATGGAGACAGAAATGAGCTGTTCTGTTAAACAATTCATATTGTTTTAAAAATTGAATGAGCTATCTGTATGGGGGAAAAAAGGATTAGACATCCTCATCTGTATTCCTTTATAAATGCACTTAAGTCTGTTGGTAAAAAACATTAAATTTTCATTTTATCATGTACTGTAATCCTAGAATAGCTTAGAAGAAACTTTTACAGAAAAATCTTAACAGCATGCTTTATATAAAGCTAGCCACTTCCTAGTCAAAAAATTTGGTGTACTGGATAGTGAGACTGTATGCTCTCCACTTAGACAAAGTTACTGTCACTTCACCTCAAAGCTTCAAAACCAAGGTCTGCAAAATGCTCCTGCAGTAATTTCCTTCTACAAGCTTACAAAGAAGTGACCTTCCATTTTAGTTGCTCAGTTGAAAAGATTATTTTCCCTACAACGTACTGTTTTGCAAGACTCCATATTTGCACCTGCAAAGATCCAGAGGCATTACTCCCATTATGGTTAATCCTGGAGTCAGTACAGCTGTTTAGCAAGTATCTTGTGCTGCAAGGCCCCTGCAGAAGTAACAATGCCTCCAAATTCGTTGACTCAGGCCAACTCTAGCAATTAATCGTAGAACACGCAGACAGATAGGACACGATGCTATTCACAGCTTTGGCTTTCCAATCAATGCATTTTTGGAGGAATCTAAGATGCATTCATCCCACTGTCCCATCTCTCTACAAGTGAGTCTCTAATCAGAGGACAAGAAGAAAGACTGGCTTTAATGAAACACAGCCCTTGTCACACGAATTCTTGTGAGTGGGCTCAGGGATATTGACACAACCTTCTCTCAAATGCACCCATGCTCAGGTCTGCTGTCATGACTGACCTTATCACTGAGTATGTATCTCAGCCTCTAACTGCAAACATTCCCTTTCTCACTGCAACACAAAATGCACAAACTAACCCTAACCCAGTCCCCCACTACCACAAATTATGCAGTCAAGTTGTTCTGATGAAACAAAAGACACTTAATTTTAGTTGTTTGAAACTTATGACTAAGAGTAAGAAAATGTAAGCACTTCATTTAGACCTGCTCTTGGTAAGCCAGTAATCCCAGCATGGGCAGACCCAGAGCTCCTTTTACATTGGCCAGGTTGCTGCTATTACCAGACAGGTTCCCATTGCCTAAGACACACTGCTACTACTGTCAGACACTTGGTGTGTTCAGTTATGCCCACAGTGTGGAGGTCTGCTGCTTGTATCGACACATTTGAAATGAGAGCCATTAACAGATTTAAATCTATCCACCAATTGTTTCATAGGGTGAGTGGTGGCGATACAGAATAAAGAAAATACGTTTGTCAAACATATGTGTGTTTGTAGAATTTCCTCACCAATAGCACACAATAAACATCCTTTTACTTTCAGAATTAAGAATTATCTGAGAGATGACAGTTTTTAATTTAACAAGAAAGGCTCTTGTGAAAATACTTTCTGACAAAGGGTGGGCAGGACAACTGGAAGGAACTGTGTGGTTTGCTGCAAGCAGGAATACTCAGCATGTTTGCGCATAATCATGGCACACTTGTCTTAAGGCCCTAGAATTACTGGCACCAGGGGTTGCTACTGCAACAGCCTTCTGATGCCTTTCTACTGCTTGTGCTGCTCTTCTGCAAGAGTCTGGGAGGAACACCATGTTCCTCAGATCTGAATTTATTTGGTTATTCAGAACTAAAATGCTAATACTCCATCCTGAAGAAGGTAACTTCCTGGTGCATATCTGCTGTTTTTCAGACTCTTCTTGCCTTGGACAACTGAATGTTTTCAGCTTAAGACAGACAGGCTTGAATAAAAGTATTTCATATGAGGATTTTAAGAAATTACTTCAAAATGAAATTTAAAAAATGGGATTTGGCAATGAGTACTTCCCTAGGCTAGAAAAACAGAGTTCTTAGGAGACAGGGAAGTATAACACAATAGAGCCTTGCAAATTAGGTCTATTTTGCATTCTGGCATCAACATTGGTATGGTATTCAACAGAAAAACTTGCCAACATTCATGTGGAAAGTTGCTCTACTGACTAGAAGGGCATCTCTAAAAAGGAGGTATCCTGCCCAGGCACAAGTTCAACAGCCATCCTGGTCTCAGTGCAGAAAGATCACAGTTCTAAGGATTCTTCAATCTCTTGAAAACACAATATAGATATTTTCAGAGTAAAAATTTTGCTTCACCTCAGAGAAATAAGAGGTATTAGCTGGTAATGACAGCACAGCAGTTCTTCCTCCTCAAGCTCACACTAATGTCAAACTCTTACTTGTACCAATGATTCTTTCAACACAAGTGTGTTCCTTCAGGGCAGAAACTGACACCATGAGAAATGTTTCCAGTACTGAGTATCTATCATAAGGTTGAAATCTTGTGCCCTGAAGACCACTGCATTTTTTAACTTTTAACATGTTTACTGTTACATGGATAGCATACATGGATAGATAGTCTATACTGTCTCCCTGTTCTTACATATTTCTCTGCATCATTTGCATTGTGCGTATCACATTGAAGAGTTCAAACAAGTATGATGAGAATCCCTGAACAATCAATCAGTGCAGTTTTCTTCAAAGCACAGCAACTGAGTCTTGCAAAGCTGGAGAAGTAGTAGTTAAAGGCAGTTTGAGCATATACTCTAGAAATTGGTTTATCCAAGTTCATGAATGTACTGATTCAAAGGAAAATGCCTGTTTTAAGGCCGAAAAACAACAGGTTTGTAGATTTTCTAATCTGCTGTTGTGAATGCCTTGAAGGGGCAGGCTCTTTGGAGACAGCAAGTGCTGAGTCTGAAATACTGACTTCAGAAAACTCTTAAGAATTTTAAAAACCCAACACTACTGGTGATACTAAGTAGAATGCTGGACTTTATCAATCTGCAACAAAAAGAAGGAACAGAAGTCTTGGACTAACCCTGCTTTCTATGCTCTCTTACACAGCACAATGGGATTACAGTCACCTACCCATCTAGGAAGAAAAAACCCTTAAGTTTTAGAGTAAAAAGCCCATGAGATCCTTGAACACATCCAACATATTTCTCCAACCTTGGAACTCCTAAAATAATCTGAACTATAAATCCACTTCAAAATCAGACCTTTTATCTTGCATGTCAGCAGTCTGTCAGGGTTTTAAGACTGGGCAGCCTGTCACTGTACTGCACTCAAGTGTATGCCACAGTGGCTGACCTATACAGGAAAGGAATCCTGTTTATGAGCAGACCTCTGTATCAAATGCCTCATTGTGCAATCCCATTCTAAGCTATGCTTAACTCATTCATTTAAAACAAGCCAGTAAATCCTCATGAGCAGACTGCATTTGAATCACTCAAGAGCAAGAGCCTCAGCCTCCCCTCTGCAGTTATCCTTCAATGAGGGATTCAGTGACTTTCCTGGCAAAGCAAGATCTTCAGATGCAGTGCAACAAGTTTATTTTCAGGCATATCTAAACCTGTATTTATCTGGTGCAGTATACAACAGATGGGCTCTGGTGCTGGGAACAAGAGCCTGAGGGAAACCCCAAATGTGTGACAGTAAGATGCTGCTGATATCCCTGCGTTCAAATGGAAACTGGCTGTTTTACTGTCTATGCTACGGGAAGCCTGTATTATCAACTTGACACCAATACTCTGTAGCACTCATCCGAAACAGAAATAATATATAACCCTATTATTTTGATTAAAAAAAACAAACAAAACAAAACCAAACCAGAAAAAAGTCACTATGGTATGTCATATCATAAATACGCTGAAGTTATAACTGAAACCCGAGACAGACTTGAAATGTGTTTGAATTGCCAAGTGGTAACCATAAACTTAATTTAGTGTGAAAATTCTCATCATGCCTCTGGGGAAAGCCATTTATTTCTTAGGCAACATTCACCTCTTTTTGGAGCTGCGCTCTCGGCTCCTGTCCCTGGAGCTGTGCCTGCTTCTGTGGTGGCTGCGGCTGCGGCTGCGGCTGGTGGAGCGAGACCTGTGGCGATGGCGCTTCTCACGGGACTTGGAGCGAGTTCTTCTCTTCCGTTCCCGCGAGGCTGAGCGAGACCGATGTCTGCGGCGGTCCCGGGACCTAGACCTAGAATAGAAAGGACTTAAACCAGACACTGCCTTCACCCAGCTACTCCTACCAGTGTACTGTGAACTTTATACACTCTGTGAATAAACGAATCTGTACAGAGAATGGTCTGCAGCACTCAGAGCTACTGCACTGTCTGATCACAGGCAAACAGGGGCAAACAACATTAGAAAAGCTACAAACTCCTTTGGGACTTACGCAGGCAGTTTGAGAGTTAATTCATCACTGTTTGCCTACAGCATAGCCAATCCAGGCGTCTGAAAGCAATTAAAAATATGGAAGAAATCTACTTTTTAAAATTTTGAAATCTTGTTTTTATCAGGCAAAGCTGTAGAACACGGATGCAGTGACACAATCACCTGTGAAGGTTTGGAAGAACACTCAGACTACTATTGATGGATGATCTGTTGAGGGCTAACCCGGTGCTTAGGATTTTAAAAACATGGGCTTTCACCAAAAGGTATTAACCACAAGCTTTTGCAAAGAAAAAGGAATTCTCTGTGTTCTAAGCATCATTTGGGACACAAAGCTGCATTGCAGTAGCCATAAAACAGATGTACGTGTATAAACTCAATAGTGTGATGATAAATACTGTATAAACACACAACGAGATGACATGTGTAACAGAAAGCTTTGCTCATAAGGATGGACATCTTAAACTAATAGTGCTACACAAACTTAAAAGTGTTCCAGCTGGCTTCACCGCTGGTATTCCTTGTCTGCAGATTTATATACCTTTTGGCATGCTTGCTGTGGGATCTGGACCTGAAATAAATGGAAAATAGCAATTTTCCTTACAGAATCTCATTATTAAATAAAGTACAATTTAGTAATACACCAGACTAGCTGACCTGTTACTGTAGTTCTTGTTTTAGTAGCAATTGTTTAAAGGCCTTTTATTTGATATTAACATCTTTACTGCAACATGTTCATCGTGAAACACATCCCTGATTTGAGTAGGGTTTTTTTTTTCCATTTGAGACTACGATACTAAAACCCCAAAGAATATTAAATCTCCTTTTTAACTCACAGAGAAAAAGCTCACAGTTCAAGTCAATATTCCCTTATTTCTTGTCAGGCAAGTATTATCAAACTACAACAGATTTTTCAAAAGTTTACACTGTTAACCTCTGAAGGTAACATGTCCACAGAACTGCAGTTCAGATTCCATTCCCCTCCAGCTCCAAAGCCTGGAAGCTACTATTTCACAGTAGAACAGGGAACTACTCTCCTTAGCCATACATTCAACTACTTCCAATAAGGAAACTTCTAATATCTATGAAGAAAATAGCTATCAGTTGTTAGAGAATCACATTTATCAGGTCTCAAAACGCTATGCAACTGAAAATTATCTCATTTAAAGGCCATTTGTTCAAATATGCAGACACACTACTATTAGTGGTTTTTAAAAAGGCTTTTTATGAAAACAATTCCAAGTTTTAAGAGTTAGACATGAAATTCCATCTCAACCTTTCTTTCCAGGGAATGCAAACTACTGTAATTTGGCAGATTTAGACGTGTGTATGAATTACATCACAGTTTTCTCATTAAACTTAAATAGGTCGTTATGTATATGGAATTAAAATAGATCCCTACCTCCTTAGTTTCTCCCTTTCTTCTCTTTCCCTCTCCTCTCTACGTTTCAGACGTTCCTGATTTCGTTTCTCCTGTTTATCAGCCACAATCCTCTGAAAGAAAAGGAAAATATTCATTAAGTTATATTTCAACATTTCTCAGATACAGGTGCTATAACAATGATCTAGACATTAACATTCTGTTCTTTCCCTCAGGCATATTCCCTTTCCCTTGTGTATATTCCCTCTCTCTTCCTCAGTATACATGTATTTTTTTTTCTTCAAGAAACAAGTTATTGCAGAAGAGCTGCAGCAAATGGGTGTTACACGAAGACCTGAAATATGCAGAGTTAAACATAAAGTTTTTAATAAAGGGGAATTCAGAGCAGTAAGCCATGCCTTTAAATGTGAGAGTTTCCATGCCAATGTTATCATATTTTGGCCGCTGGGGAAAGGTAGAAAAGGAAACAGAACTAGGAAAGTTAACTGTTTCTTAAAGGACTTGGTTGGGCCAATATCTGGGTTTTGAGGCTACTTGTTTCTGTATTGTGACCATGAGACACTAATTGGAGCAGATGCTTCAGCTGACAGCCCCCAGGCTGAACTCACTACTACTGGGGACAAGGCACGCTCAGTAGAGGGCCCTCAGATGTGGAACTCACAACTGGAGATCTGGCCAAACCCAAGTCTTGCCACCTTCTGGACATGATGCAAGAAATTCAACTCTTTGTAAAGACCTTCTTCTGAGAGGTGGAATTGCCCCAGCAGCATCTTGATCAGATCTCTGAGGAGAGCTCTGAGGAAGGAGGGGATAGTTATTGTTTTCTTTTTTGTTAGTGAACCACTTCAAAAGATTATTTTATTGATGCTTTGGGAATGTGAAATAATTATCCATGCATTTTTTTTTCCGAATGGTGTAAATAACCAGCTATTTCAACCTTTTATGTCAAATTATAGCTATACTTCCTTGTAAAACATCAGTAATTTAGCTACAAGAAAGGTTTCTCATTCAAGTGACTCTTTGCATAATTTCATGGGGGGATGTGAGGATGCACATATGATTTGTTCTAGGCATCTAAGATTTAAGTTACACCAGCTATATTTAGGACTCTAAATTGCCAATACAGTCAATGGAAAGGGTTGGGCTCTCCCAAGTGTAAGTCACTCTGCAAGACAGCTGGAATATTATGGAACATAAACCAAGTCAATTAACTCAAACCCAACAGCAGCATTTTCTGCTTTTAGGGCTTCAACTCCTTTAGCTGTTGTCTTTAGTGATTTCTACAGTTAAAATGCATAACTGAGCTAGGAACTCTCTAATTTCTATATTAAGGTCATAAGTGGCACCAGTGCCCAAATCCATCCTCTTGAGTACTAGAAGTCCAGAACACAATTCCAGTCTTTCTTCCAGCACATGATTACTGGTCAAGATAGGGTTGTTTAGGATAATATTCCAAATGGATTTCAAATCTTCAAGCTACAGGGAACATGCAACCTCCCAGTAATAGTTATTTTCATCATAGCTAGCCTGACTTCAAGACATACATCACTTTGTATTCCCACTTTGAAGTGCTATAGCCTTGAGTTGTTGGAACCTATTCCATCTTTTGTCACTTAAGCATAAAAACCTTGAAAAATTACTTAGAAAAAAGAAAATTCAAAGTGACCTCCTAATCTTTATGCACACAAATAAACAAATTGAATTATAGTCATTCACCACACAGCAGACTGTTTGGGCTCCAAGCATTTCTTTACATTTTTTGAAAACTTTTCCAAGTGTTATCATCCTCCTTATTACATGCTCTTGTACTTTCAAGCATCTTGTTATTACTTCCAGTCAATCATCTGGCTAAAAGCAAAGTTTTTCTGACTATCTCCTATGACTGCAAAACATGTTTCCACATCGCTGTCGTTCATTCAAAAGACAGCTCTCTCAGTTACAAGTAGAATCACACTCTTTGTTCCCAAGATGCATCACTCTGGTGTGTGTTTTAATATATCTCAGTGCAACAGAGGTCATCTTAGTAACCTCTCCAGGTAATTGATGTTAAATTGTCTAGTGTTTTTTAGGCTAATGAAATCTCAAATTTTAAAGTGACATGAAAAAAATTCACACACTCAGAAGGAAATATTCAATTAAGGTTGCATGTCAAATAATTAAGTAGGAGCACACACACAAAACACAGGAATGATTTACCCTGAGTTCCTCAAGCTTCTCTCTTATTTCAATAAATCCCAAATGCAGTTTTCCTCCGAAGTGATCAGCAAGTCGTCGGTCATTGTCATGCAGACCAAGATAAGCCGAGCACACCTCACAAACCCGCAGCTTCTGCTGCTGAAAGCTGGAGGCAGGCATAGAATTCCTGTACACTTCCTAGAAAAAATCCAATTTGCTGTTACTTCTCAATGCATATAAATACAAGGATAGCACTTTACCAAAGATACACTACAAATTAATAACCGAATTCAATGTACACCAGCACACCCTTCAGTTAATTCACACTATTCATAAACCAACTGTTCCATTCAGATACAAGGAATGTTTCCTTATTTTGAAAATTGAACGTATTTCAAAGCAGGACATTAGGAACTGGTTTCTCAAATTAAAAAAAGTGGAGTAATTATTACCTTGCATAGAAGGATGAACAACTTTTTCATATACAATAATGAATATACATGAACACTACACTTACTATGTTGACTTATTATGAAAATACCACACTAGTTTCCATTCTGAACCCAATTTAGAACAGTATTGGCTCCCTGAGAAATCTATCAGCATTTCAGATACTAATTAGACACTTTATCCAAGCAAAATTTATCTACACTCAGAACCCTCTTGCCAGCAACCTTCTGATACTACTAAAACAACTGCAGATGTTTGTTTCCATAAATTTCAGTATCTTGGTGTAACACAATATGAAAAATCTCTCGATGAGTTCTGCTGCCTGAACATTACAGCAACCATTCTGACTTGTCTGATACACAAGACACTAAGTAAGTATCTTCCAGTGAAGACAATGGTTCACTTCACTGAAGCTTTCCAGTAGGAGTCACATCAGCACATCACAAGGTACAACAGGGTTGCCACAGCAAGAGCCGTGAGGCCAAACCAGGATTGTCAGTCCAACACACACAGACACAGGGGCAGTGTCCACAGACACAACTGACCAATACACCCAAGCCAAGATAAATCCATTATTTATGGGAGTGTAAGTGAGTATTTAAGGGTAGAAACTTTAACTGTACAGGATTCTGCACAGCAGTTTATTTAGTTTTATATGAAGCAATTAGCTGAGGAAGTGCAGATGAGATTCTTGCATTACACAGAGGCAAACCAATTCAATATTTGACCCTGCCCTTTCCATCCCCCAAGCTTTACACAATCAACTTACTTCTGCTTCTCTTTTCTTTACTCGAGCTTTCTCCACCTCATCCATTACTTTTTGAGATTCTTCCACATTCCCATCAGCTCCGAGCTGTTCTACTTTGGCCAGCAGTTTCCCAATCTCTTCATTCAATTCATGGACTCTTTCAGCCTTGAAAGACAAGGAAAGGCTTAACACAGGAAATGCTTTTAATTACGGAAACAATCTGAACTACTACTGAGTTATTACACACAAAGCTGGTAGGACAGAATTAAAAGAAACATGCAGAGAGAACTTCTCTAGGTAAGAGTGAAACAGAAAATGCCTCACTGAAAAACACACACAGACAGGCTGAGTTACCAGGTCTATGCACCAACTCCACAGAAGGATTTTATTCAGAAAATTCAAGTAATTCACACTGTTGTCTATACCACACAGTCTTACGAAATTACTATTTGCATAATCATTCCTCCTACCAACTGCCCACATGTGCAGAAAAATTACAGAAGTTTTTTTTCATTAGAAGATCTAGAGAAAAGCACATAAATTTTTATTTACTTTATGGATGAAGTTTTGATCAAAAAGTGTAAGAATTACTAACATTTGTATGGCACGGAATCACAGAGTGTCAAGTTTCCTAAGGCCAAAAATATCAGAGGTCTCTCTTCCCTTCTGTGCCTTAAAGGCAGTTTTAGAAAGGATAGATGTGCTAGTTTTTCCTCCCTCCTCAGTATGAATTCTTAGACTGGGTATCTTGCCAAAACTTGAAGTGGGCTCTTTAAGAACACAGACCTTCAAAGATCCTTCAGTAACTAGTTTTACATGCTTACTTTAGCTGCAACTTCAGCACTGATCTCTTCTTGGGTTTCTGCTAGTCTTTTCTTAGCCACTTCTGTTCGCCTGTCACAGTCTGCAATAAATGACTGCAGGTGGTCCATTGCCTAAAACATCAATAAGAACAAGGATCAATGCTGTAAAGGACATGAATATAATGACATATGTTAATGAAAAACTTTTCAAAAATTATTGTCTACACATTGTCATGGTTCTAAGTATTTAGAAAAATTTGGAAGTGAACCTGTCCTAAGTCTTCTCTGTCAAGAAGTGAGTATTTCTAGTAGGCATTGAAATTCTTCAAAGGATATTCAGGATCACTTCATCCAGCCATTACATGCAATACTGTAACTTTTTTTTCATTAGGGTTTTAAGTTGTTAACGTATTAACATCATCCCTCCAAGTAACAATTAAAAAACCAAACCATTTTGTCCTAGTGAAAACAAACTTCCTCACTGGGAGTTGAAAACTCAAACTATGGTAGTATATGGGGCCACAGCAAGTATACACTGCATATGGTCTGCTGTCCCCAAGAC
Organism: Myrmophylax atrothorax; assembly: GCA_026770055.1. Lineage (NCBI taxonomy): Eukaryota > Metazoa > Chordata > Aves > Passeriformes > Thamnophilidae > Myrmophylax > Myrmophylax atrothorax. The sequence continues at coordinate 48,884,471 of JAOXXN010000265.1, read as the reverse complement.
AGAATGAGTTTCCTCATTACGTGCAGAATTGCTGACTCTCTTCAAAGCACACACAGCCTTACCAATGCTTGCTATTTGGTAACACTAAGATAGCACCCAGGTTGATGATACCTTGTGCTGTGGGAGGCTGTTACCAGTTCTACCTAGAGGCTACCAATACAAATTAAGTACTTGCACACATTGATGAAGAGGTATGGATCTTTCATGTAACTGCCAAGGGTTTCTCTTTTATAAAATTGCTTTTCAAAAGTTTTCCTTCTGTGTGTACCAAAACTTAACATCTCTTGCTCAGTTTATCCGCCCTGGCGCACAAACGAAGCTCTCTCTCCAGAATTAAGTCAAAATACATACATCAAGCTCAAAGAAGAAATCTTGATCTTTGGATGCTATTTCATAGTCTGCCCTTAATGCCAGGTCATGCACCTTCAGGCATTCTCCAAGGTCCATTCTCTGAAAAGAGACAGAGGCAATGTGGTTTAACTTTTCAGCAGTGTGACAAGGAATAAAGTTAGCATGATTTTCTTTAACAGTCAAATATTCTGAAGCAAATCATCTCCCCTGTGGGATGAAAGCACAGTTTAACAAAGCTGTAAGATGATACCACATCTTTAATAGACATGTATGAAGCAGGAAATAATAAAAGCAGAGACAGAACAACTTGTCTGATCATTATGGCTGTTTGCATTACAGTGTCATTAATGTCCTGCAAAAATGTTGCCTTACTGAAAGTTTAAAAGGTGACTGAAGTGGAACATCCTGTATTGAATTTAAACAGCTTAGCAGACCCAAGTACCATGAAAATAACTGGCAGTTAAATGGTGAAATTCTCAACCTGAACTGTTTGCACATGCTCTGACACTGTGTTATATTCATGACCTGGAACAGCTACAACCACAGCACCACTGTCCCTGCTGCTTAAAAAACATTCTTGAAGCATTTCAAGTAAGATGGTCAAAAATCAAATCCCAGCAAAACATTTTGCATATGAGTGAAGATGAGCTGAGTGTTGGACTATGTACAAGAATCAGGGAAGAAAAAGTAGACATTTCACTTGTAATCAAAACCATTCTAGGAAGGGCAGGAAGAAAGCATGAACTTTAAACGCAAGTAAGTTTCATCACCTAATCTTCCATACAATGCCACTGAGAAGAGTGCCTAGAACCTCATTAGGTAACAAACACTGTTTAAAAATTGAAATTTGCATAACACACAGTGTAAGAAATTCTGATTCAGTTTGCTCACCACAAGTCTGATGCTCAAGGCAGAGCGATGTACACTGGACAAAACCCAAACAAATGAAAAACCCCACCCACAAACAACAACAAAAAACTCCAAACAAAAAACCTGAAACAAACCTGTCCCAAAGCCAATTTGTAACAGAAACAAAATTGAATAAAACCAAGGCAGCCTCTCTGCAAAAGCACAGGCTGATTTATAATCACTGAAAGTGATGATCTGCATCACTTAAAACCAGCACAGTTTCAGCTAAGTCTGCTCTTGCCACCGCTCACTTAATATTAAGAAGAGTTAATCCTTTCTTAACACTGAAAGCACATAATGAAAACTGGACTCTGACGGAGAAAGCTGTTACTGTTCTAGTTAAATAATAGTTTTAGAACCAAACCTAAAACAATTAATAACTTAGGAGTTTTGTAAATAGAAGATGAGTGTTAACTCAGAGAGTGCTGCAACTCATTTGAATATGAGCCAAATGAGTGGGGGTTTCGTCGGGTTTTTGTTTGCTTGCTTGTTTTTAATAAATAAAATACTTGGATTTAAGTAAACAATTCAAGCCTTGTAAGTATAAGAAAACCCCCAAACATCCATTACTTTTGTATTCTCCAATCTCCAGTGAGATGTTCCAATGAATGCACCAAAGCAATTTTTATGGAAGCTGTTAATTTATTTCAAATGTTAGAATCAAACAAACACAAAAAGAGATGGTTAAAATAAAGAATTTTGAACTTGAAAGTTTTTTATAAACTGTAGTTCTTTAAATACCCTTCAGCAACCGTAAATCTATTTTCCAGAAAACAGGGAATATCTGATTGCAATGATAGATGAGCTTTTCCTTTTGCAGCTATAGGGGACCTCAGCAATTTTGTTAATTGAGGCAAATCCACAAAAGACCTTGAAGCTGAGCAATGTATTATACATGTGTATTTCCAATTCATCAGAGGCTGACAACATTTAAACTGAAGCATTCTTTCAGGAAAGTACTTCAATACTAGGAAAACAATGTGGAAAAACATTTAAAAATTATCTGAAAATTAGACACATAAAAACTCTCCTAAAATTGTGAAACACTGTCTTATGCTGATTAATTTCTCGTACTGACAGGGTGTTTAAGGCTGAACTGCAGAACTCAAGGCCAATCCTGTTTGAAGTGATGGCACTTTGGCTCTAAATGCACAGATAAAGCCAGTGACACACTTCAATAGGTCTGAAGACAATGAGAAAAAACCTCAAACATATTCATGCTGCAATAGAAAAAAGAGTACTTTAAATGCATGACAAACTTCCACCCCACGCTAAGACCCCCAGAATTCACATAACACCACCACAACACTGTTCACTACTGCATGAGGTTTCTGCTTCTCTTCCCTCGATTTGGGTTGGATTTCACCCCCATAAAACGGGACATTTTCTGATTTCTTCTGATTTCATACAGTATCAAGATGGCAAATTCAAAAACTTTTGAATAACTTCAGCAATATTAGCAGAAATTCTGAGGAATGAAGGGGCTGTTACAAGAGAAGAAATTTTGGCTCTCCTTCCCCACTTTGATCCAATGGTGTTGCCTTATATATCAATACTCGTGTGGCATAAGAGGGAGCAAGAACAAGCAAGTACAAGAGAGAAGGATTATTTATCATTAGTTTTGCTGCTGAAGAGATTACATCGTTATTGGAACTCCTGCTTAACACAGCCTATACTAGTCCTGGGCAATCCTTTGAAAACCTTCACAGAAATATCACTACTAACTGTCCTGTCTCAAAACTTCTATTGGCAACACCCAATGTAGAGAGACATAAAAATCCAACCACATTTAAAACTCTTAAACCAGTTTGCATATTATATGTAAACACAGGCTAAAAAGCACTTCTGCTGGTGTAAGCTATGCAACATCAGGCAAAGACAACTCATTCTGGGGATGACTCATTACCGTGGAAAGGCTATGCTGGATCAGGACTGTCGAGGACTTTAATAACCACAGAGCAGCTCATGTTATACTCTGGCTGCAGAGTAGATGGACAGCAGATGAAGATGGACAAAAAGATACAGCAAGACATGTTATTCGATTTTTGGCAAGTGCACCTTGCACTTTGCATCCTCCCTCCCCCAGAGACAGAGAACAGGCAATCACAGTTGGCCATTTAAACATCCCTCACATTTGGAACAGAAGATGGCTCTGAGGGCCTCATGTTCATACTCTGAGCTACTCATGAAAGCTTAAAAAGAATGCATTTAAAACTGTTTTTCACTGCCAATACACAGACTTTCAGACAGACTTACACTATTTAAAGTGACTTACAGAGGAGTTCTAATGAGCAATGCAAATAAAGGTGAGAAGATTTAAGTCACCAGGCTAGACATAACTAAAGTTTATTGACTATGTTAAGCCATATTTTGGGGCTTTTTGCAGTTTTCTCCACTTTTACTGAGATTAAAACAAAAAACCCCTTACGTATTTGGACAATCTTTATTACAAAAAAACTACTGCTGAAGACTAGTCTGGGTAATCACATGCAAAGCTGGGCATCAGGAGTCCTTTTGCTATTGCAGAGCTCTGCATAAGAAACTCATGCCTTTTAGTATCAACTTGCTGATCCTTTCTGCAATACTATTTTAATTCCTACGTGTTAGATGGGCAATTAAAGCTGCTTGATTTCCCAGAGCTGAGGTTCAGACAACTGTCTTTCATCTCAAACAACCTCATACTGAAATGATTTAGCAATCATTGGAAGATGGAATGCCCCTGGAATTAATACAGAAATATGGATTACATACATTCATTTGACAATAATGCATAGCTCTGCTTCAATCAAATCAGGTATAAAAAATAAAATAATCACATGAGTTGTCAAGGAAGAGTTGGCCAAAGACTTGGGTAACAGAGACTCTGAAGAGTTTATCTGCAACATAAATGTGCACTCAAGAGTAGCTGGCAATAGTAACTGATTTGGAAACTAAACTCTGATACGATGCTGCTTCTGAAACACGAAATTAGGATGGCTTTTTTGAACTTCCAGATCTTGAGCTACCTACAGCAAAATTCCCATTTTGGCACTTTTACAACTACTACACTTTCTTTTGATATCAGAAATTTGATTACTGAATGTACTCTACAGGGAGTGCAGAAAGAGCACAGAAAAGCCAAAGCTACTTAAAAAAACACAGAGGTCTGACACGGAGCCAAGTGTGACACAGTAGCACAAACAATCAAATGCTTCTACAAACAGCATGTGTCTTTGACAGCTTTTTGAAAGAAGAGACTGGACAGTGTTTATTTAGAGAATTCTTTCTAGATATAAAGATACCCTCACCCAAGCAGCTCATGTTCAGCAAGACAAGGATTTTTGGTTTGCTTAGAAAGATCTGAAATTGCTGATCCATTGATACTGGGGGAACCAGATCTCTTCCTTTATCAAATTGTTAGTGCAGCTACTAGGTCTGCATGAGAACCCTTATTACGGAACTCACTTTTCATCTGCACTAACAATTTTGTTTCTGACAGATTTCTACGCTTGTGATAAAGCCCATCCTTTCTTGTAGGCAACACATACTCAGCAGGGGAGCCTTTAGGAAAACATAATAATGTGTGATTTAAGTCCTCTGACCCCACTAGCAGGGTTAACTTTTGTAGGACTTCACTAACAGGAAAGAAATGCTGAGCAAAAAAGTTGCAGAAATTATTAAGTTGAAGTCCTTAGTAACCACTGAATTCCAGGTATCTTCAAAAGTATAATACATTTTAAAAGACATTTTTCCCTGTAACCTTACTCTCACTTCTGAAGACTTCAAGTCCTTAGATCAGATCTTCACTGACAAAGCTAGCAGCAGTCATTCTTATTTTTAAATGAGGTAATTCAGTGTTTATATAGTATTTGTTCTTATAGCTTGACAATATAATATACTAATATTGAAGTTGATGACCACACAGAGAATAACAAACCCCTCCTTCACCCATGAAAATGGAATATGGTAAAATCAGTTCACTTTCCTGGCACTGGCCAAAGAAATGAAGAATACATTTGAAGCAACTGCCATGATCCCTTGACAGGGCAACTGAGCACCTCAGAATTCATCAACACTACAAATTAAGGTAGTTTATGCAAGCCTAGTTTAATTTAATTTGCTAAGCTGAAGCAGTTCACATGATCAAATCAGTGCTGAACTGAGAAGCTGATATGCACAATGCCTCCTAACAGCTTCTAATGCTTCTTCTAACAGTACAGCAAAAAAAGAGTCACAACTCAAAATACAAGCTTTAAGCACGTAAATAGTCTGACTGAGCTAATGGGACTACTGGCAGATCAACTACAGATTAAAACACCTTACTAACACCTATCTGCAGATGTGTGAACTACCCAAACTTCTCTTCCACAGTAAAAGGAGACACAGACAGTACATTCAGTGAACCTCACTGGATACAGCTCACCTTGAGAGGGATACCCAGTGGCAGGTGAACTGAATCCTGTCCTAGGCTCCATTGCCTGGACACCCTCTGACTTCAGTGCAACACCTTCCTCCTCAGCTGAAATCTAAATTTAGATGTCTTAATCCGGAGCTGAATTCCACTACTAATAAGCTTAAAGTTAATCATGTATTCAAGTATATTGCTCAACCAAGGTCTTGATCAATATGGTTTTTGTCAGCAGGATCTCTGTGATCGTACCTATTAGTTTATTATGTGCCTCACATAAGCTTCAAAACACATTTCAAATAAAAAGATAACCACAGAGCACTACAGATTTGGAACTGGAATTTAATAAACTAAAAGAGGATACTACAATTTTATCTTTGTTTGCCTTTTTGCTATTGAGACTCAGTATTCTACCTATGGCTTCCATGGAGCCCTTTATTCTCACTGCCCTTAGAAGAAGGCCACAAAAAATCCAAACTAATACTCTCCCTGTCTCTCCCCGAAAAGTGACACAAACTCACCCAGAGCAGGCAGAGACTCCTCTGACTGCTTGAATTACAATTTCCAAGTCTACAAACCCAGAAACTTTGTAGCACAAAAACATGCCTAAGTAAAATCCCTAAACCAAAAGTATATATGCACTACCTTTACCAATCCATATTGCAGCCCAAGAAACAGCTTTTATTGCCAATGGAAATCAGTGTCTTGGCAGAGCCTGAGGAATTTGGCCATTAAGGGAAAGAACGCAGTAAATTAACAGGGCCTACTCATATGAGTCACTTTGTCTTGTGTTATCTGTGAATGTCCTCCCTGAGTGCTTTTGAAAGAGTGGGTGGACTAGAATTGTATAAAGTCTGCATTTTGCAGACAGGAACAGTAACATGCAGCGCCCAAGAAGTGCAGATTATCTTGTGATGCAAAAAACCATAGCAACTCATGTCCAGTATTTTACTAATAATCTGGTCAGTGAAGAGATTATTAACCTCATAAAATGTCCCCAGAGAATTTATCCTTTCAGGAGCATTCAGGAGCACTCAGTCTTTGTTACCTACAGATCTTGAATGTGAAGATCCATCAAAATTTTCCTCTCAAAACTCTAGAGAAAATTTCACAGTCATTTTCTAAATCCCTGATAAACTGTCCAGTCAGACTTCATGCTTGTTGCCCTTTTAAAAACTGCTATTAAGAGACAAGGTCCATTTCCTCAGGTCCTTGAGCAGGTAAACAGCAGAACATCAACCTGGCCAGGTAAAGCCTGCCTCTTACACGTCCCCTTTCACTACTCCCACTGAAAGGTTTAAGCCAGTCATTGTTTTTCTGGACCTGGATTTACATTGTGGAGCACATTTGTGGTATGATGACTAATTGCACTATGAGGAAGGGGAAAAAAAAGGATTGTTATTCTCTGAAGAAGCAGTTTAGTTTAGTACTGCAAGAGCAGCAGCAGAATCCAGTATGAGACAGATGAAAACTTCTACTTACACTGGGTAGGATGCCCCAGCCTGTGGCTGACCTGCACCATAAGAGGTGCTCCTGCACCACACCCATGACTCTCATAGTTCTGAAGATAAACACTTCTTGCTAAAGACAGCTGTTCTAGAAATCTTTGTTTACAGAAATTAGACACAACCAAAAGCTGCCAAACAAACCTTTGAAAAGTCTCTTTTTGTGGATTATGACCAGTGACTTTGTATGGTTTTACAGCACACTGGTATGTCCCAAATCTCCCCCAGGCAGGAGCTACTTGCTCACCACACAACCAAAACACCAGCCAACAAACCAGACTGGTGAAAAGGAATACATTTTCCTCCCTTCTTCCGCATTTTGTTTGGACAGTAATGCATGGAATAGTTCAAAATAGAACTACATAGACACTGATACACAATACTACTTCAAATAATGCTTCAGACAGGTTTTCCAGTACTTACTTTCCCTGGTGCCACATGAGTAAGAAAAACTACAGAAGTGTATCATTAAGAACAGTAGGCACATGAGACTCTGTGTATCTTCATACTACATCCCTCTATTGTTAATTATTTTAACATCATCAAACATTAGGTTACAGATCAATGAAACATAACTCACCTGCCTTTCACAAAAAATAAGCTCCTTGAAACAGGCACCCCAAGGTAAAGTACAAACACAGTGACAAAGCTACTGGCAAAGTCCCATGTCTGCTATGCTGAGAACTTCAAATACAGAGTACACAAAAATGCAAGTCAAACAAGTTACTAATAGGCCATAAATGGAGATTTTAAAATGGCTCTAGAATTTATGAAAATGGCATAGTTAGTGGCTATCGCACAGTAAGTGCCACTGTCATATTGAATGTATTACAGCTTCTAGAAATGTAATTATTTGAACTTTCAACTACTTTCATTAAAATTTTTCTGAAGAAGAATCACCTACTTCCCAATACAAATTTATCTGTAGGATACTTCCCCAATACAACACACACTTTTAACAAAGCAATTTGATAATTTATGCGTAAGTTATATTTCCTTTTTTTCTACTACTTGTGACTGTACCAGCTTAAGACCACTTTGCTACAGCACAATTCGTGTAGATAATGTTATTTGGGTTTTTTGTTTTACTGAACAGTGACATTTAAGTAATAATTAGCATACAGAACAGGAGAATTCTGAAAATTAACTTCATAACCCATAAACCAGTTGTTTATAAAAGCTCCTCTGAACTACCAGAGAGCACTAGACAGACACTAATTGAAAATCGTGACATTAAAGGAGATATTACAAAGAACAAATATAATTCCATTTCTCCATTCTTGCATAAATAAAACAAAAGATGTAGCTACATACAGTTCCAGAGAGCACATCATGAGGGCAGCAGTTGAGAAGGTGGCTCTTGCACACTCTGTCATCACTGAATTTGATTCGCTGCCGGGTCGTGTCACCTGCAATACAGGAACCAGCACATGCCAGGTTAGAACACTGAGGGAGTCAGGCACGTTCTCCAGGTTACATGCAAAGCGTTAACACTGCCCTGGCACATAGTGAGGGTCTATGAAAACTAGAACTTAAAACACTCTATACTTCTTTGTCAAATAACACCAAAACCACAAGTGTGTGTTTTAGTGCTCTACAATGCTATTTAAAAATACTCTCACACTTCTCCTTCAAAAATGCAGTAGGAAAAGTGCTTGAAATCAGGTCAGTATTAGCTCAGAAACACTTTAATACAATAGCATTTGTTAAATGAGCTATACAACGTTCTATTCAGATTTTGCATGAAATAGTGATGTATTTGTATGCAAGAATTAGTATATAAAAGCAGCCTCATAACACAAAATGATACACATTGAGTCTTCACCAAATCCCACCTGATACTCATTTTATGGTTTCACTCTTGGATGCAATGCACCCTCTTACTTCTGATGGGAGTAGCATAAAGAGTTGGCAGAAGAATGATTTTAAATGCTTACAAACCTGAAAAAAAAATTAGTCAAACATACGGGCATAGCCTATATGCAAAATATTTTACAGGTGTTTGCATATCTCCATATGATAAACCTTTTTCATTTTTTCCCTTTTCTCTTCTACATGCTGTTTGTTGGGCTGGAACATCTTAGTTACATCTTCATTGTGGCAGGTTGTAGTTCCTGCATCAGCAGAAGCATCAACCTGCCCAGACACTGAGGTCCCATTGCAAGATTAAACAACCCCTTCTTGGAGCAAGACCTGAAGTCTTCTGACCAAAGCAACCAGCTGGTGTTCGGGGGATGAGGACTGAATATGTTTCCCTTTGAGTCATAACATAATTGTCACTATTTGGAATTCGGAAGAGAGATCAGTGCAATGGCTCTCTTCTTGTTAAGACACAGGCATGATAAAATACCTTCATCTCTCTGAGGATGTAGCCATTTATTATTTTTTTTATACATAACAACTTGTTAAGATCTCTAATCATTGAAAACCTACTGGTGAATTACTGAAGCAAGGACAGCTGCTGGGAGAAAAAATTACATACAATGAGTTCAGATAGCAGCCTCTTCCAATTCATTAAATATTTTAAAGAGTGTAGGCATATTTTGCAATTATTAAAGTTTTTTTATGGCTTCACGATTTGCAGCTCTAAGACTTTTCAATCTATTAAACAATTCAAGAAGCCAAATTCATTACTGAGGTAACTACAACGGAGGGGAATAAAAAACCCGTATCATTTTAGTCAAGCCTTTTACAATTATGTAATCAGATTTTAAAATATCAGTTCTATGCATAGGGTGCTAATACATAACATTTTCAGATGGGCCACGTTTCAGGTTCTTAAGTGAACAAAAGTTTCCATAAACAACACACATTTAATTTGCCTGTGGGATACAACAGTTCAAACCTGTACCCCACACCCCAAAGAGCTTCAAAGCAGTTCAACAATAGGTTTTCTAGAGGACAACCTTACTGCTTAGTTATACTTACACTACTAAAAATTTAGAGTAATCCCTTTATAATCATGCCTGCTACTGCAGTAAAGAGTTTTGCTCTTCTGATTGTTTTTGCTTTTCAGGAGGTGGATCTTTATTTTTTTAAACACATAACTGCGTTTGTTCCACATTCATTAACACATCTGAAAAGTTATTGATAACTCACGGCTCGGCGAATGCGGGGCCTTTCTGACACTCCCTTGCAGATTGATGTAGGCAGGCAAAGATACATTGAACCTTTATAAATAAAACAAGGGGCCAGATTGTTCAGTTTGTATAGAATAATAGACTCTGCCAGCAATTTTAACACAGCATCTAGAAATACATGTTGACTGTAAAGATTCTTCTATATAAAGACACACGAACAAAATTAAGTATTTAAAAAACCCCCATGGCTGATGGCCTAATAGCACTAACCTAACAGGAGTCAAGGAATTAGCAAGACCGGGAAACTGCTGAAAGAACTGTGGTTCCTTATGTAAAGTTGGCAACCAGTATTTGCACAGACATTCCCTCAGCATCTGGACGTAGCTTTTTTTCACCCCTTTACCCCAACTGGGCATTGATGCCACAGCTGAAATACAGAGTTTTCTCATCAAAGAGGCTGGCACGATAATCACAATTACCAAACCCAGGTCAGACAGCACAGGGGGGAAAAAAACAAACAAAGAAACAAAAAGAGGAGGCAGAAACTTGTCAACAGCTGCAAGAACACTTTACACGTTTACAGTTTAAACCTTTATTCTTTGTGCACTGTGCCTTTGGTACAGCATATAAGAGACTTTCAAGGAAGGCTCCCATACACAGATCATTTCCATGTTTACCTTTCCCTTCCTATGAAAAAGAGTTTCACACTTTTGCATTTCTTTTTAATCTAAGCTGTTTCTGAAGGAACAGTTTATCAAAAAGAAAGGGTCTCATACACCCAAGTCCTAACAATGACTGAATTTTTTGTCCCTCTGGCAGCTCATTCACAGGTCTGACAGCCTCAGAAAAAATGCTTTAACTTATTCATGAATGTTGTGAGCCTCAATACTCCTAAGAGTGCACACCTGCTGGAAAGAGAGCAGATGCATCTGCTGCTGACCTAGAGATGAATCTTCCTGAGCAGGTCATGACCTGGGGTCTACATGGGCGAGGATGGAATAAAATCTACGGATCCACTGTGCACCTGACACTCTGCCCAGAGCAAGTGAGATTTATGCAGGTGCCTTCTAAGAATTAAAACAACATGAACAGATGTTTTCTTAAGCAAGGACTTCTGCAGTACATCAGATAACCAAGACATTACTCCTCTTTGTCAAACTGTACATAGGTTGGTACCCTCTCTGTGTGGTCAAACAAACAAGTGAATGCTAAATGAGTATTAAAAAAGGGCTTCATATATTCTGTGATAAGAAAGTGATACATCCAGACACCAAGTATTCTTAAACATTTGTAAGGAGGCCACTGATATTGCAGACCTTATTACAAGTTCTATTTTAATAGGTAAATAATTGAATTAGCTCAGAATAGCAATTTATTTAAACCTGCCTCTGGAGAAGAGCAGAGTATCCAACTACTTGATCTTCAGGACTCATGCTCATTAAAGAAACCAAAGTAATTTCCCAGGGCATGACAGGAGCCAACATCTATCCAATCACATTTTCTCCATTAAAAATAATCACATGGTTGATAAAATCTATATGGAGAAAATATAAATTAAATGTTGCTCAAGAAGTATCATCTTTAGTTTTACTTAATGTAACTGGCCCAAACACATTTCTATAAGAGATTACTTTCAGGTGAATGAAGAACTTTGAAACAGAATTGAAACCATTAAAAAAACCAAAAACCCAAACACCAAGGAAACTTCTACACTTGCACATATCCTATCCTTTATAAGCATAAGGAAACTGCACCCTAGAGACACAAAGAGCAAAGAGATCATGGCAGTAATGTAAACTTTCTAAAGGAAGTTTCTATTTTGTATGGAACATGCCGACTACAAAATTAACATCAATGTTCAAGACAGGAGCGTGCTGTTGAACAGGAACATTCAGAGGTTCAGATCACAACGCACTGCACAATTCACTTTGGACTCCGCAGTCTCACCAACTAACAAGCCTCGACAATGTCATTCCTGTTCACCACATTTCAGTCACAAACCAACAGAATGAAAACTTTTGCATCAACAATGTTCAGCATTATAAGATGCCTGTAACAATGACTTCTTTGATCCAGCACCTCTTACTACTCTGATGTACCCTAATGCACCACTATCAGCAATCCCCGAGCACTGATGAGAATCACCCTCTACAATCCAACTGTAACCTCTGACTGTAAACTAACGGTGCAATCCATGCAAAGGAAGTAATGGGCATTTTCATTTTCCTGCTTTAAGCTGCATCAACAAAATATGGTTAACTTTCCACTCAAATATTTGAAGCATGAGTCCCAACATATTGGCAAAGGACTCTGAAATCTTTATTCAAGAAGGGCTATCAACTGGGTGGAGTGTCTGGTTAAAAACTGTGTATCAAATTTCATCTGCAAAGTAAGCTTTGTATAACAAATACTCAACATCATTATTTAAGTGAAGCTTAAGCAGTCACGTAAGATCCTGTTCCTGCTGCACACTGAATGGGCAGCTAATTCTGATATTCTTGTCCCTAACACTGGATGCATCTTTATCATAGCACCTTTAGAATAATACGTATTTCTAAGGAGAACTGCTTCTGGTTTACACCATGACTGAAGTAATACTTGTGAGTGCAGAACACAATGAAATAATTCTTTAGCTCATGCATTACAAGTAGAACAAATATATGAATGAATATGCCCAACTGCTTCTTCATAAACTCCATTTCATACAGCGTCCCAAGTAAGAGTATAAAAATTCCTCAGGTCCTTCACTGTTCCTGTCATTTTTATGGGCTAAACTACCAGAACTTTGTTACAAAGTCAGCAAATACAGACAATTCACTAAACATGATTGTTGCTCTTAAAACCTTCTGACCACTCCTGATTGACAAATAACACATCTTTTCATGAAGTTTATGTGTTGTGACTACTTTCAGATTTCAGACCTGACAATCAATTCAACATCTGGGGCAGGTTTTGCAGAAATTCCTGTATATGAGATACTTTTCTCTGCTGCTGATCGGATTTTGAACAACAGAGCTCTCACAACAGGCTCTTGGCTCCCTGGCCTGGCTCTCAGCCCGAGGCTACCCAAGTGGCTACCAATCCTTCACTAATGGGCAACAACGCATTGGAAGTTCAAAGCACAAACCACCTTCCACCTCCATGTGCACAGCAAAGTGGAAAACAACATCTGTGTGCCCTGAAAACACCGACATCAACCCACTATGCATCACTAAGCACACCGACTCTTCAGTAATCCCATACAGAAACAAATAAATTACACCATGGGTTACATGTTACAGATTGCACCTCTGTTACCATACAAAGTGTGCGACCAAACACAGAGTGGCTAAAATAATCACAGGAGTGTCACTTCAGCTCCTCCTAAACAATGAGGACAGAACAGTCACACATTAGTAACCACTGTGAAGCACAAAGTGTAAAACAGAAAAAAATGGTTATGATGTGAATAGATGCAAAAAGGGTATTGTAAATTTCAAAGACAGAAGATGATCTACAACAAGAAAAGCACTTTGCCAGTAACAGCCAAAGAAAGGAGCTGAAGACTTCAAGCACAGCAGCTCAGCTCAAACAACCCGCAGGTGAAGCCAAAGAGGTGCCGACTGGCACTTCACACACACAGGTTCTGTAAATCTGAAGGCTCCAGGGATTTTTCTGCTAGTCATGTAACACAGTATTTGTCAGGACGCTTGGGAGAACATTTCCATGGCCACGTGTAACTCTCAGAAGCATCACAAATTCACCTGTCCCTAAGAGACCCCAATTAACTTTGCCAGCTGTTCATATCTTTAGACTATAGCCTAATTTTGAAGTAGTGGCAATTATTTTAAAAAACCCAAACCATCACCACGTTTCTATACAACAGTCAAGTCTGGGCAGTTTCAAGACGTTGTGTGGCACCAGGGCCATTTGGGTTTGCTGTGTCTGCACTACTGTCAAGAGCAACGATCCTGCTTCGCCCTCTGCTTTGGACCAACTCCTCACCTTGACTCAAGCCAAGCTCAAACACAAAACAGACCGGGAGGAAAATGAACCAGTTGGGCGACATCAGCTGATTTAAGACAAAACAGCATCTTTCCAATAAGGCCTTTGAAGAAAACTTGTCAGTCTGTGCCAATTTCAAGTATATTCTGAAGAAAAAAAAGTAATGCCCTCCTCAAACCCTGAGGTACTAATATTAGTTGTTAACATTTCACTCAATTTGTAAATTACTTGGTTTACAGTTATGATCTTCTCTGTAAGGTTCACTCCTATTTTCTAGAGAATAGGGATGGCAAAAACAGGGTTTAACCAAGCATTCTATTCAAAAAATGTTTATGTGATTTTACAGTTGAAAAACAGTATTTTAAAAAACAAAAATCACACCTTTCTATGAGGTTATTTCTAATACTCCTGAATGAAGAGTTTTGACAGCTGTGGTCATCAGCAATAAATTGAACTTGAACTAACCTTTTAACTGCTGACATATGTAATTAAAACTCCTTTAGTTTAACTGCTAACAGGAATAAAAAAACATGGAAAAAACATTCATATGTAGATACATAAGATTAGCACCTGGCCTTCAACACTCCTTATTTCTCAATATTTGGGAAACCCATCCTATATAACCAGTCATTTATAGTTAAGCCTCTTTAATTATTATGGGTTTTCAGTACTTGAAATGGAAATGACATTTCAGAGAAGATTTTTTTCAACCTGTAGTCATAACTATACTAAATGAGCCCAGCTTTTGACTAACATCAAAATATAGGGCACTTAATTTTTTTTTTAAAATTTTGGCACGGTCCACATTTAGTTCAGTTTTCCACTTCTTGTCAGAGAAGTGTGCAAAAGCAATTTAACTTGGGTATATTTAACGTATTTAAAAATACTTGTTTTTAAATAACATGCTCTTTCCAGGTGTATAACAGACCCATACCTGCCATTTACAGAATTATTTCACCGTACTGATACTAGCAATACAACTGCTTTATAGATAACCCAGATGTATTCTAAGAACTGCAACTCACTGGAAACTCCTGAGGAGCACCTGCCAAGTCCCCTCATCAGTTTCATTCTCTGTCAGGTGTCTGTCACATGAGCCAAGGCAGGCCCGGAGCCGCAGGCACAGCCCGGGGCAGCTGCCCAGGGGCTGCCCGGCCCTCCCAGCCAGCGGTGCCGTGTGAGTGTGACCGCACTGCGTGACCGTGACCGCACTGCGTGTGTCCATCTCGCTGCCAACACAGACAAAGGAGCCAGCAGGGTGCCAGAGGAGTCAGGAGGCTCCCGGCTCTCCCTGCCCACAAGCACAGGGCGAAGGGCACAGCAGGGGCAGGCCTGGAGCTGCACGCTTGGTTCCTCTCCCAGGCACTCAGCAACAGGACAAGGGGGCACGGGCTCAAGCTCTGCCAGGGGAAATTGAAGTTTGAGAGCAGAAAATAAAATTCTTTCCAGAGAGAGTAATCAGGCATTGGAATGGGCTGCCCAGAGAGGGGGTGGATTCACCATCCCTGGAGG
>JAOXXN010000265.1:48811103-48862221 GCA_026770055.1 Myrmophylax atrothorax | reverse complement strand
ACTCGAACCCACAATCCCTGGCTTAGGAGGCCAATGCCTTATCCATTAGGCCACTGGGGCTGCCGCGGGAGTAGTGTTCCCGCGCGCCTACTTCTCTCGTTCCGCCCCTTCACCTTTCCTAGAACACCCCAAACAGCGACCGCCGGGAGCCAGGCCCCGGGCTGCGGGGCCGGGAGGCGGCCGCGGGGCCGCACCACCGACAGACGTGTCCTGCACCCACCCTCGGGCAGGGCCAGAGCGCTGCTCCGCGCACCCGACCCATCCCCGAAACAGCGAATGGCTCGACGAAAAGCCCCAGGGGACCACCCTTCAAGTGAAACCTTTTTACAGCTTTAGTTTTGTGAAAAATCAGAGAGACAGTGCTAATATGTACATTCCTCTTTATTTAATACAGCACAGACACGTGACACATAAAAAAAGAAAAGTACACTCATGAAAAAGCCTGTCGCGGTCAGGGACAGGGAACAGCTACGCCGAATTGAGTAAGGCTCCTACTGCAGAACAGGGGTCTGCCGGCAAGGGTGGATCCCAGAGCAAAGTCTGCTGCCAAAAAAAAAAAATCTTTGCACTCCTTTCAGGAAAGCAGAAAAGGGCAAGTCCCTTCCGGAACAGATGAAGGCAGCGGTACCTGCAAGGTGCAGGATGCAAACCCCATTACCGTGTTTGGGTCAAAGCACTGATAAAATGAAATGCCCTCCAGTTATTCTTGCAGAGGGCCAATAGTCCTGACCTCTGAAAGCATTGGACTGCTCAGGGATAGCAAACCTGAGTAGCTGGAAGGAGTGAAAACATCAAGTAGTCACACAGAACAGTTAAAATTAGCCTCCCTGATAGGGCTCTCCTACGCACAACTGGGAACGTGCAGGGAACAAACCGGCATTCCCAACTAACAAAAGACTAACAGCCATTAAACTGACCAGAACAATAAACGCATTTGGAACTGACAAAGGCTTTTGTGGCAGCAGCTTCTTCCTCTTCCTACCTCAGTTCAGGATGGAGATAAAGCAGGCACCAGTTCCTCTCACAAAGAGCCTTACACACTTTTAAAAAATTAAAATACAAAAAAGGGAGACAGGTGTATTTACAAAATCCATGGCTGGTACAGTACATCATTTTTAAGACACACTAAATGCTACAATCTTTCAGGTCCTGAGATTATTACAAAAAAACCCCCAACAACTCAACACTTGTGTTCAGGTCCAGTTTTATAAGGAGAGGAAAGAAAGCACACATTTAAAACCACAGTATCCCTTGAAGTTATGGAACACACCTCCCTAAAAATTCCAAATGAAAGTGGTGCTAACCACTCAAAGGTAGCTGCATTTGGTTGTTCAGGCTTGTTGTCATAAGAGGGGAGCACTTCATGGGGCAGTTTCCCTGGAAAGTTCATCGAGTAAGCACAAGGCTGTTGGGATCCTCTCTCCATCACTAAGCCCTGTGATCTGAAATGTTCGAGTGTTAAAAGGAGGAAGGTGATTTTGTACAAATTCACGAAGGTCTGAGTAAAGCATCACAGGAATCACCAACTCAAATAGGTTTGCCTTCTCGTAGTAACTGTGTATTCCTTTGTTTAAAGTCGAGGAACGCAAACAATTCTAGCTGTGATTTAACACTCGTTTATAAAAAACCAAAACCCATCGGCCAGCCTTTTGTTCTGAACTCCCAAGTGAAAGGCAGCGAAAGAGTTTCTCAGCCCTTCATTATCTGGGGATCACAGCAAGTCAGGTAGAATTAAGCTGGCTACAGCCAACTTGCTAAAATATTTCTATACCAGAAGTGACACCAAACAAACGATATGGAGGCCAAACTGCTGTTGAGGGGATGGCTCCCACTGCCATTAGCTGTGCAGGACATTCTTCTTCACTGAGCCTCTTTTGTCAGGCAGAACCGAAGGGACTTGCACCCACACCTGTTTTTTTCCTGATGAAATATTCTGAACATAGAGATTTTGTATCATCAGAAGTTATCATCAGAGATGCCCTTTTATTACAAACACCTGATCTTAAGCTAGAGAATGCCAACATTTTAAGGATTACTCATTAAATGCTTCTAACCCTTAGTAAAAGAAGACAAGAGACAAATCACATAACAAGGGTACTAGTTTAACTGCTAAAATATAGCACTGCTCAGTAGACTTTGGGGGATAAAAAGTAGTAGTTAATTTTGTGGGTTTTGTTTTTTTTTTAAACAGTAGTCCAAAAATAAAATTTCTCCATCTATTTCCAATACAGATCTTGAGAACTATGCAAGAATATGGTACTAACTGCTACATGATGGAATCACCGGCAATAAAACACACACTACAGGTCTCATCTCTGAGCTAAACTGTTATTTGTAGTTACACACAACAAGACTAAAAGACCAGTGAGAAATACCTAGGGATTGTGATTTAGCTTTTACTTAGCTGATAACTCCCCTTGTTTAGAAGCAACTTCGTTTCAGTGAGAAATTGATTGAATTCACTTCTGATGCTGGAAGGAAACCCAGGATGCCTCATTAGTTTCTCCTCAAATCCAATCTGTACATCAACAAACATTGTTGTGGCTTCTTAAACCAATTGTGAGAGCTGAATATTCTAAAAAACTCGCAGACTAAAACCTGTCACAAGAGGTGATTTTAGCTTCCCTCTCAAAGCAACTTCATGACACTTGACACGACATGTTGCATCAGGGTTTCTTTTTTAAAATACAATTTTTTTTAACACTAGAAAAAAAGTTCTGCAGTACAGACATTCAAAAATATTCCATTTTCTTTGGGTAAAATTTCAGTATATGTTCAGGGGATAGCTGGGGAAAGGACTGCATGTAACACTGAAACACGTATACTTATCTGCATAGTTGATATTAGTGACTACTAATGAAACTAAGGCTTTATCTGGAAAAAGCTGAGAACACAAGAAAGTTTCTTCCCCCACTCCTCTGGCGAAATCTGCTAAGTCTCAAATAGCTCTGGCTGCCTCAGCAGCAACACAGTTTGGCCTACAATGGTGGCATCTCCTGACTGGTTTTTGGTTGGTTCTCTCCTGCTCTTTTTCTCTTGGTACTAGTCAGTAGCAAACATGACTATCTCTCAATAAAACGCTTCTGCACACATTGCTAGGAAGAAATACTAAAAACAAACATGAAAAACCCTTTTAGCATTGCACATGATAGGAGTCAAATACAGTGAACACAGCTTGCTTAGGATTACTTAATCATGAAGAAAAACGTACTAGTTAATGGTTGTTATTTAAGCAGGAGATGACAGCAAGGGAAGAGACTGAAATGTACTTCTAGTTACAAAACATAGTGGTGGTGTTTTTTTTTCTTTTTTCTTCCCCAGAGTTGCTCTGTAGAATTACAGCTGTCAAAAATGGGTACAAAATACAGACAAACATCACTGACTACAAGATTAGCACAGTTTCATTTATGAGTGTGCAAAACCAGCTGTGGACAATCTTTGTACTTCCCCAGTTTTGGGCCAGTTCCAGGCTATGTTGATCTCTCAGCATAACTCAGCAGCAGCAGGGCTTTCTACAAACCCAAAAGGCTATTAGAGCAACAAGGGATCACCAGGTCATAGAAAAGGATGACGAAGCCACAGCAGAAGTTTCCACAAACAAAACATTCCCCTACACAATGGTCATCTTTCCAGTGGCCCAGTAAGAATACTTCTGGCTGCTTATTTTGGCAGTGATTTTTTTAAGCAGTAGACACAGATTTTCACAACAGCTGCATTTGTTAAAAAAGGCTGCAATACTCAGCCATCATCTCCAGTTGTAGATTCCCACAGATCAACCTAGGATAAAGAGCATGTGGCAAACTCCACTGAAGTAACTTCACTGATGCACCTAAAACAGATTAAGCAGCACCCTCAACCATCACTCCAACTGGCTGAGCTACCAGTAATAGTCCTATCTTTGACTGGCACCATTAGATTGGTAGGAGAAATCCAACTATGGTCTACTTTACATAATGGTTTATTCAAATAAGTGAATACAAGCCAAGAACTGAGTTAGGCTATTCTCTGCCACAGGAACATGTTGTATTTGGTATCATACTTTGTTTTCCAGACTGGTTCTCCACCCATGGACTCTTCATTCCATTCCCATTCTGTAAAATAAATGCTTCCTTTTCATATTGCAGCTCAAAATTAATCTCCCCCAGGGGAAGCACATCACAGAACTAGAACAGGCTAGTGATGAATACACGTTATGTTGCCTTAAGTTTAGCACTTGGTCAACAAGTGAATTGCTAATTTCAGGTATTCACGTTAATAATCATAAGTTAGATAGATCCTCAGCACAAAGCTGTTAAAATCACTAGGTCATCCATTGCAGATAGCTAATTTTGTCAGAGAACAGGGAAATAAGCACAGACACTATTATGAGGGTTCACCTGCAGCTAACACATGAATTTACTGTTTGTTGTAACAGAACAAACCATTACTGAAATTTCAATAAATTAAGAAAAAGTACAACTAGAAAAGTACTTCATGGTGAGGAACTTAGCAGCATGTGAAGCATAGCCACCTTTAAATTCAATTAGCAGCTGCACTCTTGCAGGTTTTCCTAAATTCCTTCTTATATGGTGGAAAGGGCTAACTTTGGTAAGTGTGAGAATCCTTTGACTAATCGGTGTCAAGCAGACGGGCTGTACACAAGATTCCTTGCAGTTCATCTCAACTCAAACTTGTTCCAAGCTGCTATTTTAAATTTTATTTTCCCCCACATGTCCTTGGGGCTGTCAGCTACACATCTTTGCCTCAGTAATTGTGTGAAATGGTCCAGTAGTTAATAAGGTTGCCAGACAGGGCCCATAATGTTTTTACTCATGACTTAATTAAGAAACAAATTTAAAACCTTCAGAGAAAAATGCAAGAAGTTTCATTCCTGCCAGCCCCTTCCTTTCTCTTACTCACATTTACGCACACTCATGCACACGCTCTTTTATTGTACTGCCATCTTTGCACAAACGTTCCATTTTAAGTAGTGTCTGACAGACCCAGGAGATTGTAGGATGAACTGGTTTCAGGAATATTGCTCTGTGTGTGTGCATGTGTGAGAGAGAAAGAACGCACAAGCACACAGAACCCATGCCATGGTACAGCAGCGATGAAGTTACACACATTACACACTTGGTTGGTTTTTTTCTTTCTTTACAAAAAGGAAAAAAATAGTGTAACAGCATAAAGCCATCTTGGCAAGCTTAAGATTTTCCTCCAAAATGCCTTCCAGCACTTCAGGATCTCTGAGAAAAACGTTTAAAGAGGGAAGGGAAATAAAATTAAAAAAAAGGCACTTAAACAAAGGACAAAGGCCTGAATCAAGTAAGTCATGGAGGGCAACAGCCATTTCATTGGAGCTTGGACCAAAATCTACCAACCTTTTTTTTAATTTCTATAAAATTAAAATTGCATAAAGTGTTAATTAATCAGTCATTTACCTACTGCTTTTACCTTCTGGTTCATTTATGAATAAACCACCCCCTCCCTCCAACAAAACCAAAACAACCCCAAACAAAAAGCAAGCGTCCCTTGAATTATTTCTCCCCAGTTCACCAAAAGATGAAAAGCTGATGTGAGGGGAACCCTTCCACAGTTTGGCTTGGCTGTAGGTTTTCCCTGCAATGCCATCTTAAAAAACAAAACAAAAAAAATCAAAACAAAAGCAGATGAGGGACCACTGTGCTTTCACCAATTCACTCAAAACCAAACAAAACACAAAACCCATCAACCCAAACACCCCAATGTTTCTAATCCATCTGTGGGCAAAAACTAATCAAGAGAAAACAAACAAACAAAAACAACCACCTGTAAACTAGATTAAAATTTGCTAATAAATACAGCCAAAAGTTCATTTTACGAATGTAGCAGCAAATGCAATAAAGTAGTTGGAGTCCAAGATGACTCCCAGAGGGTTACTGGTTCGCACAACTGATGGCAGTTTGGGAGAGTTGCAAGATTCTCTGTTTTCATGTCCTCAAGGGTCTTGCACCATGTGGAGAAGGAGTGTGGAGGAAGGGTCAGGTGATGGGACCGCAGGAAGGAACAGGCTCTTAACACCTGTCCCACCCCTAAATCTGTGCATCAGACAACTTTGATCGGATTCAAACAAAAAGCAGAACCCAAGTAATTAAAAGTTACTTCTGATTAGCAGAAAACAGATGTGAAACCCACAGCATCCACACTTGTGACTTAGTTGATCAGTATTTAGTCATGTCTCTCAAATCAACAGAGAAGGCTGGACAAAGTGACTTAGGCCATTTGCATCTCCAAGCGGGAGAACACTGCAGTTCTACTCCCAAGTATCAGGAAACTCTGCAGCCTGATCTTTCATTTAGCCTGCCTTCTTTCTTTTCAAGTGTCTCTGAGGATTTAAAATAGCTACAATGACTTTAGGGGACTTTGGATCATGTAGCAGAAAACATTACCCAGACGGTTTTAGCATCTAAAACCGGTGCTTGAAGTTATTGCTTGCAATTGTTTGGGACTTCCAGAGAGCTTTATATGTTTGCTCACATACAGTCCCAAAACCAAGTTCAGCCCTGCTGCCTGGCAAAGACAGCTATACTTGGCTTTCTTATTGCTTGTGAATACTGAGGGTTTTTTTAATATGTACAACTACAGTTTACTTATTAACAAAGGCCCTTAAAAAGTAGTAAAACCCTGGGGGGAAATGTCTTCAGAAGAGTTGCTGTGCAGAAAATAGTAAACCATTAACCTAATTTTGCATTTGGACGCTGCAGCAATCTTTCCCTTCCCCATCCTATGGTACCTGCAAAGGTCTCTGGGAATCACCCTATTATTTCCTTTGACTTGGCATTGCTAGGTCTAACCAGGGAGAACAGGGAACAGCAATGTAAGAGTCTACATTCCCTATGTTGCTCATTGCAAAAAAACTCAGGAGCCTCATGACCGCAGTTACCCACTGGGAGGTTTTTTGAACTAATGTCACAAACAATGTATGGTCATCTTTATTCTCAGCATCCTGCTCTCTGTTTCCACAAGAAGTCTTAGTTTGCTCGTTTTCCAAGACTGAGAAGGTCAGTAGGACACAGAGGCAGGACTGCTCCTACCCTCAAGATTTAGAGAGGATACTCTTCAATTCAAGATGAGGCATACTTCCTGGAAGAGAGGAACGTTGAAAGGGAATTTGTGCTGTAGTTATACAGGGGTCCAAGTCTCCAGTCTAGAATTTCATTAAGTATGAAGACAAAAGATGGCAATTTGAATGAGATGCCTTGATGAGGAAAATATAGAAGAGGTAGAACTCTTAGGACAGGGTCTCTCAAATATATTGCTGCCCGATGGCTCACTGCCACAACTCCCTTAGCTACATGCATTGTTACAATTGTCAGGTTTGACACAGTTTGGAGAATTAACATGCTGCCAGAACCACTGGGACTCAAGAATCAAAAGTTGTCTTCCTTCAACCCTTCTTGAGAAAAGAGGGGGGAGAAAAAAAAATCAGATAAAGCTTGCATTCTAAATAGTTTATGGTATTTTGACAGAATTTGTGCAGCATTAAGAATGCCAGGGTCTACATAACTGTATGTTTCAACTCTTAATAACCCTGATGGAGATGCAAGCTTATCTAATCAACATGCCACATACAAAACATTAGCGCTACCAAAAAAACATTTAATTGGCAGATGCTGCGGAGTGAAATTAATGAACTAATGCACCTTGATTCAATCTGTCTTTCACAGAAGTGTTGTGCAAAAACATTTATTGCTGAGCTCAACCCAACATTTTTATACTAAATACACAATATATATTATTTTAAATTTATGTATATATATTTATATAAAATTAAAATGAGCTCTACATAGAAAAGAAACTGTTGTCTGATCTAAGAAAGAAAAATCACATGTAAAAGAAACCTGCAAGCTCAAAATAATCTAGCAAAAAACATTGAAGATTCATTATTCATGGGTCAAAGTCTCTCTAAAAGGTGTGAGATAACCAGGAGTCTCTGGCTCAATCTCAAGTCAAACTACTGGAAAAACTATTTACTAGGAATTTAAGCCTCTCTGGTCAAAGGAATGTTCCAGGGCTGAAGGAGAAAGGCATCATACTACTTTCTTTGCTCCTTTCCCCTATGCCATACTTCAGCTTTTGCCATTCTCACCTTTTCTCTGATAGCGCAAGGGACTCAACAGGAAAGTTCTGTCCTAGTGTTGAAAGTGCAACATGTGCTGGATACTTCCTAATCTTACTCGTGAACCAGTTGATGTATTGCTATCAAAGGAAAAAAAAAAAGCCAGCTTTGCAGTCTTGTGCTACCATGCAAGGAAGAGCTCAGGTCAGACACTCCCCAGGCCAGCAGGGGCTGGAAATGCTGGAGACAACCCACTCAGCCCCCAGAAGGGAAGGCACCTCTGGTCGCTTTTGAACGACTCCTCTTTGGCTAATGCCTGAAGCAGCACTAACTTGACTCTGGAATAGGTCACAATCAGCTTTCTTTAACTAGCAAATCAGTATAATGCATGGCTTTTGGGAGGGGTTAGATGAAAGATGACTGAGAATGAGAACTGGTTGTGGTTTATGAAAGACATGAATAGAACATAATTTCAGTAGCAAATAAGCACAAAGCACAGTAAAAGAAAGTTTAACAAATGGAAGGACTGAAACATGAGCATACTTTTAAAAAGCATGTGGGAAAGAAATGCTAGTCTGACCAATAAAATGTGGGTTTTCTTTTCATGTAAGTGAAAAATTTTCCATCCCCTTCCTCCCTTAAATAAGAATTTTTGTACAAAAAAAAAATCAAACAAATGGTCTGTGTCTCACATCTTGATGTACCAGGAGATCTGTTTTTGAAGACAATTCTCTAATGAGACTGCATACATCTGTAGGCTCCCTAAAGCCAAACAGCCTTGTAAAGCTGGAAAATTGCCCATTATCAGAAACTGCATTTGTGTAAAGGTTTAATTATAATGCAAAGTATCCCAGCACCACCTCTACTCTACATAACCTTTGGTCCACAACCGTATAGCACAATCAGGACCTACACATAACCTTACACTGGGCACTTTGGGCACTAATTAAGTGAATGATTCCACCTTACACAATGAATGGAGAAACCTATTCTAGCTCCTCTCATGATTTCCACTTTTCATTGGACTTCACCCAGACAAAAAATGTTGGTGCTGCTGTGGGTTTGACGATCAATTTCTTTTAAGAGCCAATCAGAGCAGATAAAAAAAGTTGTTTCTTTAGGCAATATCAAACTATGACCAGTCTGCATGACCAGGAGGACCAGTCCTCCTTTTCCTTCTCTCTTTGATCAAGTATTATTTTATTTTTCTTCTTCCTCTCACCACAGTGCTTAGGATCAGAATATGTAAACATCGACAGAAACAGCAGCCCTGTGACAATAAGCACTTTCCCAACTGGGCAGATTCTGTCAGCCAACCAGAACTGCTTCAGCTCCCTTGCTTGTCCAGAAGTCACTGGTTTTTCCGCTGTAACTTAGTGTCCCCTTTACTTTGGCCTCCATCTGTAGTTGAGAGACAGGAAAATAAAGGGAAGATAAAAGCATGAGTGAACTTTTGTTTTTGTAACTTACAGCATGAGAGACAGGAATTTGGCAGGTTCAGCTTTAGAAGCACCAAAAGTACATTGTCTTTACAGAGTGGAAGATTTTGTGTTTTCTCTGTAGTTCATTTATTAGAAATAGCATTGTTGAAACCTGAGATGTCAAGCTTCACACCAAAACACTGTCCAGTTTTTTGGTCCTCAGAACCCCCAGAACAATATGGAGAACACCTACCAAGCCACTGCCACCCCTCCCATTCCTTCTCCTGGCCCCCAAAGACACAGGTGACAAAGAAAGGACTACACTCTAAACTGCACCTTCTAAAGCTTTACTTTTTCAGCTCTAAGACTTACAAACAGAACAATAAGATAGTCTACTTGAAGTTTCTCTCAAAATATGCAACTCCTATTAAGGATAACATTTCTAGGGAAAGCAGATCCTCCATTAGGAAACCATCACACCATTCACACTCTTACAAGAAACATGAAAAAACTTTTATCTGGGAGGTCAGTTTCTCCTTCAAAGGA
The DNA here is from genome assembly GCA_026770055.1 of Myrmophylax atrothorax. Taxonomy (NCBI): domain Eukaryota; kingdom Metazoa; phylum Chordata; class Aves; order Passeriformes; family Thamnophilidae; genus Myrmophylax; species Myrmophylax atrothorax. The sequence continues at coordinate 48,852,174 of JAOXXN010000265.1, read as the reverse complement.
GAAATGAAAACTGAGTGGAAAAAGACTTTATGCAGCCTCTAAACAACCATGTTAGTGTCCATTAAGTAATATTCTTTTTTCCCACTAGCAAAACTAGCAGACTTAAGTCTCTAGAATTGATACCATAAAGTACTAGAATTTTTGAACTTTTTTTGTTCCTGACACTAAAGAGAAATAGGGGGAAAACCAATCGTGCAGATTCCAAAAATACTGCTGCAATAGAGTGAGTACTGCCCTGCTGCTGCCAAACTTTATCCCTGTGTTGTGTCTTCTCTGAACTAATTACTGCTGTATATTTTATTTCAGTGTAGGGTAGAAACATGACTTTTAAGGTATTTTAAAAATAAGTAATAAAAAAAAATATGATGTCTTTACCTGTGTAAGCTTGCTGCAAGTGAGCAGGCAGAGGTGAGTGAGACAGCGTTGCTGCATGCTGAGCACCTGGCTGTAAACCCTTCAGTAAGTCTGGGAGGAGAAAAGGAGAGCAAAGATAAAAAACGAATCTGGAGGAGAAAGGCGGTCTTTGTGAAATAACAAGTTTTGTTTTTTCTAGTGTAGCCATAGTAGCCATCTAATTTCCACAAATTTCGGAAGATGTATCCCCACAACAAAAATGAAATACCTGACAGCTTTCTGATGGCTGGAATAAGTCAACAGAAACAGACCTATTCAGATATGGCTAATCAAAAGTCAGCAAGGACCCTGCCTCACTACTGGGATGCAACTCTGCATATAATTCCTTTTGGCAGAAGAACCAACAATTTGTATGGCTTAAAAACCTAAATAATTTGTTTTTAAGAAATCAGAAAAAGTAAATGCCATCTTGGTTTCCAGTTCCTCATAAAAGATCTGTTTGATATCTGCAATTACTGAGCTAAGAATATTTTGAGGAATCAGCATATTAAGTCTCTTATTTGTATTGTGACATTTAAGAGACTTTGAGACTTTTAAGCTATTCTCCTTTCTAAAGGTAAGGTATTAAAAGTTAACTCAGAAAAGCATGTTCAAAACTAAAAATATACTGTGAATGTAACAATGAAGTTAAACTTATCAAAGTTGATTTATAACATTTAGTAATTATGTAAAGTAAGTTTTTACCAGAGAAGAAATCACATTTACTCTCCTGTAGGGATTCTCAAGAACCAAACATGAGTTTCTGAGAACTTTATTGCTTCCCTTCCCAATTTCCATTTTAAGGATTATCTTTCCTTATGGGACTGTGATAACTAATCCCACTCACTCTGAGTTAGGCTGTGGTGGAAAGCCGCTGAGGTAGATCCCGAGGTGGTTGTCGCTCCAGCTGTGTCTGTCCCAAAGCCAAGCAGCTCCAAGGGAAACTGGAAGGGCACAGTCACAGGAACAAGGCCACCCAGCATCCCAAAAGGAGCCAATGGTGCAGACGTCACATTCTGACTGGTCACAGACAGGGGTGATGCCATGAGAGTCAGAGGTGAGGCGTTAGCCAGTAACGATGCTCCTGCTGTTGACTGTACAAAAAAAGCAGTACTTCAAGATTTGTAAAGCTTTGAGTTGATTCTTTAAGGATACAAAAAAATTGACTATTCCCTACTAAGCGTCGCTCTGTTGAGAAGTATATTAAACTATTAATAAATATCCACTTATCCAGCTGGGAGGTTTTTCCAGTGTTCATCCGCTAAGCAAGCACAATTATATCTGATTCAGACACAAGAGTATGGTTTCTCTCTGTTTGGTCATCAACCTTACAGGTCATTTCCTTGATCTCCTTCCTAATCATGCACTGGGGTCTACAGTCATATGCAATGCCTTCTAATAGATTAATAATATGAAATTATCAGATGTTGATCTGAAGTTCTTCAGAAGTGCAGTATTACTATCCCCACTCCAAATCTGGGTCTTAAGAAAATTATTTCTTAAGAGGTTGTTGAGAAGCAATGATTTCTGAAAATTAAGATTCATATGTAAGAACCCTCACATCACACTTAAAGAAGTCAGGTTACCAAAATGCATATATACATATGTGTGTACATGTGTGTATGCACATGTCAGAGGAAAAGGTAAAGGGAAATAATCTCTTCACTCTAGATATGTCAAAATGAAGTTAAATTTACTGTAGTTTAAAAATAAAAATGCAAGATCAGCTCCCAAATGGCAACTGTTCATTGTTTACGCAATCTAGTAAAGTGCAACAAAATAAAAGCCATACAGTTATGTTTTACAATTCAGGACTTGTAAAATGTCTGCAAACAGAAAAACAACTTTGTAAGGAGCTCTGCAAAGACCTTGATTACTCTCTCAAAACAGAGGGGAGAGAGAACTACAGTGGTGAAAAAAGCTACAGCGTGTGCCCCAAAAGAGCTGCAGTTCAGATGTTTGTATTTAACTCACATACAGTAGTTCATAAAAGGGTTCATCCCGATCATGTAGGTCTGAGTCATTAATATCCTTCAAGTCTAAGCCAGATTCTGCTCGCAAGTACTAATGGCAGGTAGAGCTTTTTAAGGAAATCCCATGTGTACTCTCTGGCTTTGTTTACTTAAAATACAACTTTATGTGAAGCTTCAGCAAGTGTAAACTTATATTCTGTTAAATAATTGTGTCAATCAAAAGCAGAAAGGAGGGAAACACTTCTTGGAAACTTCCTAATTAGGAACATCTTTATTACCCCATGAAATCATCTAGTTGGATCTTCAATGGAAGCAGACCAGAATATTCTAATGGGCGAGTCAGGTACCATTCTCATCTGCTGACTAAAAGCACCTCAGATAGGAATTAAATCCCTGAGGCCTTAAAGGAAAGGAGATTCACTTTCCGTCTTATGTGTAGTTTTAAGAGGGGTAACTGACTCCTTAGTATGTTGTACCTAACAACTGGTCCAGAACCGATTTAAATTCAGCACCCAGCCACTGGACCTTTATGGCTAAGTAAACCCCTCAGTGATCACAAACCTTGTGCTCTTCAGTGTACTTAGACTGGGATGTAATTTGATTCTAATCTTTTCTTGAATGTACTTCCCTGACTAAGCTTCCGTGTGCACAGCACCAAGAGCCTTATTCCATGGTTTATCTTCCTTTCACCCTTCTTCTGAAACATTTATAGCTTAAAGTAATTTCTGAAACGTCAAAAAAAAACCCATGCAAGGTCACAATAATTATTTTAGCGATGCCTTATGCACTGTGTGCCTTTAGCTGATTTGCCCCTTTCTATACACCAACACACCTTATTTTGCAGTATTATAGCATGGACTTATGTTACCACACCCCCCCCGCTTCAGTGCTCTTCATTATCACTATGGCCAAAATGTATTTCACTACTCAGGCGAACAGAGTTTCTAAAAAAGAAATTACTTGCCTTTAACTACAGGGATGTTTGCCAAAATTCATCTCATTATCCAACACAACATTGCTTACTTCCCTTGTCCATCATCTTTAGGCACTACCACACCCATTTAACATTTTCTTCTACAATACAGCAATTGTTTGTAATCACTGCATTCTGTTGACTGCATCAGAAAGAAAAAACTCTCTTCCCACTCCATCCATTGTCTCCTCCAGGCACTTTTTGTCCCTTTTTGTCTCCTCCAGGCACCTTCCAGAGTACTCAAACTGCACTGTACCCAGCTCAGCTCTTCTCCAGGCCCTGTGTGGTACCTCAGTGGCCCTTACACAGCATATGAGTTGTGGATTTTTTTTTTCCATTCAAAGCACCCAAAGTAAGAGAAGGCTGTTTTAGAGCCTGCCAGACATTTATTGTTGACTGTTTTGGTACAGTAGGACAAAAGACCATAGAACTGTCTTGTAAAAATCATATTCCTTCTGTTATTCAGCTGCATTAATAAAAATCTGATGGTAAGCTAAAAGATTATGAAACATTACTAGAAGTTGAGTATACATCACTCCCATGCAACAGCTATGTGCACTGTTCTAGAAAAATACACAGCCTTTCATTTGCTGTACACCGAAAATATCATTTACAGCAACAATGCTTTTCTTAAGTAGTGAAGACTTCAGGACAAAGAGCGATGAAGAGAGGAAGACATCGAATCATCTCAGCAATTAAAGCAATCCCGGTAAGAAGAACACACAACTTGGGAATGCAGGTTGTCTTCTGGGTAAATAATAGATTTGCATGGGGATTAGGACAGTATTTTCAATATATTTGTTTTTCTTAATTTGTTTTATCTCTAGTGACAGTATCAGCTCTCTCTCAATTTCTAGGACATTTATATATATAAATGAGGTGTCTCGTTCAATTTGACAAGAACCTACAAAATAAAACACATAATCATAAATACAAAAGAAAAGCCCTTGCAAATATTAAATGCAAGTGTAGAATTACACTCAGCCACAAGCAACTGAACTCTAGTTGTGAAGTTAATCATGAAGTCTGACAACAAATGTACCAAGATGCCTTTTTACATAACCACCCTCACTACAAATATGCAAACATATAGAAATACACAAATCCAATAATGCAAGAAAATACCACATTCCCTGAAAATATGGCCACACAAAGCTTACCTTTTCTAGTGCTCTTAAAAAAACCCCAACCAACTTAATTCTGTTCCACAGTATAGACCAACCAACATTTTACAGTGAGGATTTGTTCCACACTGATCCTTGCATTTCACATCAGCTGGAAACACCTGTTCTCCAGTGTGAAACCATTTCATCAGTATTAGCATTCATGCTTATGAAAGTATACAGATTAAATTTATGACACATTTCCAAACCAAGGTATTTTAAGAATGTTTACAAAGTAAGTATTACTGTAAGGTTCAAACATGAACTGGTTAGATGCGTACCTGCACGCTGGCTGCTACAACTGGAGACCCTGAGGCAGAAGATGGTCTGTGTGGAGTTGACAATTGTTTAGTAGCACCCTGTGTTCCACTTCCTGCTCCCCCAGACAGACTAGTCCTACTAGCTCCACTTGAGTTAAGGTTACTGCCTCTGCTGGCAGGTACATTCATTCCAACTCCACCCAAATTATTTTTACCAACAGTTCCAGAAGGAGAAGAGTTGGGCAATTTTGAAGAAGCCTGAGGGTTCTTTGCAGGCTGAAGGCCTGAGGTGCGATTAGAGGACAGCAAATTCACTGTGGGAGACTGCCTGCTGATATTTACACCACTGGTCTGTTTATGAAGGGGGTTGTTGCTGGAGTGACTACTCTGGGAAACTAGTGCACTTGAACTGGAAGAACTGGGAGTCGTTGCAGGCCTGGGGGATGAGGTGGTCTTGGATGAAAATTTAGGTGATGCATTAGGTTTGGGTGCCACAGAGGGCTTAGATGAAGTGGGCTTGGGAGAGGCAGCAGGTTTGGGAGAGGCAGCCATGGAGAAGGGAGGCTTGAAACCCTGGGAAGAAACTTGTGACACCATAGCCTTGGCTAAATAGTTACTAGAGGTAGAGGTGCTGGATGTTGTCCGAGAAACCAGTGGGTGAGACACTTGAGAGCCACTTCCAGATGAGGGATTAGACAAAGGCAGGCGATACACTACAGACTTATCTTGAGCTTTGATGACTGGTGATGAGCAAGACAGTTTGGGATTACTACTCAATTTCACCACAGGATTGGTCTGTGATTTACTAATAGTTGCTTGTAAAGGAGATACATATTTTTGCTGTACAGCTGACTGCTGGTGCACCTTTGTCACTTGTGATGTTGAGGAAGTACCACCTTGAGCCTCAGAAGATGATACCAAGATATTAGCATCCTTGGTTCTTTGAGAGGTGGAAATAGCTGCTTGGGTCTTAGAGGAAGAAACATGAGTCTGAGAAGAGGAGGAAGCAGATTGGATCTGACTTGACCTCTGCAGTCCTTGCTGAAGTAGTTTGGCTGGCAAAGGCTCTAAGGAAACCTTGGGATTTTGAATTGAAGATCCAGCAATAAGGCCTGAAGAGATACCAGTGTGAACTAAGTCTTGGGGTTTCTTTGGTACTGGCCCTGTGTGACCAGCAATAAGACTCGATGAATGGGATGTTTGAGTGGGCTCTACTTTCTTTGAAGTTGCCAGAGGCAACTTACTCATAATGCTTGCTAGTTTCTCTTCCCTCAGCCCAGGGCGAGGTCTGGATGTTGGTGTGTCTATGGTGGACCCAAGAGGAGATCCCTTGGCACCATTATTGATAACTGCCAGAGCATCGGAAATAGAGTCCAGTGAGGGTGGGTGAAAAGAGAGGTCTTCATCCAGTGAGTCATCCAAGCAGATCGTCTCTGGAGCTGGTGTGCAGCTGGAGCTGGCTGGGGTGCAGACAGGTGTGCTGGAACTCAGGACAGCAGCACAACTGGAATTGCCTGAAGACATACAGGTCTTCTGTTCCTTTTTTGGACTGGAGTCCTGAGAATGAAGAGATAGAAAAAGTCAGTTTTAATAGTCTGTCTGGAATAGATTCAAAGCTGTCTTTAGTGTAATACTATTATTCTGTAAATTCAGATAAACTGAAGATCTATTATTGCAGTTTTCATATTAAGATACCTATGATGTCTAGTTGCTGGAGTCCTGTATGTTAATTCAATATTTGTATTTAAAAACGCAGTGCTGTTGCTCCACATAACTACAAGTGCCACACACAGTGAAGAACAATCAATGCTGTGAAGAACAGGGTAGCTAATCTGATCGCCAAATAAAAATGCTACTGAATTAAGATGATACCTAGTTGTGTCTAATGAGAACCTCTATCAACTTATTATGGTATCCACCCAACCACAGTTTTTTCCAGCGTTGCCAGATGTATTACAAACTGAAAACACACACAGAGCACACATTAAAAGATGTGAAACCTTACTGGAACTAAGTACCTCTTCATAGTAATTTTTCAAAAAACTAATACAGTAATGCACCACCAAGTCAATAAGCTCCCCTAGCATTCCCCGATGGAAACCTTCTGCAAGAATTTTCCTGCATCAGAGGCAGAAACAGATTCTATTAAATGGGCATATTGGACCACTGAATGAATATTCAGACATCTAAATTGACATTTACCTTCCCCTTGGGTTTAGGGGCCAGAATCACCTTCTTCTTTGCCCTAAAACAGAGGAGCATAGATGCACATCAGAAGACCAAAAAAGGTAAGTAATTTTCATTTAAAGTGTTAACTTGATTATATCCCTGTAAACTAGAAGGATGACTACTGGATGCCAGCTTTAGTAATATAACATCCTTGAAATAAGAAATGGGTTAAAATATAGGGAGGAAAGGAAAAAAATAAATTAAAAAAAATCACACTTTCAAACCATTTTTGGTCATGTATCACAACTTGAAAAATCAATTAAATTACTGATATAAGCCAACATATATCAGGACAGCTATTTTTTATTTTTCTGATTTAGAGAAGCTTCAAAACATCGATTCATTTCAGCTTCTTAATGAGTTTGTCTATTTAGTAGAGCTTTGTCTACACTGAAATCATCTAGAATAGAAATAAATTTTAGTGTTTTCTTCCTGAGGAAGATACTTCCTGTTCTCATTTATTTCAAACAGATAGAAGCAGTTGCTTCTCCCTGCTACAAAAAAGTGGTTTGTTGCTTATCAACTGTTAAAACAGTTGTATCTCACTAGTTTGTTGCAAGAAGTCATTTAACAAGCTTCCAGGTTTTCTTCTGCAGTGCCCATGAACACCATAGCACCAACTGCAGTTACACAAGCAGGGACAGCATTAAAGATGATTAGTCATCAGGTTCAACTTTGAAGCTCAGCATTTCACACCTTTTCTCATTTCTGTTTCTTCAAGAGGATCAACAGATTTACATCTTATACGTCATTTTTTCTCCTTCCTAAGCAACTAGAAATATGCCTGGTTAAAAAAAACCTTACTGTAAGTGGACTGTGACTCAGTTTTGCTATTATGTAGGAAAATGTCCTATGTTAATCCTATTTATCAATAGATGTCAATTTGGATGTTATTCAGAGTCACAATAATTTATCTGAATTCTGGCTGAACGTGGACAGCTCCCGAGAGGCACATGGTGCTGTCTGAAAATTCAAAAAGATAAAATCCCACTAAGATACACAGCTTTCTGTGACTACAGAGATATTTATGAGGAAAAGAGAAAAGCAGGAAGCACTGCAGTCTGAGTTCAACTTAATATGCTGCATGTCAACATTTAGGTAGTGTGTAGTGCTTCGAAATACTTTTGAGTAAAAGGCATTCATTCAAGAATTAGTATCTCCTGATCTTGCCACTTCGTAAGTCAGTCAAAATATAACACAAGAACATTACAGTTATATGTCTAAATTAAAGCATTAAAAAAACCCTAACCATCATTGTAAGTATCTTCAAACAAATCCCAAAATGCCTCCCTTTCCTCCCCTCCATCCAAAAAGAGGTAGTGTGAAGATGAGAAAAGATGCTGTGCACGACCGTAAGACCTTAGTAAGCTGTCACTGTTATACTCACGGAGCAGAAGTGAGGTGATTGTGAACACTTCGGCTTTCTTTAAAAAGCATCCTGAAAGAGGTGAGAAAAAGAACATGAGGTGATTCTGCCATGACAAATGGAATATGACCACCAAATACACAAGTATCCTTTGATTTTCAGAACTACTCTCTGATTATCTGTTCCCAGAGTAGCTAGTAAGTAGTTTGTCTGTATTGCTGTCATGATAGAGGTCCAGGCATCCATAAACAGAAGAATGCTGTAAGAAATTACAGTAATTTACATTTACATTCAAAATACCTTAGTAAATGGTGAAACAGAAGTCAACATAAGAGATTATTACTTCCTTCAGCCAGACAAAAGAAACACATTTTGAATTATCTCTCCTCAAAGGCTAATGAAATATTTCAAATATCAAATTAAGGATTATTGTAAACTCCTCACACTACATGTCCAATACATTGATCATAGGTTTGGGTTTATAGTTATTAATCTGTTGGAGTTTTTTTAATGCACAGAGGAAAAACGTCAGAAGACAGTAGCCAAGCTTTTTTCTTACTCTCTTCAGTACTTTGCAAAGGCTATTGTGTACCATTTCTGTGACTTCAATTACACTGGACTTATGCATACAACTTTACTACAGACCCAAGGAATAAGCAAGAACCAGTATGACAAATCTCAACATACTGTTCGCATACTGTTATTTCAATATTATCAGCTCTGGAGCCGACAAGTGGGAAGTGAAAATGATTCCTGACCTGTACCTATCCTACAGCTTGTTATCCAAATGCAGCTTTAAATACACAACTAATGAAAAGTTGGTCCCCTTCCTTGTTTCCAGGTAGGCAAACCAGAACAGACAAGATTTTCCGACACCCCTGCCATCCCACTAACACTGACCACATCACGAACAGCTGTCTAAACAAGAACTTTTCACCACTGATAACACAATCTGTACAACTGCAGTAATTATGAAAAATCCAAGTATCCACAAATCTTATGTCATCTGGTAAGAAAACACTGACATTCTCTCACTGCTGTTCAGTGCCTTACTTCTCAGATTCCACTTCCAGCTCCATTTTCACATTTTTTTCACTATACTAACCTCCCAATCACACTGTCAGAGACTACTGAATGCCTACGAAGAACATCATGGAGCAAAAATAACATTCCTCATTATGTGTTCAGTGTGCCACTTTCTGACCTACACAGCTTCTCCAAAATATTGTCCCATCTCCTTCTTGGTGTTTTGTCCATTCCTTCATCTTTTTCATTTGGAAATGAAAACTCAAAATTAATCACAGGCCCCAGTATCATTCTTAAAGGTTAAAAACAAAAGTGTAGTACTACAAGAACAAGAAACAGACAGGGTACAAAGAAAGGACAGCACAATATTTGTTCCAAAGCAAGACCATGCCTGAAAAATAATCCCTCCACTGCACACATATACTTAGATGTAAAAGTTGGTGAGAGAGATCAGTATCATATTCTCTCTGATCATGACTTCAAGTCAAATGTGATGTTTGACCTGCAAGCCTTGCATGATCATCTGAAAAGATGATGACATTCTTGCAATTAAAGGAAAGACTTCCTGTTCCTTCTTTTTTTGAACATACACCTATTTGTGTTGCAGAGTTTTTCCAGATACACAGGAAATTAATTTGCAACCCAGTTACAAAAAAGTGGCTTATGTTATTTGAAAAGGCTTTGGGATCGCTTAAGACAAAAAAGTACTTCTCTAAATCCACGGATATTAATAGAACAACCTTCTGGGGCACAGTGTGGAAGTTACACACAAAGAAAGTTCACGTGACACATGGACAAATGAATGAGGTACAAATTCATGAGTTTCATTTCAACATGAGGAAGGACTTCTTTACGTTGAGGGTGGCAGAGCAGTGGAACAGGCTGCCAGGGAGGCCGTGGAGTCTCCCTCTCTGGAGACATTCAAAACCCACCTGGGACACATTCCTGTGTAACCTGCTCTAGGTGACCCTGCCTTGGCAGGTGGAGGTGGACTGGATGATTTCCAGAGGTCCCTTCCAAGCCTAACAATTCTGTGATTCTGTAATTTCAAGTTATGATCAATACCTTATCTCATGCTTCTTTACAAACCTATGAGAAACATTAAATACAGTTAATTTTGACAGAGCAAGGCATTTTTCCTCTGGGCTGAACCCACAAAGTTCTGGTACCATAGACCTACTCTCATTAGTAAGAATTCCTTACAAAACACATAGTCAGTAGATGAGTTTTAGCATTAAATGCCTACTAATTTTTTTCCACTTCACATAGCTCCTTTGCACTTGAAACCAATATAAAAGTGGAAAATTGTTAAGTCTTTGGCATGATAATCTCCAGCCTAACATCCCAAATGAGCATCCAAACTATCAATTTTCTGCTGTATTAGGAGTTAGCACTGCCAGACTGCAGGAAATTCTTTTCCCCTTTCCATAACTGTTTGCCTACAAATTACAATACATCACTTCCCAAACAGAGAGCAGGGAAGTGCCTCTCAGTAGATACAGGATAATTTGTAAGTCATTACAGTACTAAAACTGCCCACTGAAGTCTTGCTGGTCTAGAAAAAGTTATCTAGCTCTTGGGGTTTGTTTGATTTGTTGCTCATTTGGGGGCATTTTGGGTTTTCTTTTGGTTTTGGAGGTTTTTTTTTGCAACCAATTGTATATACAGTTTAAAAGCTCATGGAAATTTTTGGCACACTTAATCAAATAAAAAGGAGAGAGAACCAAGTTATTTGGCTTTTAAATGCAAAGACTGAACAAGCTTCACTTCTATATATTCTTTAATCATCTCACACTATCTCTTGACTATTTAACCACTATCAACAGCAATCTCTTCTTAAACTGAACTGGGATTCCCTTGTCTCATCTGCTTCAATAAAATCTTCATAACAGACAACATCTCACTCATCAGCATACTCAGTATACAGAGCTAAATCCCTCCATGGGAATAAATCAGCTGTGTACCAGAAAGTGTAAAACTTCATTGCTATTTCACCAGCAGCTCATTTTCTATACTGACTACTCTAAGAAATATTTTAGTACAGTTATTTTTTCAGCTTGATACAGATTTGGCTAATCTATAATCATGCTATTCTTGAGCAAATGGATGAACATTATTGTATCATTTAGCTTTTACAATCAGGTCAAGATTTGATGGGAAATTGTCCTTTTCAGTGGATGCTACAGAAGGAAAGAACTCAGGTCAAACCATATTTCCTTCTCTTTCACTCCAAAGCACTTGACAACCTGCTCCAACTTGTACTTCACAATGGTTAATACTGTTCCCATTTTATTCTGCTCTGGTTTTGTGTGGTTTTTTTTTTCTTACATCAGTAGGGAGCAACTGTAGGACACGGTGTATTTTTAACTGCAGTATAACAGAGCATCCCAACTGCATACAGGAAACAGAAAGCACAAACCTTAAGAGTTTTGTGAACACTGGTGTAGAAATTCCAGCTTATAATTTTAAAGTCTGCGTAAGCAGTCTGATAATGCAGTGTGACAACATGCAGGCAAAGCTACTTTCTGTATTACTATCACTTAAAGAACTTCCCAAGCAGTTACCCTCCTGCCTCATACTCTCCCCTCAAATGAAGCATCACACACACTCTGTTCTGAGCTTCAGTAAATTCAGTCTCCAGCAGATGACAAAATCAAACAGTTCTCCAGGAAGGAGAGTGGGGTTTTTCACACTCAGGCTTGCAAACAAGACAGAAAAATTCATTTTGAAAAAATATTCATTTTTCTAAAATATTCCACCTCCATGAACATACTCTGATGTTCTAATCAATGTTAATAGTACATGGTTGAGTCAAATGTACGTCAATAAATAAATAAATAAAGTTAACACCAAAAGGAATGGATTTATAAGGCAAGTATCTTACCTTGCCTGCATCCAGCCTTTAGGCCAAAGTGGTTTCACTTCTGTTTCCATAAAGGTTTTGAGGTAATCTTCAGCAGACTGACTTCTATTTGGCTCTAGTTCATAGCATCCCAGCTTGATCTTGACAAGATTACACAACAGAGACCTGCACAAAGAAACAAGTATGTTTCAAAAGCTCAGCAGAAAAAGGCTGAGAAATGGAAGCTGCTACCCACTGATAGTTGTAGGAAGTGCTCAGCCCCGATCACGTTTTTTGGAAGTTTGCATTGCACAAATTTGCTACTACAAATTGGTATGATCTACCACTGCCACTTCTCTTCCATTTCCAACAGACTGTATGGCTCTTATTTTCACCCTACTATCACTTTGTAATTTGTTTTACATTTTTTGTGCTTTTTTCATAGCTGAAACGTGTCCTGTCACTTCACAGTGACCTCTTTCTCATTTGTCTGAAAGGAAGCAAAATCCACTCTACACTAAGTATTTCATCAGAAAATTTTTTTCTGACAGATTCTTTTACTGTCCTAGAAAATATAAAAGTGCACAGTTAAGTAACATCGGTCTTTCAAAGTCTCTTGAATGAAAAAAGCAACATATTTAAATGTCTTCTTTAAATATGGCTCCCTGCAGGTCAGTCCAAGGTATATTGGGTGTGCATATTTCACAAAGCTTTCTTACCTGTTGTCTTAACATACTAAAGAGACTCGCTGTGAGATGTCCACCAGACCCTTTTATATATATACACTTGCACTAAAATTAGCTTAGATCTTGCATGAGAAATTATAAATTTAGAAAGATCTGCTTGCCTAAAAGCCTAGATTATTTAAATAATAGTAATCTGAGTTTTCAGTAAAATCTACTCTAGGAAACGGAACTCCAATAACTGATCATTGCATACAAGAACCTGTGCTGCTTTTGAGAGATAACACAGAATTGTATTCAGAGGGAATAGAAAGGGTTCATGCAGTCTGGATGCTGGTGAGCCCAAGGACTGGGAGGCTTGCCAAACCACTATCATCAATCTTGATGGCCTGTCCTATTGTGGCAGAAATTTTTAGTGCTCACTGGTGTTTTCTAACCTATTCCTAGAAAGGTGGGAAGCAGTTATAACTCTGTTTACACATCTGTTCTTTGCTTAAAGAAGCTTGAAGTCCCAGGGCCAGAAAATTCTCATGTATTTGGATAAACCAGAAGAACAAGCAGTGGAATCTGAAAGGGTTGGACATAAAATGATCTTGCCTTTCCAGTTAAAGGCCTTTCACCATTACCAAATGCTAGTTTGCCTATTTAGCACCAATACTCTCCAGAACTTTTCTGAGTGTAATTCTAGGAACAATTATTTATTCAACAGTACCATGTAATAACATCCTCTTGGAGATCCCTTTATTAAGTCAGTGAAAATTCTTGGTGGAAAATATAGTTTTGTCTCACCTCACTGTGTCATCCCAGTGAAACTTCTTTCTGGGTCCCACAACCCTCTTTCCAGGTTTTTCATCATCATCTTCCTCTGATCCATTTTTCTCTCGTTCATCCTCCGCTTGCAACCTACAGTTGGAACAATTGCTTTCTTTATAGATATACTATACAGACAAAGTAGTTCATTGAAAAATGGTGTCATTTTAGGTGTTAGGGAAAAAATCCATAAAGGACCTGTCTTCAGATTCTCGTTATACTTCCTCAAAGGATAAACAGTTCATCTTCCTCTCCCCACTGCTTTATGATCCTCAGAGACAAATGAACAGGACACAATGTACAGATGCTATCATGGCACCACTATAAGCTTCACGTAGTGTCTCTGCTGGGAAATGGCAGCATGCTTATCAAACTTCTGCAAGTCTAAAATTAATTAACTATGATGGAAACAATTACAGTGAGCAAGGACAAAATGTATCAAGAACCTGAATACACCATCCTCCTCCATTAATCCAGCATTTTAGGAATCATTCAGTAACCCTTCAGATTTCTTTCTCTCAAGACCTCTCTGCTTCAGTTAATGGAATTTCTCTCCAGAGTCAGATAATAACATCACTGACACAAAACTGAGTACTGTGTACAATTCAAAACAGAGACACCTGTAAACTGGAGCTGAATGTTTTTCTCAGCTCAAGGAACGAACAACAGGCATACAAACTTCCAGCTGCACTCTAGAACAAGCATGCAGAGTCTCCAGAAATACCTACTTGGCATTCTTGGCTTGATTGCGGGCCTGACAGTCCTCTTGATACTTGCATAACTGTTCAGGCATGACATTACTGACAGCCAGTTTCAGCTTTTGCAATGGTTCTCTCAAGCGGTCATCCTGTGAACAGAGAAACCCCAAACCAGTCCTATTAGATGCAAAATAAAGAGTGTTTCAGATCATTTCACGAAAATTATTACCTGATCACTCCTAAGGTAACATTCCCAGTACTATGTATTGGCTGCAAAAGCCATATTCTACATGGCACTTGAATTTATATAATGCAACAGCATTGTATAAATACATGTACTTCTCATGTAAGTCTTGAGACCAGAAACAACAAAAGATAGTCACAAGGAAATGTATCATGACTAGCCCAAAACATTATGGCATGGTCTCATTAAATAATGCTTTAAATAAAAATAGGGAAGGGAAAAAGAACTCATGGGGGAAAAGTGAGATGGACTGACCGATCAGTATCTCAACACTTGCAAATAAATATCCAGTTAATCCAGTCTCCAAAACCTATGTGGTTTCAAAACATCCTGAGTAGTGAACGAAATATAAATATGTATTATATTATCTGAGTATTAGGTTGGTGTTATTATATGCAATTTATGTACCTCAAAGGTAAGGACTGTGTATTTAGAATCATCTTCAAATATTAAGAACTGCAAACTTGCACGAGAAATTCAATAGGGGCCGGGCCACCTACCATCCATCTAACTTTTCTTTTTTCTTGACACTAAAGTGAAGGCAAAAGTAAATTTTTTTTAGCCTGTTGTAACCATGATTATCGTGGCTTTCTAGTTCTGCTACTTTGATATATACGCTGTGACAACAACAATAATCACAGATGACAAAAGAAACACTCCTTCACAGCCTGTGCTAAGCTTTCAAGATGAAAGCACTTCATTCTCAAATAAAGACTTTAAAACACCTAAATTTGTTCCTAATGTAGTGGCAACAGCAGGTACATGGAACAAAGCTTTTAAACTGATCTAGCAATGGATCCAAAATGTTTTGTGTTATCTGAGGCTGCATGACTGTTGTTCTACTCTCCTGTGTCCAGTTCTCGTCGCTGTCATGTCACTGACTCACACGGAGCGAATCTCCCCATCGTTACCTGGACATTGAGGTGTAACTTCTTCAGGCGCTTTATCAGTGTATCCTTATTGCACGGCACAAAAGCCTCCAGGTGAGAGTACACCCCATTGCGGATGGCAGGATTTACCTCCTGTAGCTGTAGCTCAATACTGACAAACAAACAGGAGACAGTCAGTCAGTGAGGAACTCCAAGATGAAGATGACAGCTGAGCAGAAACGGAGCTTTGTAAGCACAGCAAATTGTAGCTATGCACGGTAAAAACAGCGGTTTGGGAAATTTTCAGATAAGCTTTTTTATAAAAGAAGAAAGTCTTAATTGATGGCAAGAAACCATTCATATAGGTATGTGTCCAGCAGTGTGGAACACTCATTCAAATTTTGTTTAGACCTACCATTACAAATCAAAATTGATACTTTTTGACTGCTACAGTCTTCTAGATTACTTTTTGTTACTCAGAATATGAACAAAGAACCTTCTATATTAAACACTTAGCTGAAGATTACAGAGAAAAAAAGCTGACATTTTTCCACATGAAAGCTGAAGGTGTTTTGAGTTACAAAAGTGGGGGACAGGAGCAAGTAACAGCAGTTCTGTTGAATTTTACACCTGAAGTCAAAGACCAGGGCACTACAAAACACTTTACACTGGATAAAGACAGACAGTCATGACAGGAATTGTATTCATATATAAATCTTTTTAGCTAATAACTAGCTTAGACTGATCTACCTTCAATGACTTTTAAGGGCTTTGTTGGAACAACCTCAATAATACTTCCTCTTCTGTACTTTTCCTTTTACCCCCTTTCCAAAAAGGGAAGGTTGTACAGATAAGCACTTACTCCAGAAGAATATTATTCATGTCTTGCGTGAAAAACTTCTTTCTGCCTTCTTCATCAAACATCTTGGCAGCCTGAAAATACAACAAAAAAAGAGTGTCCAAGTTCATAGAGCATTTTATCCCAATGATCTTTGTGTCTTTACTTTCACTGTTGTGTGACCCTCTGATTTTCCAGATAACATTACTTGGAAAAAATAAACAAAACCAAGCTATACTCAGCTGGTCAGAAAAAAAAAATCAGGATTTTTATTTTTATACTCAAGCATCTTGCCCTAGGGCAAACAACTATTCTCTATTTAGAACCTGCCTAGATCACTTAGGTTAATATGTTCATCTTTTCAACAACCATGAAGAAAGGAGAAGGTAGAGATGTTTTATTATCTCACCACCAACAACATTCTACTACCACTGATGAGTTTTATAAAGAGGAGCATTGCTTGACAAGTCAAGCAGGCAAGAGCACAAACACATTTCTACTCCATCTTTGTTTACCTGTTATGTGCCTCACTCAGTTACAACTTCACAGCTTTCTTACATCCATGTCAAACCTTTATTGCAATTTCTTCAATGGGATTATGTGTATGCTAGAGGAATACCTCAGCCCTCTTTTCTGGTGCTGTTCAGCGTTCTTGCCATCTTTAGACTGTATCTCTAATATTTTTGTCTGGTCTCTTCCTGGGTCTGTTTGTGGTGTGGGGGGAAAAAAAAAGAGCCTTATTTATATACGTCTCCTTTCCTTAGAAGCTTTTACTGATCTCACAGGAACTCCCATGCCGAATCCATCTACCTTTATTCTTATCACCTAGATCCTTATTTTCACAATGACAGCTTATAGGAGAAAGCCAATTCTCTGTACCATTCTACAAAAATCAGTAAGAACTTCTCTCTAGTGTTCATATACTCTGCAGGTTTTTAGAAGTCAAGAGAAAAAAGAGCCCCACTTTAACAGGGGTATTGTCATCTTATATGTTGGCTATAGAGGAGCTGGAAAATTGTATGCATGCAAAAAAGTAGGCAAGTGTGGTATCATTACAGTGACTGACAAACATTAGAGGCAGCCAACATGCTACAAGGCTGAATATTCAAATAATTAAGAATCTCTCATTCTGTCCCTTAAAAAAAATTATTTAGTGACTTGGAACAACATAGCTAAAAACTACAAATAGATTCAAGTGTCAACTTAAAAAACCTGATTTATTACTATTAAATACTTACTGTTTTTGATCTTTGTAACTGAATCCATTTAAGTTTGCGAGAAAAATATTTTCTAGAATTGTGAACTCTACACTGCCCAGGAAAAGAATGTGATGCTCTATCAAAACCATAAGGTAGTCCATTGTCTGAATGCTTTACCGCTTCAGTCATGAACACTGATACTGGAGTTTAAGTTCCTGCAAGGACTGCATTCTGCTCATTGTTTTCTACCATAAATTCAGCTGCTGAGGGGATGGTACTACCTGTTAAAAGATACTGAAGTGTATTTGTCCTGCTAAAAAAATTAGAAAGGTTATACATGTTTACAAATGATAGGACACCAAAAAGACAAGTTTGAAAGACTTAACTATGCTTAAAGATGCTGGATTTAACACAAGGATTAGCATCATCTTCTGGTTTATATAAAGTGGAAGGAAATACATGGTTTGACATTTCAGTCTCAGGTAGACCTTAAAGGCAATTCCAGCATTAAGCTCTAATACTGGACAGTACTGTTGGCTTTTAAAGAAAGCAACACTGGCAGATCCAAATACTTCATCACTGTTACTGAACTGTGGCTGGTTTTTTTTTTCCCCACAGATACTGACAGTTACCTTCAAACTAGAAGAAAACCCTTTTATTTACTTTCCTGCTTTTGTACAATATTGCCTTCTGCCATGGTAGTTCAGGATTGCCCACTTAGGGAACTAGAACACATTAATCTACAAAAGTAAGTAAGAAAGTTTTTATTATATTTAGTCAGTGGCTTTCTAATTTTATTATTTTTTCATCTTGAT
This sequence comes from Myrmophylax atrothorax, assembly GCA_026770055.1. Classification (NCBI taxonomy): domain Eukaryota; kingdom Metazoa; phylum Chordata; class Aves; order Passeriformes; family Thamnophilidae; genus Myrmophylax; species Myrmophylax atrothorax. The sequence continues at coordinate 48,833,793 of JAOXXN010000265.1, read as the reverse complement.
GTATTATGCACCATTCAAGGAACACTGGCTTTTACCTACACCTTTATAAACTTCTTCTCTTTCTTTGTGCTGAAGAGTGCTAAAGCTGTGAACCTGGTAAATATTTGACAAGACTCATTTATTTTTAGTGCTTCAGGGAAGATTTCAATTTGCAGGAAGTATGGAAGCTGCAATCTTAAGGTCAACACACACTCTAGTTTTTCCCAAATTAAGGGCAGACTTACTCTGCTCAGCCAACAGACTTCCAGAAGACACTGTCAAAAGGCAAAGAGAGAAGAGTTCCCACCTGGTCTAAGTGGAAGGTGTCCCTGCCCATGGCAGGAGGGTTGGACTAGATGTTTAAGGGCCCTTCCAACCCAGATCATTCCATGAAGAGTTATGTTTTCCAAGAGCCATGGAATTGAAGATTCTTTCCAGTTGCTTGGGGATTGTCATACAGTGAAGCAACATGAATCAACTTGGGGCAAGTCACTAACATTTTCTAACTTTTGGCCTAATCCAGTTCTGCAGTTTTTCTGGAAGCTTACTGTTGATTCATAGCAAAATTAGCCTGAACATTCAAAGGCAGACAGAATCTCTTCCACTTTAGTGAATATTAATCCCTTGGCTGTATTCAGCTTGGTATGCTGAAAAATTAATAAGAAAACTAGAAGACATTTACATACAGGTAAGATAAACATCATGTTTTATCATTACTCTTTCCTGCAGCAAAGCAAGCTCTGCCATTCTTTAAATTATTTACTTTTTGTCCAAAACAGGTTGTAACTTGAACTACTTTTCCAAAACTTTGTCTGAGTAAGGAAAGGCTACACTTATATTCTAAGTAAGGAAAAGCTTTAATATCGTAACCTGGACAATGAAACAACAAATTTATTCTCAACTTCAGATAACATTCACAACTGAAACAAGGAGTATATGATACCTTAACAGCCCTGATCTCTTTCAGTAAGATATTGGGATGTTTGTAACTTGTTGACTTAATACCTTTCCTCATCATCATTTTTGGAAAGACCTTCCAGAAAAAAAAAAAAATGCAGTTTTGTGGTTGTTGGGTTTTTTCTTTTGTTGTGATTTTTTCCTCCTTTTTTTTCTTTTTTTTTTCCCCCCAACTGGCAAGTTAAAGCCAAAAATTCAATACATGGATTTGTAGGCTGCAGGCATATTTCAGGTTTCCTCCTCCAAAATAAGAAACACCCACCCATTTCACCAACTAATAATTCAATTTAAAGTGACACTGACACTTTCACTATGCAGAAAAACCCAAATGAACATTACAAGTTCTTGTCCACGGAAGGTACAGAAAACCTTGTTTCCACTGTGAAACAAACACTGCTTGAACAATTGTCCTGCATCATCTCCATGCCCAACTTCAACTGAGTATAAATACAGTCATTAAGATGAATTCTTCATTTTTAAAGTTTCAGCCAGCAATTCAAGGATGACACCCAAGGTCTTAATCGTTCTTCCCTGTTCTCTCAGATTTCTTGAGTGCAATTCATTACCAGTGAATTCATACTTACTGTTCGAAGGTCTCCAATGCGCTTTTCAAGGAGCACAGGCAGACCTTCTGGGAGGGCAGGCACCTGCTTGGGTGTCATGACCTGAGAGGTGTAGGTTGCTTGAGAGACATTTCCATTTTCTCCTGACAGCTCAGATACCGGGCTGCCATCAGAAGTGCCATCAAGCAACTTGTCAAAGTCAATGTCTCCCAGCATCTCCAGGGCACTTTCAGTTTCTTGCAGGAGCTCAGGTTCATTTGTGCTACCAAAAATGGAGAGGACAGGATCATTGATCTTAAGATTCAACTCAGAGATATCATTTCCTGCACTGAGAGATGAGGAAGGAATTTTAGTAGGGGTAGAGGTTGCAACAGTCACTGGAGGTTTTGGACTAGATTCCTTCTTCCTCATGGCTTCCTTCTCCTTTTGAAATTTACGGATCATGGCAGCCAGAGAGAGTGAGTCTTTATACAGTTTCTTTTTCTTCTTCTCAGACTTGTGTGAATTTAAGGCCATTACTCTGCCGAGGAAAGAAATCTTTCATTAGCATGCATGTAACTTTTGAAGCTTTAGTAACCTTTAACAAAAAACCTCAAACTTTAGTACAGTTAAAAAATTATCAGGAGGAAGAAGCAAGTACTTTGTGCTTCTGTGCTCAGACTATTCTATCAATTACCATAAACTTCTGGTGGTCATGTGATTTCATGCTCTCCATCTGATTTGTTATGCTAAGTTTTGTACACATTAGGTTATTTCAAAGGTTATTTCATTTTGACTTCTCAATTTCATTACAGAGAAGTTGGCACAAGAGTTAAACTCATGGCACACTTATGCTACTAAAATAATTAACTTGCCTCTCCGGACTTCTGAATGGTGGCAGGTTGCTTAAAGTTTAGGCATACTGTGTACATTAAATAATTCCCTTCACTGCTAAGAAATTTACAGGTAGGCTCAACATCTATATGCTACTTAAAATAGAATTTTCCACCAATTCATCACCATGATGAAAAATAAGATCAATAAACTTTCAATACCAACATGAACATTCACAATAGGACAACTTCCACCCAGTGACAGTTTTCTAGAAGCCAACTCAAAAACCCACCACCTTATTCCTTCTATGTTAGCCTCAGAACTCAGGAAAGCATACACAAAGTCAGTAAGCAACATGTAGAATAATTAAGCTGCATTTATAGTTTTCCAAATTAGAAGCAAGGGGATAAAAAGAAAATTATTTTCCATTAGATGATCTAATTCTCAGTGCTATCCAATATGCTGGGTAGGACAATGAAGGATAATGCAATTCATAAGACTCAAAATTTCTTTTCTGTGATTTGTCTTTCCTTAATTATTCCTTGTTCAGAATTTCGGGGGACAAAAAAATTTAGCCTATAGGACTGATTCATACAAAACCCCTACACAAGTTCTGAAACAAAATCTACTAGCTATTAATTATAGTTTGAAAGTACAATAATCAAAAGAGCTGTGATAATTGCACTATGGCACACAATCTTGAAACCAAACCTCGCATATACTTCAAGGGTTCCTAAAGAAAGAAACCTACCCCAACTGCTTAGGAACTTTCATTTTCCGAGGCTTCTTCTCCTTTTCTGTCCCTTCATCTTTCCGCTTGCGCTTCTTCATTCCATGATCTTCACTTTCTTTTAACTTCGCTATCTAGAAAAAGAGATAAAATAAAGGACAATGATTCTTCCATCCTAAAGGACTTTCACAGTAAGAAACATGTAGTTTTCTTTACACTTTCCAGTTCAGAGCCAGGAAAAAACACCTCAACGTGCACACAGGCAAATGGTATGACTGGATTCCCAGCAGCAACTGCAGTTACTGGGGAGTTTCAATCATAATAATTTTCAAACAGTTATTGAATTTAGAGTTTTCAATACGAAAAATACTCTAAGGTACATGCAGACTGATGCCAAACCAGTACAAGCAATGGCAGCCTTGGAAGACTGACTCACTCCACCTTCTTCTACCACAATTCCAGTGCTGACTATGAAGTTGCACAGTATGGAACAGCTTTGTTGGCCAATACAGACCAGCTGTCTCCCCTCCCAAGCTCTTGCTGATCATCAGATTACCTAATGGTGCAGTGTAGGGGAAAAAAAGAAACTTCACACTGTGCAAACAGGCAAAACTTCAGTGTAGTTATCAACACTAATTTAGTCACAAATCCAAACCATAGCACCATATGGACTGCCACAAAGAAAGTTACTGGCATCCCAGTCAGACCCAATACAAGAACCTCAAAAGTATGTGTCAAATTTCAAGAATTACAGAGCAAAAAAGGACATCAAAAGTTCTTGGAACAGCACGGAACTTGTGAATGCTGTATGTAATCATGTTTGCATCGACTGTAACTTGTCGAAGTTTTATAGAACAGCATGCTCTTGGGGAAAAATTGTATACATAATTTTTAATATAGCTGTTCTTAGGCACTGAGTTCATTTTAACAGATATTTTGGTTTAAGTGTTATTCTGAATATTAGGAACAATTTCAAATCATGCAAGCTTTGTGAAAAGTCATAAAACCAGTATTAAAGAATTTAAGTTCTCATCTCATAGAATGAAATTCTTATCAAATTACAGAATCATCTATTGGGAAGGCACAACTTGTTAGCTTGCCTAAACAGACAGTTAGTCTTACTAGGCTGGACATCCCGAGTTATTTACTGAATGCCAGCACATGAGACACACAACAGAAAATGCAGTAAGACAGTACCATGCACCATTCTGCTTTTGGTCTCTTCATCTGAACAATTCTAAGTTTATCAGGTATTTCCAATGTACACTCAGGTATTAGTTCTGTATAAAAGACTAGTTAAGATCACTCACTTTAGGTGGCCTATGTTTTTTGTCTTCTGCAAAGTCTTCATCCTCTGATTCAGATGCCTGGCGGAACTGCAGTGTACCAGTGTTGATATAAAACCCTCCATATTTGGTTGTCAGGGATGCCGGAACCAATTCATCATACTGGGCAGGAAAAAATATGAACTTGTCAGCATTTCTTAATAAAATGAACATGTAGTTCATTTACCAGTCCCTATTCATGAAAAATTATATACCAATTCACAGCACAGCTTGCTAGCATAGATACAGGATAGCAATGCTATTTAACACTTACTGGCCAAGGCACAGAACATTAATAGCAGAGTAATTGTTCAGCTTTCAAAACAATGCCCTTTTTTTTAGTAAGGAAAGACAGGATTACAGCATTAAAAGTACTGTTTTCTGAAGGAAACGAGGACGGGCACAGATACATTCCCCCTGCTGTGTGAGGACAAAAACCTTTTAAGCTTTTTTCACCCAATATTCTGTCTCTTACAGCATGTTACATTACGCTAAACGTTAAATCTCAAGATGCATAAACCATATGAACCATGATGCACCACCAGCCTATGAGCAACTTCACTTGACTGTTCACTGGTTGGTTCTGTCCAAAAGGTAGGCAGGCACATAATGAACTATTTGTTTTAATCTCTGACAGTCTTACAGACTGTTATGGGTTTAACCAACCCTAAATTTAGGCTTTAGTTTCAGAGTAGCCTCAGATTATGAGCTGACTCGAGCTGGGTCAGGCCAAAGGAATCCCTCACCATATTCTGATGTCACCTCAAGTACAAATACAGCAGAGTAGGAGGAGTTCTCTCAGTTCCTTCCTGGCTGTGCTCCTGGTGGGATGCACTGGGCCATCCTGGGAGGGACGGGAGAACCAGGCCCAGTGCCGGCTTCCCACTGTGTTATCTTAGGGAAGTAAAATGTTTATTATTAGCTTTCTCTCTGGGTTTGTTTCTGGGAAGGTTGAGCTCTTTTGGGAGGTGTCTTTTTGGGCTGCTTTGTGAGTCTGGAGAGGTTTGTGATTTGTGCTGATGGGGAGTTAAGGTTTTGGGGATTTTTTTACCTTTGTATATATGTGTTATATTGTAGTTGTACCTTTTAACTTTCTTTCTTCTGTGTAAATATATAAGCCTTTCTGTTTTAAGTTTAACTTTCAGGTTTTTTTCCCCTCTCCCTTTTCTAGGTGGGGGAGGGAACTGCTGTTGTGTGTTTGGGCACCTGGCATTTTGCCACCTCAACCTAATACACAGGCAAAACAGCAACATCACTGGTTGAAAAAATAAAAATAAACAAATAAAAATAAATAAAACAGACCCCAACAAACCCCACAAAACCTGCCTCTATCAATTTAAAATGTAAAGCTTAACATTTCTACTAAATACTCTTAAATTTTATGACACAATGCACAATTCAAATTACCTTCTATTAGACATATGCTTTTACCACAGGCCCTTTAAGTTATCGGTACGCGACAGCTACAGATACTTCTAGAATGTATTATTCCAGATTTTCTAAAAAGATGACAGTCTGTGCAATCACTACACTGCAGTGAAAGAAGCCTGATCTGTATGAGAATTTTACAGAACTGGATATTATATCCAGGAACTGGGACTGAAAACAGCAGAGATGATTTTGTAAATTAAGCATAAAAACCCCTTCACAGATGATACACTTTGTTTCACTTTGTCTCCAGAGTTTTCATTAACACCAATCTCTGCAGCGCACTTCGTGTTCAGAAGTTCCAGCATATGCTACAGTTAGTACCAATTCTAACCACAGTGTCCTGCTCAAAAACCTACTTCTCTTAGACAGTTCTCTGAAAATTTTTTTGTTGTTAAAAATGCTATCCCAGACATGACAAACTTGGCCACGGTGTGTTACCTTACTCCCAATTTTAGGTGTTTAATACAACAATGCCTCTTATACAAATACCAGGCCTTGTTTCCTTTAAAGTCAAACATATTCTCACTCTGTTTAGATAGTTTTAAAACCACAAAATGTTTCAAACTCTAAAAAATACTTTATTTTGAAAAGTATTTATGAAGAGTTTCCAAATTAGAATTACAAAGCTGTATCTCAAAAATATTGAAAGCCAAAGACATAGAAGTAGCAGTCAATAGTAAGTATGGTGGATGACAGACAATATTAGTTCTTTATTCTATGACCATCGGTCTCCTCAGAATGACATTCTCCAAGTTTCCTGTTAAAACTGGTATCTTTAGGAAGTACCTTGTTCACAGCAAATTTTCAAAAAGGCTGTGAGGATAAACAGATTCCTTCTACCTCTGTGCGTAAGTGTCAACAAGACAGGCCATGGAAGTGTTTGCAAGAGAATTGCAGAAGGATTGCCTTGACAATGCATTGCACAGTAGGGCAATGACCTGAAGTATCTCTGTCTTAGTTTTTAAGTACTCAATAGTGTACCATGGTATGGGTAATATGCAACAAATATAATTCCCGAAGCTACACTTGGTGGAAACATAAAAACAGAACCCCTCATACATATATGTGCCACCTAGAAAGTGTTACAAGAGTATCAGAAAGACACAGGAGAAGTGTGATGACTAAGAATCAATTTCTACCCTTGTAAAACAAAGGGTAGGATTTTGACACACCCGGGAGGTCTGCACTCTGGCAGAGGAAAAAGCCAATTCTGAGTAAGGGCTGTAAGCAATAAATGTTTTGCAGTGCAGCCAAATGATCAAAAATTGAGATACTTGCAAAGGAAGCAATGTGACTTATTTTGCAGTTTGAAGCAGCAGGCCTTCTACTGCAAGTCTCAAGATAAAATTCAACAGGCTGAATAAATTAGTAGACAAGTTTAGCTGCCACAACATGAACTGAAGACTTGCAATCACCTACACAAGATGAGCACACACAGAGTGCAAAGTGGAGTGTCAGCTACCAGCTGGCTTCTCATTTCCCTCTCAATGCCATGCAAAATACACTGAAGATAAAATGGCTTAAGAACTGAAAAGTTTGGGCTATCAAAAGCATTTAGACAGGAAGGAGAGTTATCCAGAAGAGCAGAACAGTAAATATACACTTCAACAAGGAAGCTGGTGAAAGAACCTGCAGACCTACTTAGGGATTTAATCTGAGCAAATAGACTCACCTTTTATCTTCCCAGAATGGAGGGCTTAACAAGCAGTACAGAAAAGCAAAAGGGGAAAGGAAAAGTGGTGACATGATTTATGAAATACCCTAAGATGATATGAAAGACTAGTGCAAGAAAGCAGGACAAACTACTAACTAGGACAAAATGCAAGCAAAGTGGCTTCGTTGTGGACTTGCCATAGGTCTTAGGTGACCATGAGGATCATGCAAAGTAAACTTGAGAGTGAAGGTTGGGTAAGAATTTCAGAGAAATTTGATGTTATTTTCCACAGCTCTCAGAACCAGCATCATCAGGTACAAGGAAAATGAAAGGAGATAAATTAGATTATTATCCACAGTCCTTAACAGAGAGAGCAGGCACTTTCCATTTGAGCTGACAGGGTGTGAACTGAATTGGCAAGGCTGTGGCAGTACAGGATCAAAACAGAAGAATACAATAGTTGCCAAGAGCACAGTCAAAGCTGGGACCATTATCATATGAAGTGAACAACAAGCAAAAGGAAACACACTAACAACTTAGATGGAGAGCAGTAAAGGAAGGCCTGAATAACACCAAAGTGAGGATGGAAGACAGTCCCAAAAATGAGGAAGCCATGAATTACAGCAAATTATAGGCACGGTCAACACGCTGTGTGGCACAGATTCATAGAACAAGAAAACAAGAAAGGCAGAATTCATTCAATATACAGATTGAATGTATTCCGTAACAGTCAAAAGGACAGTAAGATCAGCAAGATGTGTATGTGTAACTGAGCAGCTGAGGTCTCAACAGCTTCTGCTGAGGACTATGAATTTAGCCAGACTGTCAAAGACCTTTTCAACATTCAGTTCTTCTTAATCCTTAAGTGAGACTACTTTTCTCTGCCAAAGCCTGTTTTCACACTCAGCCTACTGAACAGGGTATAACTGATAACTCAGTGTTTAATTTAATAAATAGGGGCCTGCAGGCCACAATGTACCTAGGACTCTCTCCTTTGGGCTAAGCCTATTTTCTACTGCTCTAACTGACCAGAAAATGAGTATGTTTGTATATAGCAACAGCTGGATTCATTTTACAGAGCCTTCAGGACTCTCAGTTAGAGGGAAAATGGCTCTTGCAAATTCTAAATCTTTTCATTAATTAGTTTTGTTTTGCACTACTTTTTTCCATGTATGAAATTGCAGAATTATCTTATTAAGGAAAATAAGTTTAAAGCCCTTTACAGTGTTCTGCTCCTCCTTGTGCACTCCAAGATTAAGGATCAAAAGATCTGAGACCTACAAACAGACAGGAATTGATACATGATTGACACCTGTGAACACAGATTGGTCCTACGAAACATTATGGAATCATTTGGCAGATAACAAAATAAGACTGATACACTGTTTGACCACGTAAAAGCTGGTCCATATGTAAGTTATTTTAAACTGTTGTCCCTGAGCTTCATTACTATACTTCTAGTGCCATTTATCTAATTAAATGCTTTGGTATGAGAGAATTTAGGTTTTTTAAAAAGAAGTTAATCCATTTCAGGGGCATTATTATACCAAGAACAGTTAAATTTTATGGATTATACAAATTTAGTTCTGAAATCACCACCCACAGCAGTATTTTAAATTAATACTGTCTACTCTTGTATCCAGATAGTTTGACTGTTATTCTCCTCATTCATTTCCCTTTCAGACAACAACCTACAAAAGCATACATGTGAAAAAGGTTTTTAACACTTCTGTACTAATTCCTGGAAATGAGATTTGGAGCAAACATGTCTGAATGTTTTACCAAATGCAGCTTATTACTATTTGTTGTGAAACAGGTAATGTTTAACTTAAAGATAAGCAGGGATAATTTCTGTTCCTTGTTCAGTTTATTGTTGAGGTAGCTCTAACCAGCCTGGGGTGGAGGGAGGTGTTTAGTTTTGATCATCATTAAACCACTAAATAAAAGCCAAACTACTGAAATTATGTCAAATACAGTTGCTTCAATCAGACTGAATATTCACACAGTTCACCACACATTTCAAGATACTTTAAATACGTATAGTGGATTGATGTCTATGATTCTTAAAGATGCAAAGAACTGAAATGCAGTCTTTGACTTTGCTCTCCTTCAAGGCTAAGTTTTCAATCAAAACCACAGAACCATCATTCCAAAAATACAGCATAATGGAACACAATGAAATTCTGAAAAAGGTTAAGGGGGAACAATACATTGCTTTGCTAATCCAAGGTGACATCAAAAAGCAAGCACAAAGAGCTCTCCCAGGGTAAAGAAGGTTCCTCTTCCAAAATGCACAAGCAAGTTGGGAGGGTTTTGTTTGTTTTTCTTTTAACCTTCAGGCAGAGGACAGCTGGCAGAGCTCAACAGAGAAAAGCCTAACAGAGTACTAAAGATACAATACTTGCCTTAGAGTAGTCTAGAGCATAATACAACAGTCTGGTAGGAGAATCCTAGTTTAGTAGTCAGGATATTGCAATCTGTCAGCCCATCAGAGTGCCTTGACAGAAGTACCAGTACACCTCTATGGTCCTGTTTTCTTCTCATCAAACCTTTCACACCTTTCTACCAGTCACCAGAGTCAGGCTATTATCTTAAGTGACCTTCAGTGCAACAAGATGACATTCTTATCACCTTGAAAACATTTCAGCCATAGTTATAAAACATATGACCCCTCATGTGACAACCTTTATCTGTACAACTCAATTCTTTCAGAGCTTGAGCTCTGACCTGACCCACAATGAAAATCCAGTTCAGTGTCAAATAATTATGTAATGTGTTACTTAATCTCTCCAGGTTTCATATTACAGAGCTACTAGAAGATTCTGTAGAAAAAAAGTTACTTTTCACTTGATTTAACATGAAGAGCAGACATTCCATATATGACACTTAAGACAAATGCTCTTATCAAAAATCTGTTATTTTGGCATGTTATAAACCTCCCTTTATATTATGTTAATAATTATATTGTTTGTGTATTTTGGATTCCTTCTGCTGCTTAAACACTCATGGAGAATAGCTGATCCTAGGCCATTACTTTGGAAAGTAATTTTGTGCTCTTCAAAAAATTAAATTTATCAAAAAAAATTAGGAAGTTGTTATACTCATTATTATTTTTTAGTTGTTTCTTACTCCTACATTCTTGATGCACACAAATTTAAACAGTGGTACTACAAGGTCAAGATGTAAGTCTCAGATTTTTTCAAGTGCCTATGCAGATCCTGAGTTTTCAGTTTCACAGTTGTTCCAGAGGTCATTAAATACATGAGCAGTCCTAAACCACCTGGTTGAAATCTAGGCTGCAATATGGGGCTAAAAAAATAATTTAAGAAATTACTTATTCCCTCCTAAAAAAGGGTAAGACTTTTTGTAGAAGGAGCAAGAAAACATTAGTATTGCTTTAACAAACATCAGATGTGATCTGCAAATTCAACTACCTTTGTTCCTCTAGCCATACTGGTTCTTGTATCTGCTTTATTTGTTTGACACTCCACTTTACACCTTAATGTATTTTGGGATGAGGAGGATAAAAAGCAAAGACTACCCAAACTGAAATTTGCTCCTGTGTTCACTTGAATGCACATGACATGTCAGGTGCCAACCAGCAGATCTACCCCAGAGACACCTGGGAATCAGGCAAGACACTTTATTAAGGTGACACAGTAGACTCAGCTAAGAGAGCACGAGTCCCCAGCCACACAACTTCCAAGACTGGCAAAGTGACAATGAACAAGGAAGACAGCATAAATACAAATACAAACACACAAATCCTTAGCCAACGAAACAGCTGCCAAGGGAATCTCTTTGACGCACCTTCACATATTCAGTGTGGATGAGGTTTGCCACTGAGGTTCACAGAAGCAGCCTTTTCCAGATGAAAAAGGCCACTGTTCAATTTCTCTCTCGGCACCATGTGAAAGTATGTTTAATAATGGATCCTATGAAGCATTTTTCTGTGGACACTTCTAACATTTCCAGGTTGATAGCTTTTTTTTCAGGTTTTTCTTTTAAGAGACAATGATCTTTCTAAAGCAACTATACTACTTTCCATAGCTATGCATAAAACAAGCTCCTTGGAGTAGGAAGAATGGGAGAACACAATCAAGTTGCCCTGAAACAACAGATACAGAATTTTTGCAGACCCTAAGCCTTTACATTTTGGAAAGTATTCTAGGGAACCCAGATAGAAAGAGAACAACACTTTTACTAATGTGCCCAGAATTGCTAAAATCAACATACAGTTTTTGAAAGGTTGTCATTTAAGAGGGTCTGAGCTCTTGAGTCAAGATATAGATGCAAAATAAGTTCTTGCTTTAAGCTGAAGTACTTGTTTTGGAGAACTTTCCATGTATGGGAAACCAATGGTAGGCTGGTTTTCTCTACCCAGCAGCACAGGGCTATCTACATCTGTGTTTAGAAGGCTACTATGGAACCATGAAATAGCAGACTGTGTCAAATACAGAGGGGCCTGGATATACAAATTACTGAAATATTCACTTCCCAGTGCCTTTGGCATACACGTTTTGCTTCTGTTCCTGCCAGTGGGGCTACCTGGTATCACTGCTTCAAAAGACAGATTGCACTGCTTACAGATTTCTAGGTGGATGGTTCTTCCTCTGCATTCATCTACTAGGAATGGGGAAAGTCTTTGGTTTGGATACACAAGACTTGTTACCTTTAAGAGAAAACTGCATACCTTCTCACTAACAGCACGCATTACTTCAGATCCCTGTTCTGTATCACACAGCAGAAAGTTCAGAGAGTACTGAGATGCCCCAGAATTCTCCATCTATATAGAGCTTACATTGTCAGGGTATTCAACCAACCAAATAATCAGAAGTCACCATAAGAGCAAGCAATCAGCCTGGTTTGGCTGGACACGTGTGTGTGTATGTAGGTGCATGTGGGAAGAAGAGAGGACATAAAAATCTACAGGAATTCCACTACACAAGGAATGTAGTTCTGGGCAGCTTCTGCTATAGCTAAACCTGTTTTGAACATGAAAGCAGTAGAAACACTGAGGAGGGACAGCTTTTTATGCAGGTTATGAACATTTTAAAAGCAAAGACTGGGACTTGCCATCAGACTACCTGCTACACAGTGGTTAGAAACAATAGTAAGAGAATCTTGATTTACTCTTTCCTGAAATTATCCCAACCCACTGACTACAGTCAAAATGCTCAACCCAAAAATACCTACTCTATAAACTTATGCATAGATTTCCTGCTTGCCTCCAAATGAATTCAGAGAAAAAGCTACTTCTTCCAAACAGAACCAGCTAAAACTTTCCCAAGGAGGACAGCAAGGTACATACTGAACAGCATATATACTAAATACATCAAAGCAAAGAGCATTCTGTAAGTATCCTTATTTCTACAGTGTTTTCCTTTAGTTGGCTCCGTGTCTGAGTTCACTGAATTGCTCCTCAGGAGCCCTTACTTGTCAATTCTCACAGGCATTTTGATGGGTCTTAATGCAGCCATGCTGCTAAAGTCTTTACTACGCTGTAGGAAGGTACTGATTCTTTCCCAAGTAAACAATAACAGCAAATCTGTAACAATTTCATGCATGGCTTTCATTTTTATAGAAAGTAAACAATGGCAATCTAGCTTCCCAAGCTGTCCCAAACTCACTGCACTTCATCAGGGGAGGTACCAATGCCCTTGGAGATGTCTGAGAGGAATCTCTTTGCCCAGGAAAAGCTCCCTTCTGTCATCACTTTTCAAGAACCTTCCTCTCGAAAAGCAACCTGTCTGTACTCCAGCCCCATGAAAATCCACTACCTACAAATCATGCCATTAGCAGATTCCCTGCACTTGTGCCTGATCCCCAACCTTGAGAAAACCAAGAGAACAGTGGCCTTCCTGGATCCCTGAAGGACCCAAATGCTTTGTTACATGTGCTATTTATCATATATGCATCTATGTTTTATGTACCAAACTGCTTAATTGGAAATGGATCGAAAGGAAGCAGAATTCCTTAACTCCTGCTAACACCAGGCACAGTCTTACTGGTTTGAAGTCTTGAGTAATATTTGATGGCATTACCTCAAAATCTGGTTCTAGAAGGAAAATATCTCTAAAGCTATGGAATAAATCTGTTTCAGTGTCAAAGACTGAAATGTGAGGGTATTTCTTTCACACCTATGACAAGGAAAAGGACAAAAATTATATGGAAGCTTGCAAATTTTTTTTCTGGGATAGTCCTGGAGCAATTAAAGAGGCACTTGCATTCATTTTCCAAGTGTTTGTGCCCAAGACACTATAGCTTTCTATGTGTAAGAAAGTGTACATTCCAAAATGAAGTCCAGCCTGGGTTTGGCTCTGACATTTCTCAGGGTACATGGTGATTCAGGACAGAATATGAGCAAGCCAGGTATGTAGATTTTCTTTCTGAACACTTCCCATTTGCACCTAAGATGGAATGAGAGGTTTTGTTGAACGTAAACTCCTAAATTACAGGACCCTAAAGCTTTGCAGGAGTCAGCTGGACTGCAGATAGCACACTTTTTTCTCCTTTTCTAAATAGAAATGGGGATAAAAGCAAAACAGAGATGGCCTCTCACCAGTCTGTATCTGTAAGGCAGACACAAGGCATAATGATTGTTGAGGAGAGCAATCTTTAGCAAATACACCATTCTCCCCAACAGCTTCCACAGCCAGCACATGATGGAACCATCTGGTCCTCTAATAACTGCCTTTTGTACATTTTTGCAAGGACTCTGGCAAGACATAGCAGAAGTAAATGCTCCTGCAAATCTAACATATCTGCTGCTGGTAACAGCACTAGCGCTGGAAGGAGGTACAGTATGGCAAGCACTAATACACCAATGAGTGTTTAACCCTGCTAGACTACAACTTGGACAGAGAGCTGTACTATGAGTACTGCAAGTCTTTTGAATCTCTTATCAGATCTGCAAAAGGTCATAGTAAATCCAGGAAGCTCAAGATAGAGCTTAGGTCCTGTATCGTAAAATTTCAAGAGTGAGGATAGTTAACTGCCCTAGTTACAGCAGCCAGGACCAGCTTATCACTGTGTGGGTGTAACCAAAACTGTCTACACCCTCTACCTCATTTCTCATGAACTGTTAATAATGCACTGCTGCAGCAGCTGCCCAGGGCACACCTAACACCTCAGGCTACAATCTGGGAGTTAAAGAACCCTGTGAGATAGTGTCTTCACACCTATGGCTCAGTGATAACTCTCCTCCCCCTCCAGGGAGGCATTAACACCTTCACACCCAGCCTGGGGGGTCATGTCTGCTATTGGGCCATCAAAGATTCCAAATATGTCCCATGACTCAGAGAGTTAAATCACCCATTGTGAAACTCCCTGCCCGGGGGGCGGGGGAAAGGGAAAGGGGGAGGTTCTGGGCATTCTCACCTGAAATTGAGCATATATAATCTTAGGGCTTGGGACTTCGGGTACCACTTGTTGGATCCAGAGGAGAACCAGAACCTCAACAGGACCGTGACTGCCACTCTCAACCAGACTGGGACCACCATCCTCACCAACGGGTTTTCCTTTCCTTTTACTTTGCACTCAGGAGGACCATGTGGCGCTCAGCACAGGGGCTAAGGCACAGCATTCTGTTTGTGCCCCAGGGGGTTGGGTTATACATCTGTTCTTTGTGGGTTAAATCCAGTTTTCCTTTGTATCACTGTATTTACTGTGGTCTTTTTAGTAAACTGTAACTCTGACTTGTAATCTCTCTTGAGTGGGGTTCATTTCTCCTGACTGTTTACCTTTAAACCAGAACATTAACTTAAGCAATAGTGAGAAACGATATAAAGCTATAGGCTCAAGTGGTTTCTCAGTGCAAATGAGGCACATCTGCTCCTACCAAGCTGGAGATCAGAACCTGACCTTTGGGAATGACATATGAAAGCTGAGGCCACAATATTGTTACAGCAAAAGTTGCAGGATAATGATAGGACAGTTTAGTATTGGCAGGTTCAACTAAAATTTTCATCTAGACCAAGAAAAAGGACAAATTAATACAAGTTACAATAAGCACCTACAGCAAACTAGTGGTTAACTGCTGAACTTCTTTTGCTCAAAAAGGTATCACGCTGCAGCACGCTTTCTGTGCACCTCACACAGCTTGTAAGATCATTCATTGTACTATCTATATGCCAGAAACATCACAGCTCAAAGTTCACAGCTCTTTAAAGTTTTAGAACTTAAGTGTAAGCTTGACATAATGTGTGCTAAGCAATGCACTCGTGCTTTTCTTACTCTTATCTCACAACTCTTCCATTATCTCTCCTCTCCCACTCAGACTTCCAGCTCCCTCCTCCTCAGAGTGGCAGATCATTGCTGCTTTGTCCAGTGTCACTCAGAACTGGAGGAAATTGTAGGCTGGCAAGTGACAGCTGTTATTTGTTGCTTTGGGGTTTTTTTTGCTTGACTAAACTGTACACCTGCCTCTTTCTGACATTTAATAAAGGAGAATTATACGAGATTTCTGAGCTTTTGAATCATCCCTTTTTCCCCAAGTTTTTCCTCATTTTCGTAATTTCACATATCTTCAAATGCCCTTACAAACCACCTGATACTGCAGATACTGCAGATACTGCCTACACCCAACTAATAACATTTTTCTTTTACCTCGAGATGTGTTTTCATTTCTGAAAAATATTCAGACAAAATAAGCTGTAATATCCTGCTGTTTAACCAACCTCTTTTATCTCCAATTTTTCAGACATACTCAGTGAATGTTTAGAATAACTATCCTATTCTTACTGTTTTTTAAGAGCAGAATAGCTTCCTGATCTGATGCAGGAAACCTAACACCAGTAATCCACTAATAATCCAGACAGCTAATACAAGAAACAAAAGAGATCCAGAGTAGTATCAGTCAACAATAAATGAAAAGCACAAATAAAAATAATTTCATTTCTAAAACTGGAAAAATATTTGATCTAGGAACAGCTTTCTTAATTCTTGCAGTGCATGATGCTATCTGAATAAGACTACAAATACAATAATGCATTGGACTCCCAAAGTAGTTTATGCCTTTTGGAATCACACCAGTTATACAGGGGCACCAAGTGTTTTCCCTTACCTTTCTTCTGTATCAAAATAAATAAAGCACTGCCTTACGATTTCTGGCAGCTCGCGAGGCTCACTTACCGCTTCAGAGTTATCGATGAAAGGGTCCGTTTCATCGTAACCATAACCTATATCGATCAGATCCTGCAGCCGATCTTTCCGATGTTTGTGGGGCTTTCCACCCTGAAACAAAGAAGGCATTGTATAACTTGAGAAAAGCTGAAGCCAGAGGGCATTGGAGGAACAGCCATTCAAAGAATTAGCAGTTTTGCTTTCTTCGATGCTGCCTTGAAGATGGTCTGGATGGCTAACTGAACCACTCACACAGGGGTGAGTTCTGGCAGATATGCCTGACCAGAATCATCCCTGAAAAGTATTCACAAGCTACTTGTTTCTGCATGACTGAGATCTTCCTGATTTCTCATTCAGTGAGTTTCACTGCCCTATGGTTTTAAAGCATAGTGATAGGACTGTTGGTGATAGAAGTGCTGCGATAATTTAGAAAGTGTTGAGTGTTTCAGTATGTTACAGAGTCATTACAAGGGAAAATACAGCCTAGCATTCAGTGAAGTGTTTCCCTACACAAGAGGGAGTGCTTTTCTACGGTAAAGTCAAGCCTAAATCAAAAGAAAAACATACTGACCTAGTACTTATAGATATGGTGTCTGAGTTAAAGTTACAGCAGTCATTTGACATAACTGTAAAAAAAACATATTAAGATAAAATCCTTTGACATGCAAGAGCAGTCACCTCAGCTGACAGGACTGAACATAAAACACTGAGTTTTAAAACATGAAATGTTACTTGAGTATTAAAGCCAGAAGCTGCATCACAAACTATGGATGGGCTCACCTCCAGGAAGCAGTAAAATAAATTTTAATCTCTAAGTATTTTTCATGTGGAATTCCCATTATTGAATCAAGTCAAGTAAAAACTCACACTCGGCTCCAACATTTAAGAAATCTAAACTTAAGAGTTATACAAAAGTCTGCTAGGATCGAAGGTCTAGTTTTCTAGCTCACATGTACTGTCAAAATCATCAATATAAAGTCTTAAAAGATAAAATTCTCCAAAAGGCACCACATGCACTAAAATGGTAACAGGTGTTCTGCCATGAGTTCAAAAAGACTTTCTCCTGAAAACTGTCTGCCTGCTCTGAGCATGCTTAGAGGAAACACGAACCTCTCCCACTGTGATATCCAAATATCACAGCCCATTTGTTACTGTGAGTGTGCAGACACTGCTCAAAGGAGGTTTCACCACTGCTCTTCCCTGAGAAGTGTAAGCATCTGAACACCTCCATTTTAACAATGTTTTGTGAGAATTCAGGTTTGTAATGAAGTAAAGCATGTGCTCCTGCAAGCAAACAGCAATCTCTCATGAATACTTAAATAAATGCAATAGTCCTTGGAGAAAAACCTCAAAAGTGAGTTCTGTTTTTAATTCAGGTTTACAAGCTGTATTCCAAGCTAAGTGTTCTATCAGTCCTATCATTTCCCGCAGTCACTCTTCTGGTATAACATCTGAATGACTGCACATTCCCAAAACATGCAGTACTTATTCTTTTTTAAAAAGAGGAGTTCGGATGAGAGAAGGAAACAAACAAATAAATAAATAAAATTTAGGAAAGTAAAGGCAGAATTCTGATTAAACTCCAGTGCGTCCAGTGCAAAAGCTTATCTAATTCATGATTCTGACTTCAGTCCCAGCAGGCTAAGAATGCTTCATAAACTACACTTCATCTCTTCGCCTGTCCTGATCTTGCTAGTGTGTAATGCCATGCATCCATCTCTGTACTGCAAACCTTGCTAGGCCCAGGTAACCACTGACAGCCTTGTCTGTGAGTCTAAAATCCTTCTGCAGCAATGGTTATCCTATGATTCTATGATTTCAGTACAAGAGGATTAAAAAAAACAAAACAGTAAAACTTCCAATACATTTTGACTGCCTGATAATCATAAAATCAATATGGAAAAAAGGTAATAGCAAAAAAAAGGTCTCATAATAGCTGAATCAATAAAGGCAGGATTAAAATAGTAACCTGCATTCAGACATCTGAAAATACCCGAACCACTGTATGTAAAACTAGAGAGTTTTCTTCAGGCCTGGTTCTACCCAGGTATGTTTAAGGAACTGTGCTGACGGTTCGTATGACCAAGATGTTAAGGATGCAGGACTACAGCAGAACTAAAGGGACTGTCTGTCAGTGTTTACTGTGCAACAGCTCAGGGAAGTTTTGCTACTGAAGCTTTTCTCCAGCCTTTCCATCCCAGAACACATGCAGTCTAGTCATGACACTAGAGAAAATCAAGATGTCTAGTTCCTGAAGCTGCAAATACTACTCATTCAAGTATTCAGAAAAGCCAAATAGGACTTCAACAAATTAACAGTGGCATGTAACTTTGGATTTAAAGAACCTTTGCTCAACAGGACTAGAAGGTTGATGGCAAATAAAATGCCAATATTTGCAGAATCTTAGAAGGGCCACAGCGGAATCTACAAACCAATAAACATGGTCTCTACACTGGGTAAGTTAATAAAAATTATAAACAACAGAACCAGCAGACATAAGAATATACATTACGGAGCAGGAATGAATTTTGGCAGAAAGAAGTAGTACTTTAAAGCTTTAAAAAAGGTCCAGAGATCTTTAAAGACAAGAAATTGTCAGGAGATAAAGAAGGTCCACTCAAATTGATGTCTGATTTAAGACTAGGAAAGAAAGGGCAGAAATAAGTATTTTATTTTTGCAAAGAAAGCGATCACTAAGGAATGTGTCTTCCCCTTCACCTTTAGAAGCAACAGAGAGGGTTAACATTTGGCAGAGGGTGGCAGTGTAAGATGACAAATTACCGAGGATAATAATGAAAAAGACAACTCAAGAATCACTGAAAGATCTCCCAGTTGCTCTAAATTTAGTATGAGAAGTAGTCAGTTGAATTCAGTATCAATAAAAGCAAGGCAATCCACACAAAGGAAGTAAAACCCAAGCAAGCAAAAACCACAGTACACTCCAAATTTGCTATGCTGCTCAGGAAGCAGTGGAGTTGTTATGCACAGTTCCATGGCATGCCCAACAACCAAGAGTGGCCAAAAAAGTAAGAATTGGGACTTATGGGAAAAAAAGAACAGAGGAAAAAAACACAAGTCACCATCATATCACTGATAAATCAGGGCACCACACCATTAATATCCTTTAATTTAAAAAAAGAAATTAGAACAAAAAAGGGAACAGCAATCCAACAAGGATATTTAAAGGTAAAACCCACCACTCCCATACAGTAACAGAATGTTAAGACACTACAGGTGGAGAATGAAAGGGCTGAATTTAGATGATAGGGTAGTGTGCAAGAGAACTGGAAATATTTCACTGTTTCTTACAATACAGAAACTATGGAGTACCATGTGAACTCACCATGTTTTAACATAAACCATGTTTTAATATGACTGTCATCATGGCAGTCAGTGCCATGGAACACAGAAATCCTGTAATGATCTGGCAAATCCACAGCAGAAAGTTATTAAAAGGTTAAACACACAGCCTTTGGCTTTGGGAGAAATTAAAACACAGACTGCTGGACAGGTAAGGTGAGGTAACATCAATGCACACTTGCTCTGTGGTACTTTCATGTAGGAAATTCCATCAGTGTCAGAGGACTCTGCTCCCATCTATTAGACGGACCTTTGTTTTGATCCAAGAAAGTTCTTACATCAGGTAAAATACTGTTTGAGGCTCAGTATCGTGTTCACAACAGTATTTGATTTTGTCTAGGGAATAACAGCAGTCAAGACAGTGAAAACAGGAACTCTTTGGAGCAGATTTTCATGCTGGTATTTAAAATGTGCAGCCATTCCAAAACAGTTTTGATTAATCAAGTAAACAAATGGTAAGTTATGCATCTTGTTTTACAAAAATGCATTTATTCCTAGGCTTTTTCTTAGTATCTGCAAAACTTATCAAATGTCATGAATTGGTTATAAGTACAGGAATTCATCTGAAAACAAGTAGAAAGTCTTCAAGGTACACTTCTTCACATATAAAGTTTACCAGGAGTGCTGCCACTCACACTATGATTAAAAACATTGTCTGATGCCATTTTAAATGGATATAGATAAGTAATACCCAAGTAATTTAAGGAGGATATAGTACTTCCTGCAAAGCTGAAAGAAAACCCAAACCCCACCTCTCTCTCTCATACAGCCAGTGGTTACTTTTACACTAAAGCTGTGTTAAGGAGCATCATGGCACAGCTTAACTCCAGCTGGCAACTGCACCGTGCAGACACGCACTCCCTTAAGGGGATACCTTCTACCTGGGTTCCCTGCTCCAGTTTAAGCCAAGGAGCGAACATCTCCCCACAAGAATCAGGGCATGGCTGGATGTTGCCAGAACGAGCAGTTGTCAGAGAGATGCAATTCCTCTGAGCATGGATGGCAGGTGGAGACTGATGACTCTCATATTGGAAGAGAGAAAGGACAGAGAATACCTAACACAAGAAATCTTAATCCCTCACCACTCTTCATGCTCAGTGGCTCTAACCTACTAAGTTGTTTGTAATACAGAAGACATTCCCTTTTGTGGGGCTGACGGGCATGAGGTAAGGCACAGAATGAAAGGGAAGAAACCAGAAATGCAAGTAGTAATCAAGGTACAAGTGCACCACAAATTTAAACTGTTGAAAATTGTACTTTCTTGTTACCTAGTGCTTTTTAATGGTTAAAAGCATCTGTTTGCCCGTTTTTTTGACTACTGAGCACTGAACTCTAGTTTTTCTAAGCCTAATGACATGTTTTGTCCATAAATGTACATGTTCAGCTTTGATGTATGCATAAATGTATATATAAAATTAGATTGCTTCCACTACCACTCCCTCCTGTATATCTTGCTTTACAGTGACTTTCATCTACTGCAGTTACACTACTTGTCTCAGGACATCATAAAATCCTTAACTTGTATTATGGAAATGAGCCTTCTAAAAAAGTACAGTTGAAACATTTTGCTCTCACTTTCAAAGTATTATTTATCATTCAAATCCAAAGCAAGCAATATCCTGGAACTGCCTTCTCAATTCACTCAGTATACTGGGTTCCATCAAGCCCTTCAACAGATAAAAATTTTTATTTGAAGTGTTTATTTTGTTATGTATCACAGCTAACATCCCTTGAAATAGTAATTACTTCTACAGAACACATAGATGGGGCACTTAGGAAAAAAAAATTAAAAAAAAAGATCAGGAAAGATAGATCTTAATATGTGTATTAATAACAAAATACACAAATGACTGCTCGTATCCCTTCTTTTTTATTGAGGTTCTCTACTAGTAATCCAGAATAACAACATGCCTCAGCATGATGATGAGCTTTGATTGCCAGCTCAGAATTAATCACCCAACCCTACCCATATGAATTCTTAAAGACCAGTTTGGGTGTGGTTTTTGTCAACATTTTCTGATTTCTACCTTCATTTACTAGTGTAAGCCTTTTTGTGTTACTGGCTGGTGTTGCTCACGTCATTCACACTACACTTTCAGGAGCCAGCAGTGTGTCTTTAGGCAGCTAGCAGCTAAAAGAAATTCATCAAGCAATGCTTTACTATTCAACAAATAACTTCCTATGGAAACAGTCCAAGCTAATCAGAAATTCATCAAGATTCATCAGTATTTAGCCCAAACAGAAGAGCTGTTCAATAGTGCACAACAAACAGCATTACATAAAAATTCTTTCCTCCAGCACAGTATTTAGCATGAATATTGACCTGCATCTATTACTTGTATTTATCTAGGAGGCTTTTCCAAGAATAGCTTCACAAGCTATGACATCTATAGACAAATCTATTTAGCAGACTTGTCCGATAATCTTGTTGCAGCTTCAAGGTGCTTAAATGAAATACAGTGAGACAGTCATCTCTGAAATGTAAAGAAGTCACTTGACACTGTATCAGCAACCTTATTCAGGAAAAACCCCAAACCGTGGTGTTAACATCTCTACAGCATCAGCAGTTATCACTATTCAGAACTTGTGTATTTTAACAAAGCACAGAAACTCACGTATTTTGCCTCGAACTTCTTGGCAAGCATTTCTACTTCATGTCGCTCACGTTGTTCATCATTAAATGGATCCTCCAAGTGAACTGATTTCTTCTGAAAAATACAGAAGTTACACATTCATTCCACAAGAACCACAGAAT
>JAOXXN010000265.1:48783643-48795524 GCA_026770055.1 Myrmophylax atrothorax | reverse complement strand
GCTGGACTCCATCAATCTCTCTGGGATGCTTTAAGGTTCATCTAACAAAAAATTAATGGAAAGTATTATCTCTCCTCATATGGATCTTTTGCAAGTTTACCTGAATGTAACAATACTGCAGTTCCTACAAACCCAACACATATATTTCTGATGTCATACACCTAATTTACAAGAATAGCATAATACAGTATTCATAAGGTACCTGTTAAGTAAGTTGAGAATGACAGATGATGAAAAGTAGCCATCAGTCATCATTAACAGAATGTTCTGGAGCCCTTGGAAGGATGGAGGATCCAACAGACCCCTTGATAATCCAGATATAGATGTAAAGCAACACTAATAAATGTCCACTGAGAAATAGGCTAGTAATTAGTGAGGATAAGATAGTCACACAGTGTGATCTGCATAAGCTGGAAAACTGAGCTCATTCAAACAAAATACAGTTTTGTAGAACTACAAGTAGGCTGTTTCTTCGGAAGGACAGGCTGCATCCTGGAAAATGCTGGTTAGGGGAAAACCTAAGATGTCATGTCACAGTCGAGAAGCAATTTAATGCAAGCTTCCCCTGTGATGAAAAAAGGGGTGAATGGTCTTTGAGTAGAACAGCAAGCAGCAGTATGGAGGACCATATTCCAGTGTCATATACAGTCATAAATTATGCCCAGTGCTACACAGCCATGTTTTGAAAAAAAGTCTGTTGACAAACCAATTGCCAGTTTTCCAGCCTGGAAAATACCCTTACAAGAGAGCTGTCTCACAGAGAGAGAGTTGGCTTGCTGAGCTTTATGCATGCCTAAAGATGAAAAAACCCCACCCCAAACTGAAAACCACCAAAAACCCCAACCCAAACGAAAGAATGCCAGGCTTTAATGATTAACAGCAATGAAGATCGTTGAAAGATTCAGATATTAGAAAGCAAGGCCAAACAAGTTCAATTAAGAATTAAGGTACAATTTCTAAAACAGCAAATGTGATTTAACCATTTGAGTAAACTGCAAAGTAGAACTATGGATTTTTCATTATCCACCTTTAAATTAAGACTCTTAAAGTTTTTCTGGCAAATATTTCATGGTAAGTTGAGTTAGCTATTGGATTCAACACAAAGATTAGCTGATGAAATCTACCATCTTGTAGTGTGTAGTGTCAGGCCAGGTTATTTAGCAGTTGATTATTTGATTTTAAGGTTACCAGTAACACTTTCATGTGATTATCTACTTACTCAATGATCATATGAATAGATTAAAAGAGAAGTCTGGAAATGAAACTCCAAAAAGAGAGAGTGGAAATTACTTCTAGAGATAACAGCGGGGAAAAATGGTTAATGAGTAATCTGATAGGCAAAACCCAGACGTTTTCTTCAATGTATGTAGAGCTCCCATACAGTGACGCTACATGTAGCAACAGCTATGTATGTAATTGTTTACTTTGTGTCTTACTACCTAATGGCCAAGTTCCTCATTCAACCTTAGACAGCTTTCTTACGAAGATCAATGAGCAATTTTCAAGTTGAGGGAACTACATAAACCTAAATGCCTGCTACAGTCCAGAGCTGGAATGTGACAAGATTTTTCTTTCACAATGAACTTGCCACCTCCAGTTTAGTATGTTCTTTGGCTCCAGCTGTTACTAGAAGATATATGCTGTATTCCAGAAGTAAACCAAGATATATTGGAACAACTCAGATGTTGGCCGAAGCAGATGTTATTCTGGAACTCACAGCAGCAGACAGGATTAATGTCCTCTTCTGCAGTGTAATTCACTTAGATGTTACTGGCATAGATGTTCAGGTATTACCAAGTTTAATTCAAGGTTGACTTCCTTATCCATGAGGAATGGGTTAGCATCCAAATAAAAGCAATTACATGCTGTTTCGGGTTTGGCTTTCTCTACCGGTCACTACGAGGGATATGATCACTAGCACAGTACCTTCTGGGCCTTCTCTGTAGCTTTTTTTTTAACCAGAAACAGAGGATTATTCAAGAATACAACAAATAGCTGTAATTTCCATACTCTTCCTTGAAATTCTGATGATGCAGCAATTTGTCTCTACCTTAGCCTCCCTTCCACTACATTATCTGAAATGCCACTGTTTCAGTTTTGTAACGCACTTACTCCTGACCCAATAAACTGACCTGTTTCCCTGACTCTGGGCGTGCATTCTTCACTGCCTGTTTGTTCTGAATAGGTCACTTTCATTGTTTCCCTCCTATTCTTTGAATAACACCTCAGATTAAACAATGGGAGATACATTCTAGACGTATTTCTAAGGTAAAATAAACACCAGTATTGCAGAACTTTTCTTGTTCTGCATTTTAATAGTACCTACATATCTGTTCCATTACCAAGACCTAAGTGCTAAGACAATACATAATGTATCTTTCATTTCATCACTGCTCAAGGCAAAGTTCTGCAGTCCCCTGTTATATCTTAAATGACAAAAGCTTTATTACCAGTCAGTAAAATGCACTGTGCTAAACTCCACATTATTTAGCATATAAAATATGACATTATGATTATAGTAAATAAAGGTGAGGTTTTAAAGAACTTTTTCACTGGTCACAGAAAAGAGAATTTAAAATTACTCCCCAAGCCCCTTATGCTTCAATGCCATCAGACTTATTTCAGGAGATTCAACTAACATGTAAAATGGTCTGTAATTGATTTGGATGCTCTTCAGCTGTCCTGCAGGTTAAGCTTCAATAAAGGGAGTAATTAGATGCATTTAACATCTGCTACAAAGCTACCAACATGATTTTTTGAAGCTTTGTACCAAGATTCATAATTGTATTCCCGATCTGTTTCCAAGTTAATTAAACTGGGATGGAAAAGAAAAATGCCATTTACCAGTGAAACATATTTTGTAACTGCTTTCAGTGAAAATGCTGCTTCTTTCACACCTTTTTTAATTAGTGTAACATAATCCCTGCCCCTGCTAAAGGCTGTGTTATTGTATGATGGATTGGTTTCTAGATGTAAATGCAAGTAGCCACAACTATCAATGTACTTCCAGACACCTGAATGATGATACCCAGATTTTTGGCTTTAAGCAGTAAAAACACTGACATGTTAAATGGCAGAGAGGTGTGTATGTTCAATATATACTTAGCTGCCTTATTTTCAGCAAACCAAGGCCATTGTCTTGACTTTGACTAATTAATGAACATGCACTTAATGACCAGCCACAAACCTGCCTTCTTCCACAGCAAAATGAATATACTATTTCAACTCTTGCAGTATGAAGCAACACAGACCAACCAGACATTCAATTAAGAGCTTTAATCAATGCAGACAGTAGAGAATATGGCATTTAGAATTCCTCCAAAAAGATAAAAAATACTTTAGTATTTTACAAATTTATAAAATTTTACAAATAATATACAATCATTTTTTCACTATTGTTATGGTTACAAAGGTGGGGGGTGGAGCTTTAGCGATGAATATTCATACACTTGGAACTGACTTTCCAAGGGGTGGAAACCCAGTCCCACCATTTGCCTGGATGGATCCAGACTGCACTGGGAAAGGGTGAGGTTCCAGAACACTTACAGTACATTGATGACATCATTGTATGCAGGAACAGGCAGAGGAAATTTTTGAGAAGGGGAGAAGATAATCCAGATTCTCCTGAAAGCTGGTTTTGCCATTAAACAAAGAAAGGTCAAGGGATCTCCCCAGGAAATTCAGTTCCTAGGAGTGAAGTGGCAAGATGGATATGATCAGATTCCAATAGAGGCAATTAACAAAATAGCAGCTATGCCCTCACCAACCAGCAAGAAGGAAACAGGCTTTCTTAGGTTTTTGGAGTTTTTGGGTTTTTGGAGAATGCATCTCCCAGAGTACTGTTGGATTGTAAGTCCCCTCTGCCTTGTGACATGGAAAAATGATTTCAAGTGAAGCCCTGAACAATAACAAGCCTTTGAACAGATTAACAGAGATGGCTCATGCAGTAGCCCTTGGGCCAGTCAGGAAAGGACAGGCTGTAAAAAATGTGCTCTACATGACAGCTAGGGAGAATGGTCCTACCTGGAGCCTCTGGAAAAACTGCCTGGGGAGACCTGAGGAAAATCTCTGGGGTTGTGGAGTCAGGGATACAAAGGATCTGAGGCCTGTTACATCTCAACAGTAAAAGAGATACTTGCAGCTTATGAAGGGGTTCGGGCCACCTCAGACGGGACTGGCACTGAAACACGGCTCCTCCTGACACCCCAGCTGCCACTGCTGAGCTGGATGTTAAAAGGAAAATTTCCTCCCACACATGATGCCACTGATGCAATGTGAATTAAGCGGATTGCTCTGATCACAGTGAGCATGGATAGGAAATCCTAATCACAAAGAGATCTTGGACATCATCATGAACTGGCCTGGAGGTGAGAATTTTAGACTATCATCCGAAGAGGGAGAGGAGCAGTTGATACATACTGAGGAGGCCCCACCACATAATCAGCTACCAGAAGATGGAAAGTGATATGCTCTCTTTACTCATGTTTCCTGCTGTATTGTAGGGACAAAGCAAAAATGGAAAGCTGGAGTATGGAGCCCTATATGGCGAGTCACAGAAGCTACTGAGGGACAAGGTGAATCAAGTCAGATCCAGACGCAGAGCTGAAAGCTGTCCAGCTGGCTTTAGATACTGCTGAAATAGAGAGAAGTGGCCAATACTCTACCTCTGCACTGACTTGTGGATGGTAGCAAATGCTCTGTGGGAGTGGCTGGACTGATGAAAAAAGGCATTCTCCCATAACACCCTAGTAGAGGCTTTTGGTTATGACCATTACCATCTCTATTTGCCACATTCTATCACTTGTTGAAATAGGTTTGTCTCAATCATGTAACAAATGATTCTTCTCCAGAAGCCAGAAGGCTTGCTGGAAAAAAACCCCACAGAGTTCAGTAACTCTTGTGGAGAAATCTGGGGAATATTTGAGGAGCAGTTTACTTGTGGACAGTTGAAATTTCTACTGAAAAAATGAAACTTTGAGGAATACAGATAAGAAGTTTTAATTAAAAAAAGAACCAACTTGCTGAACGTTTTGCAATCTCACTGCAGTACACTCTTCCTCAGCTGGCTAAACCTGCTTGAATGTCTGAAGTCCTACAATGAAGGAGACAGAATGGAGAGGAGAAACCCAGACCTGCATCTTGCAGCCTGGCATACAGTAGCAACTGACCGGTTCATCTTGTGGCACTGCCTTACACAGGGACTCTGTTCTCCTTGGCCCACTTTTTCATGATGCGGACAATGTATTCTACTTGAGAATTACCAGTGCTCTTCAGAAGACGCAGCACTTCCTGCAGAGTCTCTCTACAAAGGTGGAAAGCAAAGATTTAAATGAGGGTGAGACCCAAGCGATACAATAAACTACCCACATCAAACTATTTTGCAAAACATGGTTCCTCCTAGACAGAGAGGTCTATTTATCTGAAGTGCAGGAATAGGTTAAAATGCACAGTTGATGAGATCCCAGATACAAAAAACAACCAACCAAACAAAAATCTCTTCTATACAATCGTAAAGAAATGAAAAGTAAAAAAAAACCCAGGAAAATGTAATTAGTTTACAGTTTAGTGTGCACATGTGCATTTACTTATATACAAATCCTTCCTCTCGCAAAATAGTTCCCCAGAACAAAGCAAACCTTTTTTTTTCCTCTTTAATGTCATTTATTAGTGTTTAGTATGGCAACATCTAGCTTCATACTTCCAAAGCACCTTACACATGAACACAAATAACATGGAAATGAACATTAGCAATAGGATAAACCAGTATCCTGCTGCAGTTAGCCAGCTAGTTTGCAGTATGAACTTGTTTGCATATTTTTGTTTGAAAAACAGACAAGCTATGTGTATTTTACTGCATCTGCTGCAGGGATTGCTGAAAGGACACTTGAAAGATGCAGTAGTTAACGAGATTATTCCAGCAGAGAAGTGAAGAGAAGAAAGGTGTAGAAGGCAAGATACACACCTGTCAGTCACGTAGGAAACAGCAGCTTTGGCCAGAGGACAATGGCCATCTGGCATCACAGCAGAATATTCACAAGGGAGCAGTCCTTACATACAGTCTCACTACTCTCTCTCATTCTCCCATACAGTGAAATGGGCCGAAAACAAAATTATCAGTTACACAGATGATTTCCTTTAAGCTTTCATCAAGTAAGTGTATTTGTCTCACATGGACAGTGTCTTCAGAAAGCAAATTTAGTGAAAATACAGTCTCATCTACTCACTGTTTGGAGAAATTGTGTCCTTCTTACACTGTTGAGTAAACATTTCCTTAGTTCTGTTCTATGAACCTTAAAATGTCATGTGACAGTTTTCCATTCTTATGCCATCAACATAAAATAAGGTTGTTTTCCCCCAGCTCATGAACATACTGCTACGTTTATAACCTAGTTTTTCCTAGTATAACGACTAATGTATTTTGGTATCTTACAGTTCATGGCATTCGCTGATAAGATATTCTCCACCACATATTGGTGTGGAAGATACACTTCAAATTGAAAACTGCACATGGAACCACTGGCCAGAGTGTCTACTCTCTGAAAGATCAATAAAGAATGGGAAGAGTTATAAAGCTAAGATTATGATTCTGGGTTACTGCTACCTCAAAACAGGAAAAGAGCAAAATAAATCCAGAAACAACACAGAATACTCACTTTGCTTCTCGGCCAGCTAAGATCATTTGAAATACACCCACACAAGCACCTCTCTTGCCTTCCCAGTATTCAGGATTATTGTCCAATCTCTCCAGAACATCAAACGCTTTGGCTGAATAGTAAAACTGACGCATCTGCATGGAAAGTGAAACATTGTTCCTGACTGTAAGACCATCTTTCAGAAGGGGATTAAAAACATTGAGCTCAGTTTTCTGAAATTAGCAGTAAGTCGTAGAAGCAATGTGCGTTTTCCTGTTTCTCTGCAGGCAGTAAGTGACATAGAATAGGGACATTTAAGTTCTATGGAGGTGGTATTATAACATGTTTTTTGAGGTGCTCTTATCTAGTGGTGTACCAACTACACCAAAGCCCTCAACAGAATATCAATACCTCAAGCTAGTCCAAAACACTCGAAAACAGAACCACATTTCCTCATGTAAAGATGGTCACATATCTGTATGTCTTATCGGTTTAACTTAAGAGTTAAATATTTTTCTTCACTGTTACAGTACAATACAAAAGAAGATTCAGTGACTCTATAATCCAAAATTTTCCTGATCATAAGAAGATCCAGTGTGTACCTATCTTTTCTGCCTTAGGTTCTCTACTTGTGATTGGGAACCAGAAGGAAGTTGCTTGGCAACAGTCAGTGCAAAAGGAGCGACCATATTAACCATGGATTTTGAAGTCAGCATAACTCATGGGCTGTAAATATGACTATGAGTGTTCTCCACCTAGGCAAGCCTGAATAGCAATATTGTTTGTGACTAGCATCTTCCCATGAGAGAGCACAGAAGGTAGGCTGAGCACAACTTCCCATCCTGTGCTGGCTGGAAGCCTGCATTTGCAGAGAAAAAAGGGTAGGCTGTGGGAGTTACACTTGGAAACTTTAGTCAGAGAAACACTGGTACAACACAGCGAGTAATAATTCTCTTTTCTTCACATAAAAGTTGATTTAAACCACTGATGACTGGCAAGTGCTTAAATGGATGGGAATAAAGATAGTGAGTATAAACAGTATCAGATGTGTCAGCTAAAATGAAGAAATCAATACTGATCTATCCAAATTAGTATCTGATCTACTTCCACTAAGCAAATACAGGTTTAATGTCCTCCTTCTTCTACCTGACATTAAAGTAGGAAATGCTTCACCCCAGGTCATGTGCTGTTCCCTATATGGACAAGATGGGCTCTTGCACAAAAAGCTTGAAGAAATTAGCCAGAAGTCCTGCATCCCAGCTTCCTCACTGAACAACTTCTATCAGCACAGCAGTGGGGCATTCAGCTGCACCTAGTCTCAGGACACTGTTGACCTTGCTTCATCCATGCTCATTCTGCTTTCTGTTGAGCAAAGCCTAGTGCAACTGCCTTCGTAAGTTACAATTCTGGTGCTGTCTGTGGACCTCTAATATAATGTACTGTCTTAGAAACAACTGAAAAATGCCACATAAATTCAAACAACATGGACCTTGCCATTTAGTGGAAGAGGTACAAACAGCTGCTAGTGTAGAAAGACAAATTATAACACTATAGTCACAATTTTTGAAATTAAATTCCTTGGCCTTTGGAGCAGTCATTTATGGCCAAATGTAGACACATAATTAGGCTGAAAAATTTAGTCCTATAAGTGCTGTTTAAAAGAGCTCTAGATAAATCCAAAATGCGGATCTGTCTCTCCTCTTGAGTACAATAACATGTGAGAAGAATTTACACAAAGCAATCAACTGATTTAAGTGAGACTTTAAATGGTCTAGAGAGAGATTTTACATGAGGTCTGTTTGCCAACTTGCTTTCACAAATTGCAGCTACAGGACACACCAGAGGCATAGTCACTTGCTTGAGCAATAAGACTTGTAGGGTGAGATGGTGGCCTGAGTACTTGAAAGATGTGCACAAGATAATTCTCTCAGCTTTAGAATAATGCTTTTGAGATTACAAGGAGAATTTCCCATTGTCATCACAAGCTTTAAGGAAAATCTAACACTGTCCCAGAAAAAAAAGCAGTATGAGGTTCCTTGCCAAATCTATGCTAGATTTTTTCCTTAGAAATTTTTTGTCATTTCTACTTATAATGAATCCCTAGTAGAAGAAATTGTTATCATTACTGTTAGCTCAAGCATGCAGTAATTTATCAATGTTTTGATTAATGGGTTGTCTACCAAGAAGTCCTGTAGGTTAAAATACTTAACTAATCCTTGCCAACTCATCCACATTATTAGACATTCTGTTGTTATAAAAGAAAGTTCAGTAGTGATGACAATGATAAAAAGCATTCAAAAAATGACTGTTGGTACAATCACTGAATTAACCAAGCTCTGAAGAGAAAACTCACTCTGTAACAATCATTTGCAATGAGCTGCAATAGGTTAAAGGAGTCCCCTGAGGTCTCCATCTTCAGATAGAGCTTCCAGGCCAACTGTGGTTTCTTATTCATAATATCTGCAATAACAAGAAAAAGCCAGAACAGTGAAAAGAATATGCCATGTGCAATACTCAATGGCAGGTGGAATAGATGTTCCTATATTTCTTTGCTTAATGTAAAATAATGTATGCCTCTGCCATGAGCATGAGGCTGGGAAGGGGAACTTGTCCTTGTCCTCTGCCTTACTAGTGGTAACAGCCAATTCATCAGAGAATACCAATGTCAAGAGGAGTAATTATGGTCTTTACATCTCAATTTGTATTTCACGGCAATAAGAACAACTCTTACAATTTCAGATTTGATTCAGGAAAAGAAAAGAAAGCATTAGAGAAGTTTTTTATGCAGGACAATGCATTCAACAAGTGTTTGGACAATACTCTCAGGAACATGGCATGACTCTTGGGGATGGCCCTGTGCAGGGCTGAGTTGGACTCAAGGATGCTTGTTGGTCCCTCCAACTCAGAACATTCTGTGATTCTGTGAAAGATCATGTTAAGAGATGTTTACTGCATCTGCAGTATGGCATAATGTCCCACACCCTACGTATTTACATTCCAGGTATAGGTACTAAAAACTGTTTCATAAGAGAATATTATACATTTGTATTGAGGCATTGTGAGGAAAACAAGTAAGTCTAGGGAGTCTCAGACTTGAGTCATTAGAAAAGCCCACCTCTATACTATTTTGTATGTGGCACTGTAGCTGTGTATCTGTACTGAGGTGTACTCTGCAATGTTTTAAAAACTGGTTCAGAAAAAGTCAGTAAAATTTGCTACAGAATATTACACACAGCAAAACCTTCCTGGTTCATGGAAAGAATAGGTTTTGGAAGAAAAACATGCTGGAGATTATAAAGGATATCCCTCAGGCACAGGAGTTTGGACAACATGTAGAGTAACACGGTAGGAAGAAAAATATTGCATATACTTGCCTGATTCTTCTCTTCCCTAGACATCTGACATTGCCTACCCTTGGAGGCAGACAGACCCTTCGGCCTGACCCTGTATGAATGCTTCTATTTTGTGTTTTACCCTGAACATTTTAGAGCTGTAACTCAGTCTTTTAAGACAGAAAGTCTTTACTCAAGCAATTGGGTAGACAATTGAGAAGAAAAAGGTCACTGGTCAGGACAAAGCTGCATTGACAGTAGTATAACAGCATTGCACTGAAGCAGTAATTGCTTATAAAAGCCAGATGTATGAAGGTGCAATAACCACCTACGCTATAACTAGTGCAATAAGCTTTTCACTTTCATAGTCCAGAATCCACCTACAACATTATACTCAATTAGGAAAGTGGATTGCCAAGACTGATGCAATAGAGGAGGACCTGTATTCTGCAGTATTGAGAGTAAAGTGACTCACAGCAACGAGCTAGCCAGCTAAGGTAAACAAAATCACTCTTTATCTTCTCACTCTGGATCAAAAGGAACACCTGCAGGAAGAAGGAAAATGGAAGGTTATACATGCATGTACTTTTAAACAAACAAAAGGCAGACCTATCTCGTTTCAACATGCAGCTAAGGCTTAAGCCACACAAACAACTGCTTCATGAGAAGAGTTTGGGAATGCAAGTGCAGTGCAGGGGCATTCCTACTCTGTGTGGGGTAGGTGGAGGATTCACACAGTGCCTGCTTGTCAAGGGACTTGTGCAGCTTCAGAGTGCCAAGCTGAGAGGAGGGTGCGGCCTGCTCTGAACAAGTGCCAGTGGGCGGCCATGCAACACAAACAGCACAAAGGAACACTGGGCCTGTGGGAAAAGCTATTTGGAATGTGTTTGTTTAGAGAGCAATGCAAGCAATTACATTAGCATCTTCTTGAAATACCAGAAGTTTCACATACAGATGAGCCTTTCCTCCCCACACATGTCAGAGATCATTCCAGGTCAGCAATAAACCATTTCTAATCATTTGGGTTTCAGTAAGGTTCTGAGGCAAAGCATTCATCTTTTGTAACTTACCATACAAATACAGCTTTATTACACTCTACATCTAAAGGGATTTGGGGGGGGGGAAGTTATACATTTTAAAATGTACTCTGGCTTTGCTCACAGAAAAAAAAGAAGATATTTATGCATCTCTAGTATATTTGTAACTCTGCTGGACACTACTGGCAAAACTCAAAATACCTTTATAGGAGCAGATGGATGTACTGGAACAGTGAGTTCCACAAATCACTAACATTTGTATTGCTTAAACATTGCTGATCCCCTAATTCTGAGGGGAGGGAGAAGGCATAATAGGGAAGAAATAAAACAAAAAGTGGCATTATCACTGTCAGTAGCACTTTATCATGGGTTTTATTTCATTATGTCCAGGGAGCTATGCTTGTATATAACTTAATAAGTGCTATATGTGGAGATGTTTTACAAGTTTATGAGACACTGGGGAAGGCCGATCTTTATACGGAAGTGTCATCACAACCAGAGATCAGGCATGAGGCCAGATGAATCAATTTAATTACATAATTCAGTTATTTAAATGTAGCAGCTATATACCACAAGTTTCTATAGAACAACTTCTAAAAAACCTAAGAGGAAAAATGTACATTAACAGCAGCTTACACCTTTGTGTTTCTTTGTTGCCTGGCTGCTACTAAAACTTAACATAACATTAACATTTATATGAAGTCTCAGGAATCAGCATAGCCCACTAGCATAGTTTTGAAAGGTTTTCATTAAGGTAAGTGAATTACAACTTAGTGAATTGAAATATCTATTAATTTTCCTGACAGTCTTGGATATTTTTCTTAAAGACATGCAATTTCAGGTCACAGAAATCAAGGGACAAGGGTGCTGGGTGGGGGGG
>JAOXXN010000265.1:48768699-48783634 GCA_026770055.1 Myrmophylax atrothorax | reverse complement strand
GGGTCAGGATGGGGGGAGATAAATTGTAAACACAGGAAGGTTCTGTTGCTGACAAACCTGAAGAGTTAGAAAGACAGGAAAAACAGAACAAAAATATAAACCCCAAACCAAACAAACCTATATGATTCACTTTAGACTACATGGTGTGGGATTTTTTTTTGTGGCTTTTCTTCTTTTTGGTCTTGTGGAAAATGTTGCTTCCATCTTCATAATAACTGTTTGCTTTTGCATATTTTAGTTGTAATTAAGTTTCTGCTGCATATAGACATAAAAAAATACTGGGTGTAGAAGTTAATCTCTTCCAGCTGCATCTGGATGCTGCTGAATAAGATAGTGAGCACTTCCTCTTTTCCTCCCACATCTCCCAGAGGAAGATTTTTTTTTAAACACAAATTTCTAGGGACACTTAAAAGCTTTTAACTATTCAGTGTCTTTTACTCAGCATGCCCTACTCCGTCTGAACAGAGTGCCTGGGATCCCAGACAAAGAGTAGGAAATCTGATTAAGGAGGCCATTTTTTGATCAGTTAGAGGTGGCTGCACTCTTGTGACGCACCACAGGCAGCCTTACTTATTCCCCATGTACCTCACACTACACGACCAGCAAGATAATCTTCTCTGAATAGTGTTCACTGAGAGTTTCAGTTCCTCTAAGAAGGGGAAGATGTTCTACACAACCTGCTTATTCTCAACATGAAGATCTGGCAGGAGAAAAGGAAGGAAAGAGGGGAATATTGGGGAAATATTTCCATTGCTGTTTCTTAAAGAAAGTAAATACATACCTCTTCAGCCTCTCTAAAATTACCCGTTGCAGCTTTAGCTTGGGCATAGTTGAAGTTAAAAGTATCATCGTTGTAGAAGTAACTCTGAAAAATAAACCATGTGGATAAAGCTGAAATAAATAAAACAAAACCCCTTCCTCCTTCCATGATATAACAACATTAAAAATACATTCTACCCCCCAGTCTGAGTCAGACCATATAAAGACAATGGGAAGGAAAAAGAAAAACCCACATTAGGGACATACGGTATTTATAAACAGTGGGGAGAAAAATTATGGACTGGTTTTCCATCCTACATTCATGACTACAAACACAGCTGAAACATTCCACAATATTAACTGTGCAAGACCTCGAAAATGTTCAAGCTCAAAATTGCAGTGGCAGCTTTTGTGGGTATAATTTTCACTTGGAACACGTGAAGACATGCTGTGCTGCCATGGTCTCTTTCACCTCCCAAACACTTACTTCACCACTAGGGTGGGTAAATAGGCAGTTGACTCCCTCAAGTCTTTAAGGAGATAAAAACTTTTGTTTTTCCAAGACTTGTCAAGGTTCATCAAGAGATCTTGTGGATCTGGTTATGTGACACACTGATTGCATGGTGAAGGTGGAGCCACAGCCTGCTCTGTGCTGCTACGGGGCCATAGCAGCAAGCACACCCTGTAACAGAACTGCCTTAAGCAAGCTTGGCTTACAGGCACCCTTCTCTCTAGCTGAAGTGCAACACAAAGTTTCTATCTCCCATAATACTAGACATGACATATCTGGTTAGGACACATGAGGTTGATCTAGCTGTGAAAATGTAACTCTCGGTACAATTTAGCCTCATGTTTGAGTTTGACCTGAAGAGCTGAGATTTTAACATGGTCAGAGGTCCAGACTGAAGAATAACTCAGATGACCACAAGTCAGCTGTGTTCTACATTCAGCACTGTCCCACACTGCTGTGCCAAAAGAAATGGTAGAGGTAAGGCAGAACACACCACCACAGTTACACACATGGATAGGACTGAGGATCCCTGCCCAGGACCAGTGCAGTGCTTATGAAAGGCCATGGGGAAAAAAGGAGAGTGCTTTATCCACTGTAGTGAGCATAAGAAAAGACTTCCTGGGTGCTTAACAGCAAGGTGTAGGGAAGAAAAGATATTTTTCCTTACATAACATTTACAAAGGAAACAGAACTTGTGTATGAAGATCAAATTCTTGTTCTGTTCCCTCATTAAAGAGCGAGGAGGAGATAAAAAGCACAGCTGGGACTGTACA
This sequence comes from Myrmophylax atrothorax, assembly GCA_026770055.1. NCBI lineage: Eukaryota > Metazoa > Chordata > Aves > Passeriformes > Thamnophilidae > Myrmophylax > Myrmophylax atrothorax. The sequence goes on along the minus strand of JAOXXN010000265.1, from coordinate 48,781,591 downwards.
AAAGATATGGGAAGCAAGGGGCAAATCCCTTTCCCAGTGGTGTCTTCTTTCATGATGTAGAGACACTGAGGAGGCTCTTCCCTTCCCTGTCAACAAGGTGTACTGATCCAGTCCACCCACCTACATCAAGGTAGTGCCTTGAAAGGAAAGGTGAGAGACTGCCACCATGTAACAAATGTCTAAGTTTCAGTAAAATAGTCTATGTTAGGGTCCACAAATTGCCAAATATAGCAAGCTGTGTGACAGCATGAGGATGAACCAGCTGGGTAAATTTTAAGCTCAGTTTGTGAAGACATTTCAGTATCCTCAGGGTGAACTAATGGGTATCACCACAGGAGGATTACAACACTTTACTGTATTCTTTCTCAATAGGAGTTTCAACTGAATCAGCACAAATCCCAGGTTAGGCAAAGCTGGTGAGCCAGATGCACTTTTACTGTGTGAATGGTTTCTTCTGTTCAAGTAGTCCCTGTTGTATTTTTTAATTAAAATGGAAAAAACCCCTCTGTCAGCAACCAAACTCAAAAAATGTGTCATTCTCTCGTGCCCCTATAAGTACTAGAGACCAGACCTACTGCAAAACCAAAAACAGTAGAAATGAACAAATGCTGCTGATAGCAGCATTCAGAGCAGACAGATGTTTTGTTTTCCTTTTTTTTTTTTCCTTTCCGGCCACATTACATGTACTGGACTTCATTCTTTTGTGGTCTTTTTAGAGGTCTTCAGTCTTTTCATAAAACTGTCTCTGAGTGATGTCCATTTCAATGAGATACTCAGATACCCAACAGAACAATGAAGAATTCCCATTGCGGCTACCACTCAGCTGAGCCTGAATCAGGTTATTTTCTCAGTTGGTCCCTAACAGTGTTATAATGTCACCCTCAGGGCAGTTGGCAATACATTCATAAGGTGTCCTCTGAGACATTCTCAGGCCTGAAGCAGTTTTAACTGATCATGGATGAAGGTGCTGCTTCTTGAGAGAATATCATGCAAATAATCTTTACAGAGTTCATGCTCCACTTTAAGAGCTGCAGAGATTCTACTGAAGTTTATTCCTGTGAATGAAACACAAAGGTAAAGCCACAAAAACCTTGCCTGTAACACGGTACAGGAAGAATTATTTGCATCCCTGCGAGCTGAAGAGAAAGGAAATGACTTAAGTAAATCTGATCATGGCTCATACTAGCTAAAAAATAATGAGAATGATCAAGGACCATGCAAGAAAATTTGTAGTAGGCAGTAAACTTTTGTCCCATATACCTTGGAGGTGGTTTGTAATCACATTTAACTTTGACCTTTTCAGGTTAGAACTAGTTGTTTAAGAACTTCTTAAAAGAAAAGGAAAGAGTTGAATATATCTGTGGGGTGATTCATTGCACTGTAAGTGTAAGAAATGCACACAGTGAATTCTCTGGAAATTACCATCTATACCCACTGGCTGTAAACTGAGATCAGATGACCAGATCTTACGAGAAATCTGACTTTTAGATGTTTCAAGTTAGGCAAAAAAATTCTCACTGTTGATTTCCTTTTCGTAATTACACATACACTCCAGTTTGGGGTGGCAGTGGCACGTCTCTTCATCCCACTACGCTGGAGCCATTCCAGTGGCTGGAGCCACTGGGATTTCTTCAAAGGTCTCTTTCCAGACAAAGTTTAAAAACATTACACCTTCATAATTTTTCACTCTACAGCTGCTTTTGGCACATTTACAATCACATTTTTCTTTAGATCTCACCCTCCATAGGACATTGTCATTCTGCTCATCTTGTGTATCTGCCAAATAATTTTTTTTAAGCGTCTCATTCCTCTTCCTACCAAATATAGAGTCATTACAATCCTAGTTTCAAATCACTGGAAAAAGACTGCAATCATTTAACTCACAATCACACACCAGCCTCCCTCTTTCCTCACATCTGATTGTAACTGTGTATCTGCAAGTTATCCCCATTTTATCCATGGAACACTGGTAATCTGATAATGATGAGTGATGTTGACTTCAAACTTCTTCTCTTACTTTGAAAAATGTAACATTGTCTGCAGGTTACCACTCAGATAACGTCTGCAAAAATATTATTCCTTACTTACTGCTTTTGTAATATTGCCCTATTTTAGGCCTTCAGTGACTGGTTTCTCTGTAAAATAGGTGTTATTATTTTCAGAGTGCTTCACGTCCTATTTTCATTACATGCTCTTGTTCATTTAAATGTTGTCCCCAATAATTAACCAGTGACAATAATCTCCATCACTCATTTGATAAGTCTTAAGAAAACATTTGTGGTTTTTTTCCTCCATGCTGCTCACTCCATAAATACCCATTTTTGCATTGTCTTCCTTTAATTATCTTCCTCATCTTCTGCGATGCCACGGAAAGCCTGACAATGGTTAAATTGCAAGTGTGATGATGCCCTCATGCCCACCATGCTGCATGGTGCTGTTTTCTGAAGTGCTTCTTTACAGTGTGATCCATTTGCTGTACTGACCACTATGTCCCACTGTCGTTCCCGTGTTTTGTTTGTACTGTCGTTTCTGTATCTTCTCATGTTTCCACTGTGTCTCACATAGTTCAGTCTATGCATTACAATATTACCAATACTAAATAATAATACTAACCTTGATTGAGTCGAGGTAAAATAGGACATTAGGAAACTGTCTAAGAAGAAAGAAGCAGGAGGACATGCACTGTCTCCCTGGAATGGTATCTAAAATTCAAAAAAGATATGCAAATTTGTAGAATTTAAAAACACACAGTAATGGAAATCACTGCCAAGATTGCTGGAAACTATGAAAGCAGATAGTTTCTAAAAATAGTGTAGCTTGCCTTTTCAGGCAAAGGACCATTCTAGAGGTTAGAAAAAACTATTAGTTCATCTTGTCATCTTTCTCTACGGCATCCAATAACTGTTGCAAGACTTTATTCAACAGCAAACTCTACAGAGACAAATGGTTTAAGTAACAAGCCTTTTCCATGACACAATTTATGTAGCATAATTTTACCATGAGTTATTCTTACTCTTAGGAAATGACTCTTCATGCAAACTTGAGCTTGTTATTCTAACCTCATTAGTCTTCTTTCTTTAAAATTATGCCTTTCAGTTATCCTGGACAAAGAAGCTCTAAGTATTTTAATTCTACTTCAAGTAAGAGAGTAAATTTGATACTCTAAAAATACCGTTATAAAAAAATAATTAATACAGGAACAGTAACAATACTGAGTGATATCAGACAATATGGAAATTAATGTCCATGCATTTGGGATTACCATATTGCTCACAAATGGTAAAGCCATAAATAAGTTAGACACATAGTTCAAATGAGGGTCACTAAACTTCGCTGCTATGTCATCATCAACTTTGCTGCAATCATATTATGCTGTCATCTACTCTGACAGTGCAAGCTGTGTTACTGAAAAACTATCCCAAAGCTCTTTAAAGATTCTGAAGTAAGCTTACTAGCACTAATTTTTCTTAGGCCCAACTAGAAGAGATGGACGAACCCAAGCAGCAGCTGGGAAGGCCTAACTGCAAGTGATTGTTAACTCACTACTATTTTACTAGATCTAATGATCATTGGAGACCATCCTGCTCTGTGCAATTTGGAAAGGTGGAGAGAGATAAGGTCCTAAGGCTACCAATATGCCTGAAGCAATCTGCTCCTCAGTGTTAGTTACCATTAATCCATTCACATGAAAAATAACTTTCCTCTATATAGAAATTTCATGTAACTGAAGACCAATATTTTGACTCCATACCACCACCACTCAAAATAGAGCATTCCACTGGAAAACTGTATATTCCCCTTTAAACAAGGTATGGTAGTAATTATTCATGGAAAGCCCTATATAAGATCCCAAAATACATTTCAAAGGAGGCTCATTTTTCATCTTTTAGCACTAGAAGATACTGAGCTTGTGCATCTTCTCATTTCCATATAGAGACAATCAATCCTTATCGATGTCTGAACCACATCATTCAGTTCTCCAACTTCCAAAAATTATTTGGTTATTTATTAAGTGTTCACTTGGGAGCAGAAACTGGCCTGTATATATATCTATCTGTCCTTTTTTACATGCATGCCTACTTCTCATGACAAATACAAGCCTTTACAGGACAGTAACAGAAACAGTTTTGCAACAAAAAAAGAGTGAGAAACCACTGGGTAATGAGAACTGCAGGTAACTCAAAAATGCTCATTTTCTGACATTCAATTTTTGAAGTTCATAAACTCACAACAATTTAAACAAAATTAAAAAAATGCAAAACATGTGTGACACTCAGATAATATAGAAATACAGTAATGTTTCCCCATTGTTCCTCTGTCAAAAACATCCTATTGAAAAATTTTGTCAGCAGTTTGCCAGAAAGCTCTTACATCCTGCCAGAGACTCTCACCAGGCTTCCTGCTAAAGCCATAAAATTTCCTGCCATTGTGAAGTCTTCAAAACGCCTGAATAAGCTACATGCCAAAACCCACAAGCAAGCTTTTTTGAACACTATAAAACCTCAAAAAAGACACCTTGGAAATTAGGGGAGGGTATGTGGAGAAAGGAGAGAGATAACCAATTACCATCACTGAGAATCTCTCTTCCTGCCGCCCTCCATCCCTCACCTTCTCATCTTTTCTCGCCACGAACCAAGCTGTCTGCCATCAGAGACTGGGGCTCTGCCGGCCTGAGATCTGCCATGCCCCACAAGCGTGAGTTCTTTCTCTGCTAAATCAAGACCTGGCCCTGCTGGGCTTGGGGTGGCTGTGACTCAGCTTCACGTGAGCGACGGATCCACACAGCCTGACTGCATTCCAGAGAACGGAACTTTTCTGTGGTAAGCTTTTCTTTGCTTCTAAGGGTAATCTTAGTGTCTTTGCAACCTTTTCTTATTTCTTCTCTCACTCTCTCTGCATCTTTTAGCAATTAATAAAAAAATCAGTTTTTGAAATTAACAGATAACTTGTTTAGTTTTTAATTTGGGAAAATATTCAAATCTAAGTTTTTTCTGCAACGTATCTAAGCAGATTGAAACAACATGCAAATAAGACTTAAAACTAAGGATACACTTTTAGTAAAAATGAATCACAGTAACAAAATCCTAGAAACACAATATTCCCAGATATAATTCTCGATTTCCTAAGTTTTAGTATTTATTGTTATGTCCACATTTTTACAGAAAATTTTATTATCCCAGCACACCATCCTCCATATACTCCTAGTGAAAGAGTTCATTAAAAAACCAAAACAAGTAAAACATCTGAGTATGTCACACAGTTCAGCAATGAATACTACTAGTGAATGACAAACTAGAGTTTTACAGTTCTAATTCACCCCACATGACTCATGCAGGAAGAGGAAAAATTCGTCATTTAAAAAAATTACTTAGGGTCACCTAGGAGTATCTCAAAGAAAAGACTGCACAAAGTCCAGAAGAAATGTTTCATTCCTCCCACCCAACATCAGACATGCCCAACTTGGTCCTAAAGGAAGTCTACTGAAAACAAAATAGGTGCTCTTCTTCACTATGCTTGCAGTGGTTTTGGGGTAGTTTGTAGGACTTACATTAAGCATCAGAAGGACTGCACTTAATGGAAATATTAATTTACTTTTACTGATGTTTCTCTTGTCCCATTTCGTCCTCAACTTAACTTAGAAATCTGATCTGTTTAATTTCCCACTCTGTTGAGACCCTGGTAGAAGGTAGAAAAATCTAGTTACATCCTCCTTCATAATGCCAGCTCTATTTCATGTCATTAGGATTAAGAATTTTTATTAAGCTTAAAAAAACCCAGTAACCAAGCTACTGTTCTGGGTGTTATTTATTGCTGCTAGAGGATGAATATTTATTCCTACATTGTAAGTGCTTCCTCGATTGTTTTTAGTTTTGGTTTTGGGTGTCCCTACTCCTATTAAAGTTTATAACATTCATCATAAGATGAAGTGTGTACATTTATTGGAAAGGACTTCCATCTTAACTCAGTTTGCTCTATGTTCCTTGAACCTCCAAGTCAGAGATCCAATTTAAAAAAGCAAAGGCCTTAACTGATGACTCCAAATGACTTTACAAGTAAATGATACTATACTTCCTAAACTGTATGTTGCTGCTTTTTTCTTAATGCTGCCATGGGATTTCCACAGTTAACAAAAGCAAGTCAGAAAAAATATTCCACATTTTCATTTTAACCCATTATTTTTTGATAATCCACATTACCAGACTGTTGTGACTGTTGTAGTGTAACCCCAACACGCAACTAAGTACCACTCAGCTGCTTGTTCATGTCCTCCTAAAAATTAGTAAAACTTGTCAGCTCAGATAAGAACAGTTCGATAATTGAATTGAAATAAAATATTATTATTAACAGCAAAAGTAATAATGAAAAGGGGACAAAGAGAAAGAGAGGAGTAAAACTCAAGAGAAACAAGTGATGCACAACACAATTGCTCACCATTCATTGACCAATGCCCAGCCCACCCCCAAGCCACAATCATCCCCTCCCAGTTAACTCCCCCCAGTTTGGGTACTGGGCAGGATTTTCTATGCCATGGAATAACCCTTCAGCTCATTCAGATCAGCTGTCCTGGCCATGCTCCCTCTCAACTTCTTGTGCAGCTCCTCACTGGCAGAGCAGGGGAAACTGAGAAGTCCTTGACTTAAAGTAAACACGACTTAGCAACAACTAAAACACTGGTGTGTTATCAACATTATTTTCATACTAAATTCAAAATGCAGCACTATACCAGCCTCTAGAAAGAAAATTAACTCTATCTCAGGTAAAACCCAGACATAGGCCCAATTGCAAGTAAAGGATTTCCTCACTCTAGCAAGCACCAACCGTCTTCTGTAATATAACTCTGCAAAACACCTAACTTGGTAAAGATCTTAAATAGACAATCTAGTGACAGTAGCTCCTTGCAAGAATTGGCCGAGTGGGAAGTGCTGAAGCAGGACTTACATGCTTGAACAGCATGGACAGCTACTTAGGAAAAGCACAAGCACACAAACAGGAAGAATTCTGTTCTCTGTTAAATCCAGCAAAAAGAAGGGAGCAGATCAAAAGTGGCCACAAGTCTCCAACATAGTGGCTAATATGCTAAGTTACCTAAGAACATAAAAATTATCATATTGGATCCAAAGTTTGTCTAGTTCAGAAGCTGAGTAAGAATGCATAGCTATAGAAAGAATATATTCTGATTTCACATATAACACACACTGTGGCATGTAATGTCACTTCCTCTAAAGCTTTTCCTAGCTTCCATCAATTTGCACTGAGGACTTCTAATTATCACTGAAAAATTCATGTTAAGCAGCTAATGGACGTTTTATCTACAAATTTCTTTTTACTTTCTTGTTCTCTCAAGATTCTCTATCAAATAAGTCATGTTATGTGAAAAAATAATTCATGCTGTTTAATTGTTTTGCATGATAGTTTATGTCAATGCTCCTTGGTTTTTGTAATGTACAGTAAATAATTCTTCTCTATTCCTCTTTGTCATTTATGATGCACATAATCAAACTCAGTCATCATTTTTCAGCCCATGTATCCTCCTTTATTTAATCTCTCCTTGTTCAAGAACCTATCCCCTTTATCTGATCATCCCTGCTGTCCTTATTGTACCCTTTCTTGTTCTACCAGGTGTTTTTAAGCAATGTAAGAACCAGAACAGCAGACAGTATGCAAGGAAAAGAATCACATCTGTATACACAGATGACACAGTAATCACTTTTGTTTTGTTCTCTCTTTCATCAGGAATTTCCAATATTCTCTTCAACTTTTTAAATAATTTTGCTAAATTTAATTTGCATGTAATTACCCAGTCTTATATAGTCTTTCATATCTTTCATCATTTTGGAAGCTTTTGTTTTTACCGCTATGGGTAATTTTGTACCATTGGCAAACCCAGTCACGTCATTATTTGTATCCTACAGCTCATTAATTATGAATTCAATCCCTTTCTTTAGAGAAACAAAAGGTTCTTTCAAGTGTTCAAATCAGGTGCATTTTACCCTTTTCACTGCTATTTCACTCTAAATTTTCTGTTAGAAATCATGCAGGTTATTATGTAGCTTCTTGCAATCAGTATTGTGCAAATTTTTTGAGGTATTTGCTAACACACAGATCTTGAATTTGATTATACTCAGATGCCCACACCAGAACTGGAGTTTCATCATAACATTTCAGACCAGGTTCTGTGTGAGCTCTGTGTGGCTTCAGAGTTACCTGTTCACCTGGGCCTTCTCTAAGAAAGATGGAACCAGCATTTAAAAGTTCATGCTGTTTATCATGCCATGTCACTGCATTCATTAGGTCAATATGGACAGCAGAGAAGTCTTCAACTATTATTTATCTTTTTATATAAAATCTCTAAACTCTTTAATATCCTGTTCTCATCCAGGCTGCCTGGTGAATAATTTGGCCTCAGTATGGCAAGTTGCCTATCTAAACATATATTTTAAAACAGTGTAATTTCACTCAGTGATACAGAAAAGATATTTATTTTGAGAGAAGGTTTCTATAATGTTTAGAACCATTTCTACACTGGCATCATTACTTATAATTCCCACTGTACATAAAATCAGAACAATATCTTACATGTTACCTTCCTCCTATCAAATTAAAAAAATTATTTTAGGGTTTGATCTTCCTCTTCTAAAACCAGCTGTTCTACTTTACTCATCCTCTTTTAAAACATCTAGTATTTGTATAAAAACACTTACATATTTGGGCTTTATGTGCTTGGTTTTTGTTATATCCTACCTAAATAGAAGTGGGCAAAATGGACCCCAGAAACTACAGGCCTGCCAGTCCCACTTTAGTGCCTGGTAAACTCATGGAACAGATTATTCTGGGAATCATTGAAAAACCCCTGAAAGACAACACAGTCACTGAACACAGCCAGCAGGGCTACATGAGAGGAAAGTTCTACTTATAGAACCTCATTTCTTTTTATGACAATGTAACTCACCTAGGTAATCAAGGGAAGCCAGTTGATGTAACCTTTCTGGATTTCAGCAAAGCTTTCCATACTGTCTCTCCCAGGATCCTTCTGGACAAAATGTCCAGCACACAGCTGGATAAACACACCAAGGGGTGGGTACCCAATTAACTCATGGGTCGAGCACAGAGTAATAGTGAATGGGGTAACATCAGATCGGTGACCTGTCACTAGTGGGGTTCCACAGGGCTCCATCTTAGGCCAAGCGCTCTTCAACATCTTCCTAAATGACTTGGATGAAGGACTGGAAGAGACACTAAACAACTTTGCTGATGACACAAAACTGGGAGGAGCTGTTGACTCCCTCGAAGGCAGGGAGGCCCTGCAGAGAGACCTGAACAAATCAGAGGACTGAGAAATCACCAGTCATATGTAGCTCAGTAAGAGAAAGCACTGGATTCTGCATCTGGGATGGCGCAACCCTGGATGTATGGACGGACTGGGGAATGAGATGCTGGAAAGCAGTGCCACGGAAAGGGAAGTTGAATATGAGTCAGCAGTGCCCTGGCAGCTAGGAGGGCCAACCATGGGGGGCTTCAGGCACAGTATCACCAGCCGGGCAAGGGAGGGGATTGTCCTGCTCTGCTCTGCACTGGGGGGGCCTCACCTGGAATATTGTGTGCGGTTTGGGGCACAGCAATATAAGAAAGATATTAAGCTATTAGAGAGTGTCCAAAGGAGGGCAACAAAGATGGTGTAAGGCCTTGAAGGAAAGCCACATGAGGAGTGGCTGAGGTCACTTGGTCTGTTCAGCCTGGAGAAGAGGAGACTGAGGGGAGACCTCACTGCAGTTACAACTTCCTTGTGAGGGGAAGAGGAAGGGCAGGCACTGATCTCATCTCTGTGGTGACCAGTGACAGGACCTGAGGGAATGGACTGAAGTTGTGTCAGGGGAGGTTTAGGCTGGATATTCGAAAGAGGTTCTTCATGCAGAGGGTGGCTGGGCATTGGAACAGGCTCCCCAGGGAAGTGGTCACAGCACAGCCTGACAGAGTTCAAGAAGAATTTGGGTGATACTCTCAGGCACATGGTGTGACACTTGGGGATGGTGCTGTGCAGGGCTGAGACTTGGACTCGATGATCCTTGTGGGTCCCTTCCAACTCAGCATATTCTGTGATTCTGTTTGCCTCTTCTATTTCCAATCTACAGTTTGTTGATCTCCACTGGTCCTTCATTTCAGGATAAAAAACACCCCCTCACACTCTTTTGCCTTTAAAGGAGGTACCTTGACCTGTGTGCTTGTCTGTATGTCAGTTTTCACCCATAAGTTTTTAAGATGACAAAGCATTTTTACATGAAAGTACCAAGAGGGTAAGATGCTTGTGTACTTATGTTTCTTTTTGCTGCTAATTGGAACCAATCCTTCCCACAGGCTTATTTTTTTCAATTAATCCACCTTCCTAATTGTACTACATTTCTGTTGCCATTTTCCTCCCCCTCAACCTTAGGAAGGTTGAAGTCTCAGCTTTTCTATCTTATTTTGCATATGTGTTTAAAAATATTTCACAGTGAAATTCAGACTTTTGACTTCCTAACAATTTAAATTTTGGTTTTGGGCTGTATCTTTACTATAAATCCTTTCAGGATATCTTTGCTCAGACTATCTCTGTATTATTTTTATCCATGTGTGCTATAGTCACTCATTACACCTGTGTGACTGTTACAGGCATTAAGTCTACCACCACTCTATCAGTCACATTGTGATTTTACTGGCATCACAAACCTAGTTAACTATATTCCCCTAACCTAGTCCTCCACTACTATAGTTCATATTGTTCCTTCCTGTTATCTGGCATCCCAACTCCAAAGGGATAGCCTCAATGCAAAAGGAATGAGTCAGGGACATCTCATCTATGGAACCCCTTCCAGTGTTCTAACATGAAGCTCTCTGCTGCATGACCTCAACAGTACCTGGCTGCAAGAGTAACAGAATAGAAAGGCTCAACAGTGTTTCTGAAAGTTTCATCAGTGCTGCTGCTCTCTTGAGCTCCTTCTCATTAGTCACCATGGACACAGGAGACAGCATTCTGTCTCTGAGGACCATGAGCTATCTGCACCATAAACATGCACAAGTCACCCACCTAAAGAAACAGTTCTAGGTGACAATGCCTACAAAGGAAACTGGGAAGCCCTGTTTCATCTGAATTTCTGTATTATAACTACTGGCTCTTTTTATTTGGGAATTTTGGCTTTGGTAAAGGGAAGGGAAGATAAGGTCTTGGTTTGGTCTATTATTGAATAAGTAAAAGGAAATATTGAAAATATGGTGATATTTTCTGGTTGGATTTTATCATGCTTTTTTCCTGATTCAGGCAAGGAGTTAGTCCTAATTGTCTGTAGCCAAATTCCTCTTTATGTTTTTGTCACGCTCAGTTGCAGTGCCTACTCCATGCTAGGCCTCTCTGTAGTTGATAAGCTTTCATTAGAGGTCCTAGATTTGTACCTGTGAGTCTCTGTACCTGTGAGGTTTCAGCCACACATTTCATCTAATTAATCAGGCTCTTGTCTTCTGTTTCTATAAGGGGGATTATTAGTCCAAGGGAAGCTGCCACAGTTTGAAGTATAGTCTCTTTTCCAGCCAAAGTCATATAGTAAGGTTTGGAATCAATTGAGCCTTCTAATTTAAACTTGCAAATTTGTTTTAGACTATAATTTAGACTTCCTGATATTCATTCTATAGCAACAAAATGCCTAGCAATAGTCCTGCTTACAATTAGCAGACAGACATAGGTATGATATTATATATTTGGATATTTTAACATAATGGAGAAAGAATAGTTCAAACATACTACATTCGCTGGCTGATTCCCCCACCAACTGGAAGAACTGCTGAGCAATTTTCAGATGATCTCTCTGGAAGAGGAAAGAAAAAAATAAATACAACATGACTTCTAGAGTTGATGCTACAATACACAAAGAAAATATACTGTGAGGAACAGATGGGGAGCAACTAATAGACAAACCAGGGCTGAGGGAAAACCAGAAAAAGTAAATGTACCACTCTATGTGCCCAGACACACAAGAACCCTGTAGAAAGCAAACAGGTTTTTTGGAAACAAGATAGAGAAGCCAAATTCAGCTTAATTTTCGGTCAAGACCAGCAATGGAAGTTTGCATTTCACTCATTCTGGACTGACTGCTGTGTGGAAGGAGGTTGAGAGACTCAGAGATCCTACAGTCTAAATGAGAAATGACTGCCTTGTTCAGTCCAATCCAGTCCCTACAGATCTGTTCTCATTCTGTCGTTGGAGAAGCTGAAGAACTTCATGGGCTTCACTTACTGAGCCAACTTCTTGTCCAAGTGCTGCATTTACCACTCCTTTGAGGATGTACTCCTGAAAAAAAATTGTAAAAAGGATCAGAGAAGACAAGGTGAAGATTTCAGAAGACACATAAAAGCTTACATGCACATTATTTTCTTCATAAATTCAACTCTATCCCAACTCAGTTTAGTAGGTAGCTGGTTACTATGATGATACTTAATTACAGTAGTGCTAATTTAGCCCCCCAACATTCTACTTGCTAGGTAGTCACTTCTACTAAATACATGTGATGGACAGGAGTACTGTGTTGTCTGATAAGTCTTATGGTCAAAGACAATGCAGCAGAAGGAACATGGTAACATCCTTCCCTGCCCTCTTCACCATCATATGACCAGTAAGTACAATATTGTTACACTAAAGCACAGAACACATTTCAAATATGCACATTGGTTAACCACAACCACTAACATCCTTGCTGAGTAAGATTTCTCAGCCTCTAACAGACTCTTTTGCCTTATCCAAATCTTAATGAGTTAGAGCTATAAACTTGTCTTAATAGGTGCTACTGATAAACCTGGACAGTCCTGTCACAGAGGTAAACACAGACAAAAAGAAAGAGACACCTATACAGACCAATGGAATGTAAGG
>JAOXXN010000265.1:48742228-48752351 GCA_026770055.1 Myrmophylax atrothorax | reverse complement strand
CTTATCCACCTAACAGTCCACCCATCTAATCCACCTCTCTGCAATTTAGGGAGAGGGGTGTTGTGGGGGACCGTGTCAAAGGCTTTACAGAAGTCCAGATAAATGACATCTTTAGCCCTTCCCTTAATCCACTGATGCAGTCACTCCATCACAGAAGGCCACTAGGTTGGTCACGCAGGACTTGCCCTTGGTGAAGCCACGCTGGCTGTCTCGAATCACCTTCCCATCCTCTTTGTACCATGAACTTTTAATTAAGTAATGACAACTAAAAGAACACTTCACAACTATTATAAAATAAATACAAAAGATCCACATGAGATTGTGGACTACAAATGCAATAATCACCTCATGGCTTTTAACAATAATTTTCTAATTTTTAAATATCCTGCATATTTTTCCTCAGATGGGTAACAATAATTTTCTTAAGTAAAAACAACAGTGCATGGCAAGAAGGAACTTGATTTGGTTTCTAGATACTTACATGTTTGTGTGGAATATCTATTCCAGAAAGCTAGCTGACATTTATGTTCCATTTCACACAGAGATTCTATTACTACAGAAATTTAGAATTATAGATGAAACTAAATTAGTTCTCCTTAATTTGTTTTAGCACTATGCTAGTTTAAGGGACTTAGCCTAACTGGAGTAATAAACAGCACAAAGCACAAAAGAATTCAGGCAAAATAATCCCAAAATAGCAGTAGTAAGCAGCCTAATATCAACACCATCTATTATTTTTTCAGTAGTATTCAATGCTGTGTTGGATAAATGGTGTTCTTCTAAAGACTTCACCTGTTGTGTTAATATCACAAATATTTAAATATTTTGCTTCTTCAGGATCTTTGCAAAACCATGGAAGAGACCATAAGATGATATGGCCTCAGTTGTCAATAATACATTATGAAAAGCTATCACTGATGCAATCCTAAGATGTTAAAAAACACCAAAAGAGGATCTGACTTAAACAAAAATAAAATAGTTGAAACTCAGTATAAGAAAGACTGAAGTGATGGGAATGGAAAGGGGAATATACCACACTTGGAAGCTTTCAGTGGAGAAAGGAAAAGTGTTACAAATTTTCAGCTATGACTCCTGACCACCAAGCTCAAGTAGCCAGAAATCATCAGTATTACAGTACTCACAAGAAAGGATTAGCACCTCATTCTAAAAACTGGCATGCTGTCCTTCTTAATTACATAAAATCAGGAACTGATAGAACTAATGTGAGCACTCAGTTGTTTTCTGTTCCCTCCCTCAGCTACAATCCCTGTACCTTGCACTCCTTAATATTCCTACGCTTGCCTCCAGCACGCAAGTACCACTCACTGCACTCCCTACCCTGCCACTCACCAGGCTACCATGAACTAATTGAAGCGGCACAAAAAACCAACCATCCCTCACTTGCAGCTCACAGTTAACAAAGGTGCATGCCCAGCTGTGTAAATGTTATGTCTAGAACGGATTCTGCAATTCACATGATGTGATTCACATGACTCCAGCTGGTACAGGATGCAGCTGCTTGCTTCCTCCATGGCTTAGGGCACAGTGACACATCAAGCTCTATTGCCCATTTATTTTTAGATTTCACCTCAAGTCCTAGATTGCAATCTCCAAAGCTCAAATTTTTTGTACATTAAAGATTAAATTATTTGTGAATACTAGAAACTTGCACACCTCTTGAACAATACAAATCACAAAGCTCCACATGAGATTTTTTTACAGTTGGAAGCAACACATTTTCAGTTGTGGGACTTGAGCTCAGCATGATATTTCTGAGGATTTTAAAGACATATGAGACTTTAATTATTTTTTAAAAAAACTACAAAGCTGTCCTTTTGGAAGGTACTGCTTTCACAGCAGAAGAAAGTACATATTATTTTCTCCCTACTCAATTTTCAGCTCAAGTCAAGAAAAACAGTGAAAGAAAGAAGAGAACCCATATGTCAATAAAGGCTTTATTCTAAAAAGGCAAGAGTCAAAAGTTGTCTGAGATATCACTTCTATTAATTCTACTTAGAAAGCACTGAGATACTATTGTTATGGGGAAAAACATAAACCACTAAGATACATAAAAAGTGATGGGCAACAAAATTAAAACTACAAAAACTGGTTTAGGCAGTAAAAATTGCCTTGGAATCTAATTTCCATTCCTTCTCTTTAAATGATCCCAAGCATATTCACACTAAAGTAGAACTGTAATAATGAGACTGCAATGCACTTCACCCCAGAAGAATCAGATACCTAATATCTGACCTGTGAAGCACAAAACCACCCACTAAGTCACTCAAATTACGTAAACAGGGTTCTTGTCCACATGAGAAAGAATGCTGAATTATTTTTTGATAATTTCACTAGCCTAATTCGCTTCATCTGCACTGGCTCAGAGACACAGAATCAGTCAAAATAAAAGCAACTTTTTGTTGCTAGTTGGTGTATGCTGGGTTTTGTATTTAGAAATTAATAAGAGGAATAATTTTTCAGATGCTTCTTTTAGTTCCAGCTGCTCCACATGCCCAGTGTATTTTTAGGAAGTAAACTCTATCATAACTCTCCTGTTAAAGTTAAAAACCCAACCCCCAAACAAAAACCCAAACCCAAAAAACTTCGCTCATATGTATCCTTTATTCCTATGAAAACAAAGCATTGCATACTTTCTCTGGAAATCAGCTTCAGTGTTCAAGTCAGTAAGTGGTCCTTTCCAACAGAGACACACATCTCACCTTTCAAAGCTGCTTGTTCTGCTTGCGTGTACATCCCCAGAAAGAAATATGTACAGGCAAGGTTCACCCAAACCTCTGGATTGCAAGCTGGTTGTTTGGTTAAGGCTTCATATTCCTGTAACAAAAGAGAGGTTTGATTCTCAGAAAATGTGTAACAGCACATATTGGTATCAAATATAATTTTTCTTCCACCATTTTACAATGTATCATTAAATTACTGAGATCAAACGACTTATTCTTAAGTTCATTGCCGTTCTTACAATAAAACTACTACATCTTAACCTAAGATATGTCTCTTTTTTTGTTCATTGCAGTATAACAGATCCCAGGGACAAGCAGTGCTATGAATCTCCATTGTATGAACATGGTTTCTGTCAAAATTGAACTTCCAGAGATATAAAAATATTTATATTGTAAAAGTACTGTTTACATTTATAAAACCCAAAATATGTAAGTTAAAAGACATCAATACAACCAACTTTTCTTCAGTCTCTTCTGGTGCTTTCCTAAGTTCTCTCCAGTCAAAGCCTGGGAGCCACAAACACCAGGGAAATCTCTTTGTGAATATTTACTGCAGCAAGTGTTAAAACATAGTGTTGTAAACCTGTAGGCTTATAATGTATATTAAACCTGTGGGCTCCAAGGTGTATAGTAAATCTGAGGTTATGCAACATAATATCTCAGGAAGAAAATTTGTTTTGGTATTACTAATAACAAAAATAAATATTTTAAAACAGTGTTTATTTAATCCTTATCTCATACTTTTTTTTGTTTATATTTTTGTGTATGTTTTATAGTTACATTTTGATCCAGTAGTTCATGGACATGATTTATAAATGTATAGATGTCTGTGTATATACTGGGGGTGTGTACTCAAAAAATTTTTACTGATGGGGTGCACAAGCAAAATTGTTTGGAGGCCTCTGCATTAAAACACAAACTTATTAAGTCTGTATTGGGCAAATTCAAGATTTCCTTAGAGACAAAGATCAGTAAATTATAGCAAATATTATTAACTTGTGCCTAAATTTACTGTTTCCCATTTTAAGATTTACAGTCAGCAGCTACAGAAAGCCACTAGAGAGCATAGTGTGATATTTCTTATATGTCCACATTCATTACAGATATTTCACAGAATACTCTGAGTTGGAAGTGACCCGCAGGATCATCAAGTCCAACTCCTACGGGAATGGCCCATATGGGGATTGAATACGATACCTCGGTGTTAACCCACTGCAAGAACGGCATCCACGTACTCCCAGTCACAATCAGACTCTCATCCCTCCCACCAACACAACCCCTTGCTGCCTCTGGACTTGTCCTCCAAACATATGAATGGGAATTTCCTTCTGCCTAGAGAGAGTTTAGCAGATTGAGCCACTGCGGGTTGGAGACTTTTTACCTCTGGGGAAACAAGACATATATATATATATATCTATATACACACACACAGCACTAGATATAATAAGCCATTCCAAAGGACAGTGAATCCCAAGAACGGAAATATGCTGACAACAAAGTTAATAGTCTGCAAGGAAAAAGAATTTTTTTTCTGTTGCTAAGTGAAAGTAAACTGCGCTCCCAAACAGAGAAGATACTGGTAAGGAATGCCCTTAAAAGCCAGCTCAGTCTCGCTGACGCTTCAGGGACCGACTGTCCAACAATATGTCAGATAGATAGATAGATGATAGATAGATAGATAGATAGGTAGATAGATAGATAGATAGATAGATAGATAGGTAGATAGATAGATAGAAATCTTTTACATAAAAGAGGCAAATCTTTTCTACTGAGGCCAGTTTAATCTTGACATAGACCTGTCATGGAGCTCTGAGAAATGGGCCACTGCTGTTTATTGGGACCATCTGGGACCTTTCAAAACCCATTCAGATTAAATGCATCCAAAGGTCTCTTTCAGCTAGGGCTTCAGGCAGATTAATTAGAAAAGAAGAAGCACATAAACACAAATCACGTTCTGGCTTGGCCATTCAAAGCAAGTAATAAATAAAGAGCGTTCGAGCTGTACCAGTGTGGATCTATAGAAACACAGTAAATAAAAATTAGGACTATTAATGCTCCTTATGCTGTAGTTCTTGGCCATGTGCCCAGACTATGTGCTGTTTCCCCTTTTCTCTCTGAAAGGTATTCAACATCAATCTCTCACACTACCTCACAAGGGCTTTCCCCCTCCTCTCCAAATTAATCAACAAACCCAAACAAACTAACTACTCTGAGAGTTTTCCTGACAGTCAACCTGTGGCATACTTTTGCCATTCAGGAGTGTAACAACTTGCTATTTCACCCTCCTCCACCTCACATCCCTACCATGAGACACATGCAATTTTCCTCAAAAGCAGGCTGCCAGGATGATTGCCTACAACTATGCACATCTACTGACAATGCTGAGGCCAGTTCAGTGCCCTTATTACTTGTCTGGATTCTCCAACCCTATAAACATACATCCTGAAAAGCCAATAAACAGGCCAACCTTTACCACTGCCCCACAGGTTATAACAGAGAAGCCTGGAGAACTCCCAGACCTAAAAATTAATCTTCTAATTTTTAGCTTCAGCTGTCAGTAACTTGAGTGTGACTGTATTATCACACTTCCCACAGAATTACTCAAGGCCAGATACTGATTATGGATGAACCATTACCCTAGTACAGTCCTGCTCCTTCCAGGAGTTACTATTTGACTGAATTATCCTGAGCAAAGTCAGGGTTGGCAAGAGGTCCTGTCCAGTGAAGAGGTGGAATGATTCCTACTTCTCTGCTAGTAGGAGGGAGGTGGCAGATTGGAGAGTCTGTCTGTCGCTGTCTGTATGTAGTTTGTGAGACTTTGACAGAATCCACTGAAGGCTGTGGCCCAAGGGATCATGCTTTCCTCTCGTGTGTGCAGCTGATGGGCCAAAATGGCATTACCATGTCCAACAGCTGTACCATGCCAGCAGTCTGTGTGCCTAAAGCCCAGTCAGAGGGTGCAGACTGCAGGTGTGAAACTTGTTCTTGAATCCAGTGCACCTGCCCTTGCCAATTCCTCTCTTTATATGTATAGTATTATGTAGATATCATAATACCCTTCCTATCTTAGGTCCCAGCTGCTTAAATTTATAAGATCAGGCAGCCCAGAAACAGAATCATTGGACTGATGCTCTGAATCTGGTCCTTGGGTGACACTGAAAAATTTTTCAGGAAAGGTTTAAGGTTAGAGCTGTGAACAAGTCACGGCAAAAAGACAGGTAGGTTTTTCCCTATTAGGGATAGCAGATGTGGAAGATGCCAGAAAACTAATTAGATGCCGCCATTCACAAAGGAAACTCTGGTTGCCATATGATGCCAGGAAGACACAAGCCACTCAGTGTTAGTAAAAGTAAGTTTGTCAGTGAAGGAAGCCAGTCAGTCCCCAGGGAAGGGCTGCACCATGACTGCTGGAAGAGTCAGGCCCAGTGCAATACCATTTGTAAACTGGGGTACAGCAGTAGGGATGACGCCACCAGACCAGTCTCACTGGCATAACCTTTGAGAAAGGGATCTACTACTAAGAGAGGGATAGTGTGACCCTACTGAAGCTGAGGTTAGTGCTCCACCTGCACCACACCTGACTGTTGTTTGTGTGCCTGTGGTAAGAGAATGTGAATTCTCTCACATGAATGTGACAGAGATTTTGCTGTCATTCCCTCTTAAGACATTCTTGGAGCTGGAGAGGTCTGTGTATTTTTCACTTTTCCCCCATTTCTCCCAGTGGTGGATGCCCAAGCTTCTCCAAAAGTTGGTATGCAATCAACACTACAAAAGTGTCCTTATAAATAAAAGAATTGAACAGTGTAATTTCTGAAGACCCTCATCAAGTATATGGACTACAAACCATGAACTGTGAATACAGTGACACAGACTGTGTTGTCACTTGCAGGCACACATAGGAGAGTGAATCATTTAGATTGTGTGCAATTCTGGAGAATTCTGCAGAATCTTTGACCTATAGTATTTCATTTACAGTGCTCTTGGCACCCCTAAAAAAATGCTCCAAGATCTTGAGGGTATAGATAATCAAGGAATTTGTCCTTGAGAATACAGCAACAAGGTCTTTGTAACACAGCAGAGGAGATACAGCATTATACTTCAACCTTGAGGCTGATAAATGAAAGGCACTTCAGTCTCCACAGTCAGTGGCATGATTCCTGCAGGCTTAGGAATTACAACTACAGTGTTTTGTCCCCAAAGAAACTAGGTTGAGATGCACAGGCTCATTTTTCACATGGCACCAGAAAAGTGACACTCATCACTGTGCCAAAAATCAGCCAAAACTGGCAAGATAGGCCCTGTGATCTCTCACTTAAAACACACACACAAAACCCCAATGCACAAACCATACACACATATCTTTTATTGTCCCTACTTGGGCAGAAAAACAGGAAAAATGGGAAAAAGACAGCTGTGTTGCAGCTTTTAAAACCCTGAATCAAAAGCATCACCTAGTGGTGAATCAAACACCACATGTGAAAATTAATTAAAAATAATAATAAAAAAGGTGTTCCTTTTCCTTTGAAGGAAACATATAAGATCTACTCTGGCTAGAAAAGTACCTACCAGGCATTCCAAAGAGCAGAATTTATTTCAAATTTATTTTCAATTTATATCTTATTTCAAAGAAATTGCAAGTTATTTTAGCTGTTTTTCATTTGTATACAAATAGTTTTCTTTTTTAAAAAAAATTCACTCCCTATGAAAACCTAAGACCTAGCTATAAATTAAGTACAGCAACTGATTGTTACATTAATAATCTTTAAATTCCACAGATCTAAACATGAATATCCATTTACAATTATGTCCTGTAGTACTATTTTACATTCTATACTGTGTACACTGTCAGTTTAATTCACCAGCATTTCTAACATCTCAAATAGATGTTTCCTCTTCAATTTTTAAAGGGCAGAGTGCCTTGTGAACTTTCTTGGAAGCTTTAGTGTTTTCACCTCCTACACTTCTCATGCATGTGACCCTGTATCACTATAGTTAAACACCTCATTTTATCTAAGAGAAAAATATCATCACTGTACTATAATCTATTTACTTGCTTCTTACTTTCTTTTGTTAATAGTTTAAATTATCATCTGTTTTTAAAATTTCTTCTGGGGAAAGCAAATTAAAGAGTGCAAAACCAGGTATACTTCAGTTATACTTCACAGTGACTTGTGATGGAGATGTCCCAGCTGACACTGACAGAAACCACTAAGCCTTAAACAGTGCAATGCAGCATTGTGTGGACCCAGCGATTCACACCTGTAGGAACAGTGCAATAGACACAACCAATATTCAGCCAGACTGAGCTGTTTTCCAATCTTCACTAGGTTATATGCAGCCTTGTGGATATCACCACATGTGTCCCTGTTCTGGTGTGCACACCAATTCCAGCCCTTGGAGGTACCAAGCAAGGCAGACAACAAACATCACGATTCCTACACAGAAATATGCTGGGACTGCTGAGAAGGTAAAGCGATGCCAGGGACACTGGAAACAAATGGACTGGCAACAAATTGAGCAATAAAGTACATTGTAGAATCAATTAGGTTGGAAAAGATCTCTGAGATCATTGCGTCCAACCTATGACTGAACACCATCTTGCCAACTAGACCATGGCTTTGAGTGCCACACCCAGTCTTTCCTTAAACACCTCCAGAGACAGTGACTCTACCACCTCCCTGGGCAGCCCTTTCCAATGCCCAGTCACTTTTTCTGTGAAGAACTTCTTCCTGATGTCCAACCTAAACCTCCCCTAGCACAGCTTAAGACTGTCCTCTTGATCTATTGCTTGTTGCCTGGGAGAAGAGGCCAACCCCATCCGGCTACAACCTCCTTTCAGGGAGTTGTAGAGAGTGATAAGGTCTCCCCTGAGCCTCCTTTTCTCCAGATTAAAGAACCTCAGCTCCTCCAGTCACTCCTCATAGGACTTGTGCTCCAGACCCTTCACCAGCCTCGCTGCCCTTTTCTGGACACATTCCAGCACCTCAACATCCTTCCTAAATTGAGGGGCCCAGAGCTGGACACAGGACTCGAGGTGTGGCCTCAAGAGTGCTGAATATAGGGGAAGAATTGCTCCCCTGGTCCTGCTGACCACGCTATTCCTGATACAGGCCAGGATGCCATTGGCCTTCTTGGCCACCTGGGCACACTGCTGGCTCATGTTCAGCCTCCTGTCAATCCAAAACCCCAGGTCCCTTTCTGCCTGGCTGTTCTCCAGCCACTCTGTGCCCAGCCTGTAGGGCTGCATGGGGTTGTTGGGGCCAAAGTGCAGGACCCGGCACTTGGCCTTGTTGAACCTCATACCGTTAAACGGCCAGGGGCATCAACCTCTAAAGAAAGAATTTTATCATGCATATCACAGATAAGCTACACAATGAAGACAAAATCATAATTAAACATGAAAAATAAAACTGTGGAAAGCCAGCTGCAAAAAGGGAATGGAAGATTTTGGACATGAACTATGACATGCAAAAGGGGCAAATCAGGCTACTGAGCCTAGTATTAAACAAGACAGTAGATAACATAAAAAAAGTTCTATTTTCATATGTATCTTTTTTTTCAACCCAAACTGCTTTCCAGAGCATCTGCCTTATTACTAAACACTTGTACCTGAACTGGATGGCAGGGCTGTTCCCTGTTACAGACCATCTTCTTCCCATTGTCATTGCTTTATCTCAACATCCCCATTTCCAGTCTTGTGGAGCAGCATTTCCCCACCTTACCTGCAGAGCTCTCTTGTAGTCACCCGAATGAAACGCACAGTATCCGATCCAAAGGCTGGCATCCTCCTCCTGCTCACCCACTTGCTGTTTAAACTTTGCAGAGAATAAAGAATGTAAGAATTTTGTCAGGTGCCACACAGTTTCTACAGCCCCACAGACAACCAAAGCAATAGCAGGCTATCATATATCACGGATGGTTTGACAGTTGTGGATGCTACTTGGGTGCAGCTGCTTTCACATTTCTGAGGGCAGCAGCAGGCAGCTCTCTCAGGCCACACCCGGCTTTGCTAAGCAAGGGGCAGCAGCTGCCGCGGCAGGGCCCAAATGGCGCGGGAGGAGGCGAGGGGGACGCAAGGCCAGGGAAGGGCTGCCCTCGCCCCGCAGCCCTGCGGGCATCGGCCCGGCAACGACGGGACCGCTGGGAAAGCGTCACCTCCAGCAAGGCGATCGCGCCGGTAAAGTCCCTCTGGGCCAGGAGTTCTTCCAGCTGCGGCATCTCCTTCCCTTTCTTTCTTCGCCTATCTCCCGGCGGCGGGGTGCCCCCCATGGCCGGCTTGGCCCGTGAGAGCATCTGGGCAAAGAGCAAAGCCGAGCCGGGTTAGAGCGGGCCCTCGCTCGGCGGTGCTGCCCGCCTCGTCGACCCTCGCCACCGTCCGCCGG
>JAOXXN010000265.1:48709732-48724464 GCA_026770055.1 Myrmophylax atrothorax | reverse complement strand
ACTTTTAATGCTGCAGAAAGGGCTTCATACCGGCTTCTAAACACTCCTGTGTGCTGTGAATCAGCCTGTCTTCCACTGTGGCTGATTTAGGAGAATGTGAGGACTTAGCAATTTTCTGACAATATCTGTGCTCCCTTGTATCAGGTACATGAATGCTTTAGATGCTGGAATCACTAAATTCTCCGAAAAACTGAAGTTCAAGGATATTTTAAGGACTCCAGAGCAGCTGAAAAAAATGGTGAAAAATCCAAACCGGAAGAGCAACGGTAAGGGGGGGCTGAGGGTGCACCATCCCTACAAGTAAGTTGCTTTTCCCAGGAAATCAAACTTACCCCTTAGTTAGATTTTAGGGATAGCCTTTCACCAGAAATGGTGGAAACACAGATATTGTAAACGGATGTAAACATAAAATGGCACAACATTCCTAGATCCTCTCTCTATCCCCATAAAATACATGGGAATACCCTGGTTCCAGAGAGCTTCTGAATTATCCCATCTAGGCACAAGCTTCTTTTTCTGAAAGATTCAGAAATCCAAGAATCACGACTTGTCCTAATAAGGGCTTTAAATACTACAAGAACATATATACTACAAGCTCTCTATCATTCATGTATTTGCAGCCCTGATACATATATAGGTCTCATTTTTCCATCAAGGGGCACTTCTGGAAATGACTCATCTAAACTAGAAAAATGGTTGACTAAATACCTCATCTTCTCCTAAAACTAAGCACCTGGCATCAGCAGGCCCAGAGAGTGTGAGAATAAGCAAGCTAATGAAACCATTACTTGAATGCCATTTAACCTAGAAACGTTCAGCTTCAATAGCCCATATGGCATCAGAACTCCTAATGTGTATTTGAGTGAGATAATGGTAGTGCTCTGGGGCAGTCAGATGGAAAATGGTGCGGGTGTTGAGGCACCTTTCACCACTTACCCTCAAATATCCTACTCTTAGTGCAGAGAGGCTGTAGCTCTGTGCCTGAGTCCCAACACAGCACAGATAAATGTGCTTTAGCCCAGAATTGCTCTACTACCTGCTACTCAAACATAGGGGAGCAGACAAATGTCCTTTTCTTGTCTATATCTCTCAACAATCTGTCTCCATTTTTTCCCAATTTGTAGTGATCATCATGTGTGGGTCTCCAGAGGATGTCAGGACAGACCTAGGGACCGGAAAAGTGGATAATGACATTGTTATCATCCTGATAGATCTCTTCAAGTAAAGTATCACCTTTGCTTTTCTTCTTTTCTCTGCAGTTTGCTGATGGATACAGATAATGGAAATAGTCTGGCTTTGTTTTGTTGAAGAAATGCTCTTTTACAAATGTTTTCTGTTGTCATCTTTCCTCATATCGTGCCATTTATCTAAGCTGCTTAGTGTTTAATTTGTGGCACATCCTCTACAACATCCCCTTTTTTCCATATAATATTTTTCTAAGGCAGTGACAGAGCAGGCAGGGTTAACTCCTCAGTGCAGGAAGCCGTGAGAGAAGTACAGAGTCCAAAGTCAGAATGGTGATGAGCTGTTCATATCAGATACTGTACATTTTTCATACACTCTGCCCAACCAGCCAACTCTCTAAATGGGACTTACAGCATATTTTTCTAGGCTCCATTTATTCCATTTAAAAATTATTTAAATGAGTGATACAACTGTTTTTCCGCTCTATAAATCTTGTATTTTATAACTATCTCTTGAACATCTTTATGATCACATAAATCTGACTTTTAAGAGAAGTTTCTTAGTATACAACTTAAGTTTTGATTTGTTTAATTTCCTCTTTATATTGCTAATTACAAAAATCTTTGTAGGTGAGGACTAACATAAACTGACCTTATCAGTGGTAGCCTCAAAAGCTTGGGCTGTATATGAGGACTGAGAGCTGATCCTTGGCCCGAAGCCTAAAGTAGCAGAGCACAGCTCACATCAGCATGGCTATGTACAGATGCCTAAACTGGGGTTTTTGGGGTATGGCTCCAGTTGCCACAGCAAGTCACAGTCTGGGAGAAAGTTAATTGGCCTAGACCAAAACATGCCCGGGACTGTGCTGGCAGCATAATGGATGGATGATCACACAGCAAATGTATGTGACCATGTCTTGATTTTACTT
Source organism: Myrmophylax atrothorax (assembly GCA_026770055.1). NCBI lineage: Eukaryota > Metazoa > Chordata > Aves > Passeriformes > Thamnophilidae > Myrmophylax > Myrmophylax atrothorax. The sequence goes on along the minus strand of JAOXXN010000265.1, from coordinate 48,722,351 downwards.
ATTTCACTGTTGGTGTAGCAAAAAGAATCCATGAATTTCCAGGGCCTGTGGGACTTCCTTGTGTCTAAAGCTGACCTTGACAAGTCAGGTCTAAGGAACTTCGGATTAATGACTTCAGCCATTTAACCTTTGGGTCCAAACTGGATCCTGTGGTTCAGGTTCTAACAGGCTCTTCTCTGTCCTGTACACTTTCAGGTTCACCATATATGTTTTTCAGAAGTGCCTGTAAGAGCTTTAGGCATTTCACCATTTTATCCAAGTAGTAGGAATCCCCAGTTGCTTTCCTGAGGCAACTGACCACAATTCCTGTTTCTTTGAAAATGCACATTGGGGACTATATATGTGAGTGCTTTAACTTGGTGTTGCATGTGTAATGGTTGCATTAGGTGAGGGTGATTAGGGGCTTCTCTGCTGTGATGTGCATGCTTCTGGCACACCCAGTCACCTCAGCCTGTTCTATGGTGCTGCCACCCTTAGATTTGCTACTTACCCCTGATTTTGCTGAGTGTCTCAAATCACATTATTTTTTCTTAAAACAAGTAAACTACAGGCACATGTTAGATGGAAACTGAAGCTATAGGTGAGAGAGTAGGCAAAGTCCCATGCTTCTCCAGGAGTGAAGTACCTCAGACAAAGTGAGAGATTTAAATTTTCTTCAGTTTTGAGCCGTCTGGCAGCCAGGACACAAAACAGTCTTTAAGCCTCCCTCAGGAAAGGTGGAATACCGTAGGATTATCCAGTCTGGTGGAATCTAATGAAATATCCTTTCCAACTGGCTAGTTCAGTCCAAGCCTGGATGAAAAACAGTTTGAAATTCTTCAGGGTAAAAAGTGTAATATGAAAGTCAGAAGGTTCAGTAAAAGGCAGGGATGGGGCTCTGGTGTCAGAATCCCATCAGATGACCATGGAGCAGAGACTGTGGTGCCCAAAATATCTTAGTACAGTCCTGACTGAAAAAAATAAAAGCATGATCAAACATGAATAATGAGAGAAGGATTATGCAATTATTTTCTTTTTATTGATCCAGCTATAGCAATGACAGTTGCTGCCACTTGACACTAATATCTATTGCTACATTCCTCTTTAATATGTGCATCCAGTGGTGGCCTGTTTGTGAAGCACTTCCAGATGGCCTGGCAGGGTGATGAAACCAAAGAGACCTGAAAGCTACAATATCGTCTGCTTATTCTAGCATAGTTTTCAAGTTCACACAGTTTGCTCTGATTTTCCTATCTCACTGAATTAAACAAGTAAATCAATAAGCTGCTCTCTGCACCTCTCTGATTGTTTCATGCCCTCATGTTAAATGCTTTTAGGCCAAATGCTGCTGTGCTCAGTTATAGCAGAAATTATTAAAATTAAAGGAACATGCAAAAGACTGCCGAAATAGAAACAGGCACAGTAACATGAAGAAACTATGATTGCAGCATTGTGGATTCCAAGAAGAGACTGAGTTTTAATAAATATAAACTCTGCTTGAAAAAAACAAGAAATAAGCAGGACAGAAACCAAACAGTTACAATAACAACAATAATTTGCTGCAACCTTTGAGTGTCAGATTGCCAGATCTCTTTGATATTACCTATTAAAATATTTAATCACAAAAGCTGGCATCAGGGAACGAACAACATAAAGAGTTGTGTGCACGATGAAATTTTACTTTTAGAACTACTGTTTTAACCTGTTAAATAACAGTACCATTGGGAAGAGGCAAGTGATTCTGTCATGGATACCACTGACGCTTTTGTTGAGAGTGAGAGGCATTCTTGTGCTTTGCTTTGCAGTAACACGTACTTCAGGAAGAACAGCTCAGCTGATTACATGCAGAATGTACTTGTCCTGACTCTGCCACCAGCTAATTACAGCTACAATACTGTAATTAAAGACTACATAGAGACTGACGACAACATCCTGGTAACTATTTTATATCCAATTATTGCATTCAGTTCATTTGTGTTCCTGCACTAGGAAATGAAAACTAAAAATGCAGCTGTTATCATCCCCTGTCATGCTTCTATGCTGGTATTTTCTTGTATTATTGCAGGATGACATTTTGTCCTGAGGTAATGATGTAAAAATATAGTATTGTAAGGCAAACACGCAGGCTGTCATGTTCCTGCTTTGTGAAGTTCAACTCAAGCTTTTCATTTGGTCTGCAAGTGCCATATTCATGGAGTGTGAGGGAGACTTACAGGTACATGGCTTTCTGACTCCACTTCTGAGTGACTGACAATCTTACAGGCATCACTCAAGAAAGTTCTGTCTGTGTAATGGAGATATGAGCATGGAAAGTCCAGAACTAATAATTGTTGACTGATTTAGTTGTGCAGATATGTCTAAGAGGTGACAACCATTGCAGTTTCTGTCCAGGGGCTTTTCAGATAAATTTTATAAACAGGAAACTTTTTTTTTCCTGTAGGAAATATATATTTTTAATTTCCACAAAAGCAGTAACTATGGAAATGCTGTATCTGCTTAGTGAAACTGATACTCCTGCCATCTGCCTAGGAACCAGGCCCTTCATGTAGCGCTCCTCCCAGAATTTGTGGCGTTGAGCTCCAGCTTTTCAGGAGGCAGTCTGAAGCTTCTGGCTGGATTTACAAGGCTTCTGGATCCCCCAGCCTGGGCTCAATATTTGTTGGGTGCCAGCTCTATAGCAGGCTGCTGGAAATTCTGGCACAGCTCCTTGCCCCTTAGCTGTGGCCATCTGGAAGCCCAGACTTGCTGGCACCACACTGAATTATCTGCACAGAAAATCTAATCCAAAGCCAGTGTCTTTGGGAGACACTGAGTGGATCAGACCTGTCAAGAACCTACAGTGTAGAATTTCTTGAATTCTTTGCACCAGGATCAGCACACCAGAGCTTTATGTTGGCCTCTTACAAGTTTTCACCACCCCCCTGTCTTCATACACCAAACATATATTTTGTTTACCTTTATTTTTCCAAGTGAGAACTCTGGTGTGGCATTGGCCATGTACTCACTCAGTGTTCAGCAGATTCTGGTCTCCCATACTGGAGTTTCTGCCAGACACAGTTAACCAAAGTTGTTGTATCTTTAAGGCAGAATCATGAGCTCTCAAACTGCTGTTTTGATTTTTCTTTTCTTCTCTTCTAGGTGGAAGATGACTTTCTTGCTGGCTATTTTAATGCAGTCTTGCTGTTTGGACATATTCTCAAGAAATTTGTTGTCTCCCAGAGCCCAGTGTCACCTCTCAGTTTCATCAATGAATTCCGAAATACCACTTTTGAAGGTAAAATAAGTACAGTGCTGTGCAGAGTTCACTAAATTGATGAGGGGAAAGAAACTTGGAGTTAAACACTTTTAGGATAAATCACTTCTACACTAAAGAAGTCCAAGCCCTCTAATGAGGGGTTTTTTTATATATATGTAATTTTTAAAAGGATGTTATCTCCAGTACTTGATGTTCAAAGTTACTCTGAAGTCAATGAGCTAAGCTTTAATGAAGTAGTTTCAACCTTTTCCAGTTTACAAAGCCATGTAGGCCTGGGTGTCTGTATGTGAGTGTAGGCCAGCTGACAATGGGTTGGCTCTTCTTAGTCAGCTTTCTCTCACAGGTTCCTCTCACAGGTTGTCTAGCACCAGTGGGCTTTTATTTTGTAGGCCATGTGCTTAAAACCACAGAATTCAATCATTAGGGAAAGGAAGAGGCAAGACTTACACAAAGAAGTGACATCATTACCCTTCTGAGAGTACAGTTGCAGCTGTTGTTTCACATCAGAGATCTGCACCAAAATGATGACTCAAAGTTTTTTGTTTATGTCTCAACTATGTTCAACAAACATGTGTAGAAGTTTCCCAGATTTTTCGAGGAGGGCCTAACAGATTTTGGTCTTATCTTTGCTTTAACCATGGTATCCCCATGATACCATAGTAAGATACAGTTTACTAATTCCTCCTGGAGACAGCATCCATTTTTGAATATCAGTAAACTCATCTCTTCAGTTTAATTCTAAATTTGAAAGTTAAGTTGCACAAACTTTTTTACTTATCTGAAATACTGCACTGCAATGCTCCTCACTACTTACAGATTTAGTTTAAAAAAAAAATCCTGAAAGTGAGAGGTGTTGAATCACCTTCATTCTTTCTTGTGATGGATGCTCATACAGTAGGGATTTCATCCAATAATTATTTTGATATTAAGAAGGTGCACCATGAAAAACTAAGCATCGGTTTTTGAGGTGAAAAGTGAGAAGGTAGTTCCTGAGCTAAAATAATGATGACACTGAACTTCAGGAAAAATAAAACAAGTCATCATCAAGAGCAGCAAAAGAGTAATCTGAAGCTGATCAAAAAGACCCTCCTGTAAAAAAGAAGGGGGATAATGAAGGTGGGACTTCAAGGAGTAGTGGGTATTAGCTTAACTTGTGCTCTCATTGAGACAACCAACTTCATATTATTAGAGCCAAGCATGCAGTTTCCAAAAGACTAAAGGGAATGAAAGTATCCTTGTATTTCCTTTCTAGCTGATAGATTCAAACTACAGGTGGAAACAGACGATTTCCCTTCTCACTTCTGAAATGGTTCCTTCAAGGGAGGTTAGTCTGACATTCTTGTTATGCTGAAGAAACCTGACAAATATATTTTCCTATAGCTAGAGGGAGACTTTCGTCTTCAGTGCAGTCAGTTCAACCGATTTTTATAGAGAAAATGTAGTGTGGTATTAACGGAGAAGTAGCGCCATACTGAGCTGATACATATTCTAGCATGTACATGAAGAAGAGAAATACCTGGAGTATCAGAAATGCTTTTTTTATCCCATCCTTCCTGCCCCATTTGTGTTTCTGAGAACACAAGCTCTCTGACTAATTCCTTGTATCTGCAGGTGTACTGGGTCCTGTGACTCTAGATGAATTTGGAGACATCGATACCAATCTGACCCTGCTGTACACATCAAAGTCTGCAAAGCATGTACGTATGGCCAGGGAGCAACTGTCTGACCTTATATGTGAAAAGAGAAACAAAGTGCCCTGTACTATTGCATAAGAATGTTGAAAATAACTACAGCAGGAGTGGTGGAGTGCCAAGGCATGCTGTACGTGCCTGAAGGGGTCATGTGAGGTGTGCTGGAGACTGACAGGATTGCTGTCATCTGGTGATTCAGTAAGTGAAGTGCAGCTGATATTCTGTGGGATTGGTAAATTTATTTTCAGAGAGAGGGGAGGAGAATGAGGAGGAACATGGCAGCTGAACGTATGGCTATGCTGAGAAACGCACCACTGCAGCAGAAAGAGCAAGAATTACTTTGAGTTTGGGCAGTACATTTATTAAGAGTAGTCTGAGGCAAGGGACAAAAGAGGGAGAGCACAGCTGCTGACTGCATTTCTTCCCTCCTACATCTACAGTTCAAACCTCTTCTGTACTTCAACACTCAAAACAACGAGACATACAAGGCGACTAACAGCCCGGATTTCATATGGAAGAACCACAGGCTGCCCAGTGATACTCCAGGCACTGGTGAGACATTCATTAAATCTACCTCTTCTCTGAAGACAAGTCACACAGTCCTAAGATCCACCTGCTGTGCAATCCAGCATGTTACCTTCACACTGCCCCCAACCAGTGATGCCAGGAGCTGGGTGAAGAACAGAATCTTTCCTTCTCCTGCCCCATCCCCCAATGTTCTCTGCATCCAGCCCTGTTCTAAACCTTCCTTTCTGTTTAGGCACTGCTACTAAGTGTCTTGTAGACTCCATACTGGACCTGTCATTGTGGGGAATACCATGGGGTGTTTCAGAAGAGGTCACTCCCCAAACAAATAACCTTCACTAGAAGATGGTTGTGGTGTGAGTTGCTTGAAAGTCTGTTCAGGAAAGGCAGAAGAGTTAAGGTCACAATGTGTTATGACCCTGCATTTCTGTATCGCTGATGGAGCATGGTGGCTTCTGCGTGCCCCTTTATCCTTTCTGCAGCGAACTGGGGAGAGGACACAGCAGTGTGCAGATTCAGGGTGCATCTCTTGAGGAGTCTCTGAGAAGCTTTGACTTTTCATGGAAGGACAGTGGGAAACTAGGTTATGGCTCTATCTGCATGCAAAGTGTAAATATGAAATTCCAGAAATCACCATCTCCTTTTCTTCTGAGTTTTTGGTGACTCTTGAATAGAGTGGATGAAGCCCCTTGTTATTCAGCATAGCAGGGTACAGTCTTGTCAGTCTCATTAAATTGTTTTCCCCTTTAAGACTTGCTGCCACATAGTGATTGGCAATGGAAGGGCATATGCTTCAGGTATGATATGCAGAATAAAAATTATAGCAGTGGCAGTGGTTGCAAGAGTTAGTGCACAGTGTGTTACTGTTCATCTGAGTCATTCCCATAAGTGAGAATCCAAAGATGCTGCAGTTAAAGGTCTCTGCTAAAGGTCTCCCATTATTTTGCTGTAGTGCTTACCTCCATAACTGGAGAAACAAACACCTTCTGCTAACTGCAAGCATCCATTCATAGTGAGATAGCAAATGGATTCACACATTTTTATTCCTCTGTAAAGTAAATCATATGGCCTCAGATTAGGTCTTACCCCTTCTGTGAGAAGCAGGAGTAGTGTTTGATTGCCAGGGACACATGGGAGCTGCCAGGAGAAGGCAGGAGCTCTGATAAGGCTCCAGTTAGACAGTTGTAGGAAGAGCAGAGAGAGTATAGGAACTTTCAGTTTTCATCTCCGGTCAGATCTCTGATGTCCCTTGGTATGACCATGAGTCCTGCCTGTGCAGGGACAGCAGCTCTGCACATGTCAGCCACGGGGTCTCTCCGAGGCATGGGCTTTCTGGCTCCAGTCCCATTCCCATCCACCCCTTAGGGCCCACACAACATGCTGTCTTGGATGGATCTGCATATCTTTCAAATACTCCCTTCAGTATGTTCTTGTTTGAAGCTGCTGCACAAGGGCAAAAGAAGAGTGGGAACTGCAGAAAGCCAGTGTCCACAAACCAGTAGATTAACATCCAGTGCTTAATGAAGGCCTGACACTGTGGCCAAGCCATACTAAACGAAAGTAAAACTTCCTCCCACAGGTACTTGATTATTTTGTTTTCACATTTTTAAAAACTAAACCTTTCTTCAGTGTGATTCTATATAAATATATTCCCCCAAAAGAAGATGGCTGAAGTTTAAGTAATCACCATGCCTTGCCAAAGCCAGTCAGAACTTTCCAACCAGAAATGTGTCTTTTCCTCCAGGAAGGTGAACAGACAGAGCAACCAGAGCCCTGCTCCTTCCTAAACTGTAATTAAGAACAGCTGAACCAGTTTTCCTGCCTACCTTCCTCCTGGCATCCTGTGAAAAACAAAGGAGCTTCATCCATGTTTTCCCATTATTCAGAGAGTTTTAGCCCTCACTCTAAACCTGGATAAGATTAGTCTTCAATACACAAGCGTTTGTGGTTCCAGAGGACCAGTTAATTTGTCATGCGCTCTCTGTCTGTCTGTTGTAATAGTAAGAGCCAGGAGGTGGTAGCAGAGCCTCAGGAAAGGGAAATTACGGTCCCTTAGCGCTGTCATGGGAAACTGCAACCTGCTCCTTGTTAAGCTGCAAGCCACGATTCACAAACCTTAAGTCTTAGAGAGAATTCCTACAAAATGTATCTGTCGATTTATAGTACTGACTTAACGCCCTTCCTTGTGGAGGAACGGAGTGGTACTGATGGTTTTCAACAGAGAGGATCGGACTAATATTAAATTAGTAGGAGGTCCGAGTGATGCTGGGACAAACACACAGAAAGCTGGGTCCAAAACCCAGAGACGTTAATAAACTGAATTCTATGTCAGATGCAGACAAACTGGTGTGTTGAAAATCCTTCCTCCATTGCTGCCTGATTCTGAAGGCAGCTAGTGTATATAATTTTGCTATTTATTTATTAATTTTTATGCATGCTTTTGTTTCTGGGCACAGGCAGAGGTGTGTTAGCCTCAGTAAGGCTGAGCAACTCAGCCCTTTTATTGTCCATAACCAATATGGCAATCTGCAAAACTGGATTCTGCTCTGCCTTCTTTGCCTGAGAGGCTTGCTCAGTGGAGTAGGGACACCAGCTGCAGCTCTTCACTAATAGCCTGTTACTCTTGAAAGGAAGCTGGTGGCTGCCAACTTTCCTTCCCAGTACCCCTGAGCTCCAAGAACAGATAAAAGACAGGCTTCAGCTCACTTTTCTACATTAAGACAATCAAAACTACAGCCTTAAATAGTCAGTTCCCAGCCTTGCTCATCCTGCCTGCTTGCTCAGGATTAGAACTCTCATGTGTTCTGTGTTTTTTGAGTCTAAGTGATTGTGGTAATTTTGGCTTTAGTTTCAGATTCCAGGGTGACATGATTTTCAAATTGTTTGGCATTGGCAGCTTCCAAGGACATTTGAATAACTTTGTGCTGCCACCAGATTAATATCCCTCTATACCATATTAATTTCCTACTGAAGACTTCAGTGCTCAGTAGCACTGTCATCCCAACATAGTGTCTACAGAAGGGTTCAGAAATGAGTCCACAGTCTCCAAAGCTCTGTCTCCAACTACAAAATGACTTTAAACAACTGGATCAATAAGGGGAGAACCCAGATGTGAAATGCTGAAAAGTCTGTGTATGTTAAAAGCTGTACCATGCTCTCCTTCCTTACCTCTTCTTGGATAACAAGTTCCTGTGAGAAATGACTTTCAAATCCATAAGAGGCTGTACTCTGTATCAGCTGAAATTCTGTGGAAGCTTCAGGTGTATCTCATCCTGAAGCAAATTGTATCAGTAAAGGCTCTGAGTGATGAAGGTATGGGTAGCTGTGGAAAATTCACCACCAGGAGTTCATTGGTAGGGTACCCAGCAGGACTGGAAGGGAAAAGACAAACACTATAAAGCCTGAATCAGAAAGTCATCACTCAATAATCTTGATAAAAGGATCAAACCTCTCAATTTGAATGTAAACAAAAATTATCCCTGGTCAGCTATTGTGACTTGTGCATTTGTGAGCGAGAGTAATTTCTTAAACACAACATTGTTTTTTATCATCCTCTGTCAACTTGTTTATTTTTCATTTTTTCTTTTCTGCAGGTCCCCACGTCTTGACTATTGCTGTCTTTACACTCACGGGAATTGTGATTCTGGTTCTGATCATCTCTTTGTTGATTCTAAGGTACCAGCCCCTTTGGCTTTCTGTTTGTTTGTCCTTGAACAGTTTTCCTCCTAGGGCAATGCCTTTGATCTCTCCTCGAGGAGCCATTCATTAGCTTACCATAGCCTTACATACCTCTGTAGTTGCCCTCAGTGTGACCTCTTTAGTATATGCCAAGTAGTGCTTGCATCTGTAGTGTTGTTATGACAGGTTAATAATCAACAGAAGGCACAGCAAGGCTCAGTGTTCTTGCATCTGCTAAAAAGCTCTGATTCTGATACAGAGAAACATATATCTAGACTAGTCTTCAGACTTTTTCCACTTTACTTCCCATCTTTAGCTTTCTTGGGGTTCACTTTGTTTATTTATCCTATTGGTGACATAAAAGTTCGATCTAGAATGAGGTATTATTTTTGAGTCACTGTAGGAGTCAAAACCCAGGAAGTTTTGATGTTTTCATTGCCTGGATCCATTCCTTTGGCTCAGTCCAACTCTTTGCATAACAATTTTTCTAAAAGCTTGGGATTTCATTAATATAATGCAGTCCAGATTTATCATGATGGAAAAAGCAGAAATAGAAATCAATGATGTCTCCTTTTGATGGAAAAAAATCCCACCCATTTCCAGAGTATATGGTTTTCCTTAATCTTCAAAAAATTGTCCTATCTATGCATCCATTTTCAGTCTGTATCTTTGTTATATGTCAGAGAACTTCAGAAAAAGAAAGAAAATGGGGCGTTAAGGAAACTTGATTAGAAACAGATGCTACCCAGGCTCTCTTATTTTGAGTAGACCAATCTGCCTTGCTAACTAAAGCAAGGGAAAAATTAATGGTGAAGATACACAACTCTTACACATCCAATTTCACTCAAGAAATGGAGGAGCTACTCATTGCCACATCTAAGCACTAACATATAAACAGACAGGTAAAGTTTGAAATGGCTATGAAAATTAGTAAACATTTGTCTGGAGACAGTATGGACTTGTAAAAGATCCTGTACTTTTCCACATTTGCAGATGCACAAAATCTAAAGATTCTGTTTAGATTATTAGATTATTATGGTATACATATAATTGTAATATTCCCAAGCATCAAATATGGAATAGATTTTTGACAATTTTTTTAGAGTAAATCTTGCCCTCTTAGTGTCAAAATAATAGTAAACTTCTCAATTATAATTGCTACTGAAGATCCCCTAAGAAGCAAGGGAGAAGAGAAACTCAGCTACGAAAATTAGCAAAATACCTCATTATTCCTTTTTTATCTCCTAGGTTTCTAGGACACTTGAACTATCCCACAACCACCTGTGTAGTTCTGACTGCAAAGTACAAAGTCCTGAAAAACATATAACTAAGTATTAGGCCTAATAGATTTTAATTGTTTGATATGTTCTTAATCACCAGCTGATACCAGTTTGAATTGCAGTGCATCCAGGTGACACACACACCTTACAAAATAGAACTGAGAAAAACAGTTCTTACTGCAATTATTGGTCTTCTCTTTCTTATGCAAATATATGTTAAAAATATATTGGGAAAGGGAATATTTATGTTATTACTCAATAGTATGTGCTCTCCCATCTGTTTGCTGGCAGTCATCAGTGCATTAGGATTTCCCTGCAGCCTCTCCAATCACTAGTTGTCTTGCAGTTATCCTCTACTTCTCTACAAGAAAGTGCCTGTTCTGAATTTCTGCAGGGGAAACAACAGTTTCTTTCTCTCTGTTCCCTCATTTTTATGAAATGTGCAGAGTACAAGGGACACCTACAAAAAGGCATCTCATCTCAACACTGTTCTTATCTCCTCTCCTGGCATTGTGTTCACACAAGTTCTTACTACCCACTGTTGATGCCTTTGGCTTGCATTTGTTTGTGGGACCTCTCTTCTGAATACATTCAATAACATGGAGGAGAAAGCTATGTAAAATCCAGATGGCCCTTTGTGCTTTCAATTGTTCTGACCCTCCCTGGGACTCTCAGTTGCCTAGCAGTTGTTCTGCTACATCTGTTCTGGTCTTTTGCTACAGAATTGAATGAGCATTTAGGCTTTCTGAAAGCCAGAGGAATTTAAGAGTATCCTCAACCTGGAAAGCTGTATGAGAGCCAGAGGGCTTGTGCCCATGGCTTGTCAACCTGACACATCATACCTGTGTCATCCTGACACTAGAAGCTTTCCTGTCCTAATCTCCTGTTACGGGGTTTGGTTCATCGGGAGGACAGTCTGAAAAACTTCCCTGGTTTTTCAGGAAGTACAGGAGAGATAACGAGCGCCGGTGGAAGAAATGGGCCCATATACCACCCGAGGAAATCTTGCCTCTGGAAACCAGTGAGACAAGTCATGTCAGTTTGAAGGTAAGAGAAGCACAGTGCCCAAAGCTGGGTCTTGGATTCTGTCATCTGAAGACCACCAATGCTGGGGTGTTTAGAAGCTTCGACTACAGTACAGACTCTGCTCTGGTAGAACTAGGATCTGTTAATTTTGGGGGGGGGGGTTAACCCTCATTTGCTTTATTGAAGAAAAAGATTATTCCCCATCTATTGCTCTCTGATAGAATATACCTGTTCCTGTCAGTAAAGCTCATTTTGTGATGGGGGAATGGGCTGGGTATTAATTTTCAGTCTCTCTCTGTTACAAATGATTTCCCTGTGCTTTGTTATTCCTCTGTAATATCCAAGAGCATGAAAGCAGCAGGCCTGGGAGTGGCATGGATGTCCAACAACTTCTGTGGCATGTGCGGCCCTCTCCTCAGAGAGACACTCATGCTTCTCTGTGCGGCACACACAGAGACATTACTAATCTCTCTGGATCTGTCAAGTGGGGAGCAGGTGATAATTGCAAGTTAATTATTCTTCTTTGTTCTCAGATCGATGAAGATAAGAGACGTGACACAGCCCAGAGACTGCGCCAGGGCAAATATGACAAGAAGGTAACCTGACTGCAGTGTCCACACTCACTTTCTTGCCCTTAGGAGGGCTCTTGCTGGGAGGAGATGGTTCCACCTCCCCTGACCTTGCAAAATGCCTTGATCTTATGGAAGGAATAAACCATTTGTTCCCTGTCAGGTGGGTTTGTATTTTGCTTACTGACAGGAAGCAAAATGTTAGACTCCATGAACCCCTAGCCCAGTCGAGGAGCACAGAAGCAGAAACACGGGGACCAGAAATCTGATACATTTTAGTACTGAAGGGATTAATAGATAAATGGAGGACAGGCCATTTATATGCACGATTCTTGCGCATTCAGTAGAGCTGTCTGCCTGATTGAGGTATATTCATGTTGAGTTAAAATATGCATAATTGACAGTTCTAAATAGTAAATCCTTTGAAGCAAATATAGCTCTGGTACTTATTAGCTGATTAACCAAAGCGTCAATAGTGAAGCAGTAGGCAGGTGTTTCTGAAGTATTCCTTTGTATGGACATTTCTTGGAAAAGAAGGATGAATTGCTGTTGTACTAAACCTATGATTTTTTTTTCCGACTGGTTATTTTTCTTTCAGGTGGTGATCCTAAAGGA
>JAOXXN010000265.1:48698151-48709719 GCA_026770055.1 Myrmophylax atrothorax | reverse complement strand
TGATGGTAATTTCTCAGAGAAGCAAAAAATGGAACTGAACAAGGTAACTGTCACACATAGCAACAGGACACAGCAGGGTGGGATGAAGCCTAGGAGGGAAGTCATTGCTTTCCACTGTCAACTCCAACTGCTTGTGCATGTTTGTGAAGTGGATGGGTAATGAGTTCCTCAAAGGATATTGTTTGATGAACTTCCTTCTTGCGTATGTGATCTCATTGCCAGTTCAGAGCCTGAATTGTATGCCAGTGAAGCCGAGGATGAATGAAGTAATTCATGTGCTGTCATATGGCTTTACTAAATACATTTTTATATCTGATGTTAAAAGGCAATGCACTCTTTTAGCTCATATCATGCTAATTCATCAGTAGTGGAGTGTTGTAGTTAAATCTTATTATTGAATGCCAAGTACAGCTCTTTAAATATAAGTAACACTCTGCTGACTTGTGCATGCAGACTCTTCCAACATGGGAGATGAATTTGGCTGCAGTATTGCATTTTTTGAATGGTTTTCCTTTTACACAACACAGCTATACTGTTAATTCAATAAGCTCTAAAAGTACCTGAAAGTAAACTACAGTTGTCTATTTAAATGGACAAAGTCCATAATATCATGCAGCATAATTAAGTTTTTATTATTTTCTCATTTACTGATTGATTCATAACATTCCTTCTCTCATAATGGTTATTCTGGTCAGCTGGGAGGTTTGAGTAGAGAGACAATAATGGATAGTATAGTGGGCTCTGGAATTAATTTGCAGTATCCAACAGTAGCCACTTTTATCTCCCTGATTCAGAAGGCTCTGGAATAACAAACATCTTCAATTACTTCAGTCAGTGCCTTAGTACACACTGGTTTAAGAGAAACTCACACATGTTATCAGAGCCTGAGATAAAAAGCCATGTCATGCAAGTATCCATGACCTGTGTTTCTGTACTAACAATGATTGTTTTAAAAAACAGATTAAATGTTTCTGCTCTAGCTCCTACAGGTTGATTATTACAACCTGACCAAGTTCTATGGCACTGTGAAGATAGACACCATGATCTTTGGGGTGATTGAGTACTGCGAAAGAGGTTCTCTGCGGGTAAAGAATTTTGAAGGTCTCCTTCAACCCCCAAATTATCAAATTTCAAAGTAAGAAATAAAATCCCCACCTCTGTGTCTCTGGCCCTCATGCAGCAGGTGTGGACTGAGCAAGTGCTGGCAGGTTTCTGACTCCTAAGTTTTCTGTTCTTTGCTTGGCTTTCTCCAGCCTTCCCCAGGTGCTGCTGTGTCAATTTTATGGTTCTCAGCAGTGAGAGGATGAAGTGAGATTGAGGCAAGGAAAAGCACAGGCAGAGCTCTGCCCGCGCCACAGCAACAGCTAATATTTGTATTGTGTCCTCAATACAGAATTTAACTTCTTCATTTTCCAAGTTTTAGCTGTCATCTCTGCTGATGCCCCTAGGGACCCCAAAATGCCCCCAGTATGTGCAAGAATAGAGAAAAGAATATATTCCATATTAATAAGGGACAGCTATGGCAAATTCTGTGTTGTAAGGGACAACAATGATTAATTTTTGTTTGTAAAAAGAAATGGTAAATTGATGCCTGGCAAAAGTTATGTAAAGACTTATGGTTTATTATTACCAGTATTATTTCACTGCTAATCATGAAGTGATGGTGGCATCAGCTCTTCTGCAGGTTATATTGTCTCTGCTGCTCTGTTCATACAAAGACTCCCATCAGCAGCAGCGGTGTCTGGAATAAACTCACAGCAAGGCAGCAAAATAACAGCTCTCTAAGTTCTTTTCTTGTAAACTGGCATATTCAGGGAAGTTTACTTTTAGCAATGGATGTCATAGTAAAAATGACTGGCAGGTTAAGATAAAGGCAGAGTCTACTTTGAACTTACAAGGCTATGAGCAAATTGGTAGGATATGGACTATGAGCACAAAATATAAAAAATCTTTTCCTTTCCTCTTGCACACCTTGACCATTTGTGTCACAGTTATTTTGTTATTAAAGACTTAGCTTTAAGAACAGTTTCACAATTCATCTTTAATTGCACAAAAGCCTCTTTTCTGGAATCCCCACTTTTGTAGCTCTGTGTAAACTTAAACTATATTTCATATTCCCTATTTTTTGAGTCAGCATCTGTTCTGTAAAAAATGAAGTTGCTGGTTGAAAGGCTCATATCTCTTCTTCTGCTTTTTCCCTGAAAAACCTCTTGACAGGATGTTTTGAATGATAAAATCTCCTACCCTGATGGCACGTTCATGGACTGGGAATTTAAAATCTCCATCATGTATGATATTGCCAAGGTAAGTGGACTGCTGACAGTGTGATGTTAATCAACCTGTCCTGTCTTGCAAAACTGATCATCTGAGAAGTGTAGCTCTCAAGGTCTTGTTCTTTGCTAGAGCTATATGACCTTCCACTCTGCTCTGGGGACAGGTATATGAGGTAGGAGAAACCTGTGGCTCTCAGACTGAAGGAGGAAATAGGGACCAGAGTTGACTTTGAGCTATTTATAAATAGACAAATAAAATATGCCCCAAAGAAATGTGACCCAAAGATCAGAGGATTACAATCTGTTGACCAATGGCTCTGATTAATAGAGCTTATGCAGTCACAAGATCTGCAAAACACACAAACTACTTTCTGACCTCAGATAAAGCATACAAAGCAAAACTGTATTTTTGCAAATGACAGAATTACTCTAATTTGTATCCAGAGATGGGATCACCTTTTCCTAAACAAACCGTTTATGTACCATACTGATTTTCTCACTAGAGTGAGAAATTCCAGTTTCTCACTCCAGTTTCTCAGCTATCCATTTCAAGCAGTTTGAGAGGGAAGAAATTAATCTTGTACAGAAACCAAGGCTATTTTTCAGCAGCTTTCCAGAGATCTTTGCATTGTAGGTCCTTGTTCTAGGAAGAATCGATCTGCACAGTAAAGAAATTCTATTCTACACTGCAGACTTGTAACTGTTCAGCTGGTAGTTAAGAAGCCTTTGTAATTAACAGGTATAATAATTTCTTATACCTCTGCAGATGAATGTAGAGAATCACCTCTGTCTTTTGGCTAGTGCTCAACTGCTCTCCTCTTCCTACTGCTGGTTTGCATTTGGACTGTCCTCCTCTTTCCCTACAAGCATCAGCTCAGATTTGGTCTCCAAGATGAATGACTCCACTGTCTCTGTTCTAAAGAGATATTGAAAATCTTGTACTTTATTAAAGCCCCCTTAATCCAAATTGTCACAGTTTGTTGGCCTTGTTAATGACTTTCAAGTTCAGTTAACATTCAGCATTAAGTTTCATTTTAAATAGCAGCAGTGGAGTTTCCCTTCCTCCTTACAGCATATCAAAACCCAGGGTATTTTTTAACCCTTTGCAGTTCACCTTCAGATGTTTCCTTAGAAAATAGGAACTACTACTGTCTCTGTTTACAAGGAGAGAGAAATCTCAGTCCTTCTGAAGGGAGTGACCAAATGGTCAGTGACTGCACTGATACCAAGATTTTACAACCAGTCATTTGCTGCACCCTTGGTAAAGGGGACATGGCATCAGAGGATGGATTGGGACACTGCATCTGTTCTCTGGAATGGCTCCTGAGTGTTATGAGCTATGTTAGTAGAGATTGTTCATGAAATCTTCCTGAAAACTTGTATGTACCAAGGAATATCAGGAAAATTACTGTTGTTTGGATGATCTGCCAACCTCTCCTTTCCTTGACCTGAGACTGTGGTGAAGCTTCTGGGACCTAGACATTTCCATTAAATTCTTGTATTGCTTTTCCCAAACCATAGCTCCAAGCACCTTGAATAGGTTCTCTTTTTACAGAAGTCATTTTATGGCCTTTCAGCTCCAGTTCCTCTCATCTCAGTATCCATCCTCTTCAAGTCCAACCCCAGCTCTCCAGGCTGTTAAAATCCCTATGACCAGCTCCTGCAGTTCCTTTGCCTTCCTTTTGTTATGCTTCTCCCTCTTCACACCACCACTTTCCTACACTCTGCTTTTACCAAACAATCCTCATACTTTGCCTGTTCTTCATCTGGCACAGAAGCTGCTGCACCTGTTTCTGACAAAGGTTGGATCGCTTGTATTCCATGGTGAAACCAGCCAAGTAATGACTATTCCTAGAGCAGTCCCTAGTTCATTGGAGAAGGTGGAGTGGGAAAGGAGAAGTCCTAAATCTACTCCATTTACTTCCACACCTCCTTTTTTTTTTTTTTTTTTTTTGCTGTCTTAGCTGTCTCTAGGATTGAAGGCACCACCTGTAGCTACATGGATTTGGTTCCATGTGACCAAAGAGCTCTGAGGAAAGGTCTGCCAAGAAGGAATTGCAGTAGTCAAAGCTTGTAGTTATTAGTGCATACACTTGCTGTTGCAAAACTATTTATTAAATAAGGGGCAGCTGCAGGACATTGTGCAAGGGATTGTAATATTCTTGCATTGTGTCAGGAAAAGGGTTCCCAGTCAGAACTAAAGCTTCCAGAGCAGAGGTTACAAAAATGCTCAAGTATTTAGAAGTATGGCACTGAAAGCCATTATAAATTTTGAAAATTATATTGTGAGTTCTTAATAGGTTCTGGTTTTCAGGTAGGTGCATAGGATAGTGGGAAGGAAAGAGGAAAATTTTATCAGGTATATCTATAAGACTTCTGCCTCCAGAAATTTTAACAAGAAAGCCCTGGGATAAGGAAATCAAAATTACCTTTGCCTGTCTCATTTGATGCTGAATACTGGTTGAGAATTCTGCTGTAGCAATGGGAATATTTCCTGGCTGATGAAAGCAGGAGCTAGAAGAAGGCACAGCTGGAGCAAATAGGGCCTAAATCAGGCAAAACATCCTGGGTTATGTCATCAGGGCTGCATGCTAAAAGCAGCTTAATCAAGAAATGTGTTCCTTGGATATAGTGTGCACACAATCTCTGTAAATTTGGCATGGTCTAGATATGTCCAGGATAACTAGTCCAACAACATTCTCCAGAGATTGCATCTTTTGCAGGCTACTTGTGTCTCAGACATACATCTGCTGTGCCCAAAACTCAGCTCATGTCTGTGATCTGCTGTAGCATTTGCTGATCCATTCCAAATTATGGGCACCCAGTATTTGAAAAGAAACCCCAGTATATCATACAGTGTATTCATGACCATGTGAGCTATGTAACCCTGATCAAATTCTATCTTCCAGTTACACAAAAGGATGAGCTGTACATGTAGGAGTCTAAAGTGGAAGATGATTTAGAGAAGAAGCTAAACAGATATGACATACCTGTTCTGGCTTCAATAGGATATAGATTGTGCTTCATGTACTGAGCACAAAGGAAAGAGGACTATAGGAAGAAAAACAACCAGCAGTAGGCTATAAGTAGGTGTGAGTGTAAGTAGTAAGAGAGAGATGAAACAGAATAAATAATAGCAAGAGGGTGCCAATTAGCATACCTACTCCCTTCTTCAGTTTACACCCACTTAATAGTGTTCTTTTCCTGCTGTGCCTCAGTGCTAGCCCCTCCACATGTATTGCACCGTATTTGAGTGTCTTAGACTAAATGAGATAATTTCAGAGGCAATGAGTAAAAAGAGGCAAAATGTACACCTTTGTATGCCTGTGTGTGCTGTGAGGCAGGAGTCTGAGTCTCAGGAGATAAAGATGAAATTGCATTGGCCAGTACTCATGACATCCACTTTGGTGTTTAGCTCATAGATAGCAGACATGTATTGACTTGTTCAGAGAAAACCATAATCAGTCAGGTCAGAAGAGACCTTTATGATTGTCTAGTCTGATCCCCTGCCTTAAATAAGCCGTAGTGCATCATCTAACACTCTGCATTGACCCCTCTTTAGCCCTCTGATTTGCAGAAGTGGATCTGCTGCAATGTTTTGAATGAAATCTCCAGTGTGTGATAATCTTCAAAGATGTTACAGATACAAGGAGTAATTCCTCTCACACCTATGGATATCCACTGGATGAACATGTAGTTGGAAGAACTTTTTTGGTGTGACATTCCAACAAATCTATATTAAATTTACTAAAAAACCACTTACTGCAAGTGAAATTAAAACTTCTGTGGGAGGAAATAAAATTTCTCTAATTGCTTAATTGTGTTCTAATATTGTCAAACCCCAAAATGTTATGTCAGACTGTTGTTACCAAAGAGGAAGGATGGTCTTCCATGACATGATCCAGTTTCTCATTTCTTAACATTGACTGTTCCTATAGTCTTGGAAAGTCTCCTCTCTAAAATAATATGAAAGGGAATTGTGATTTAGGCATATCCATTGCAGATGAAGGCCATTTAATGACTTGGACATATATTGGCATATTCACATTCTTGTTGAGTCTGGTAACAGCTGAGTGTCTCACATATAGTCGTGCTTTCCTCTTCTTTTATTGTCAACCCCAGGGGATGTCTTACCTGCATTCAAGCAAAACTGAAGTCCATGGTCGACTCAAATCCACAAACTGTGTAGTAGACAATCGCATGGTAGTGAAGATCACTGATTTTGGCTGCAATTCAATTCTGCCTCCAAGGAAAGGTAAAAACAGTGCCTAATTAGACTCTCCTTCATGGTTTCCAACCCAATGGAATTTCCTTATGTTCATAGACCACTACGGTCTAATTATATGTTGTACACTGTAAAAAATGTACAATATGATTTTATTTCATGTAGCAGCCAGTATACAAATGAAAACACTGAAAACACTGTATTAAATAACACAATGAAAGACAATTACTAGCAGGTAGAGAAAGAATTAGTGTGAGAAGGAAAAGAAGGATAAATATTGAACTTTTAGTTTAGAAAACAGAGATTTCACATGTGGCTGAGGTGAAAGAAACATTTTCAGCATTCAAGTCCTTCGTGCAAACAGCTCTCTTCAGCAGTAATGCTGAACTTGTGTGAAGAAAAAAAGGAGTTAAGTACGAGTAATCTTGTCATTGATTAGACACATGTGTTACCACAGGGCTCTGTGATATCATTTAAACATTAACAGTCATGACTCTGATAATCCTTAAAAAAATTTGTAATGATATACAATGATAACTTTGTTTTTCATTCCTTAGGTAGGAAAGTAGCAATACGTATGCAACCAGACTGGAATAATAGTTTTTCTTTACATTTTCTATTCACCTTACATTCATAGAACAATTTTATAAAATAGAGAATTCCTTTCTACTCATCTTGTCTTCTCACTTGATCTGGAATGGAAAGATGAGCCCATCTGAAATCATGTCATACTTATGTGACCTAGAGCAGAGCTTGGGGTGTGGGGTGTAATAAGCACAGCACTTTGTCATAACTGCAGCATATGACCTGAGAAGACCCTGTGGTTGCAACTAGGCTGGGTTGGAGAAGATTTTTACATTCAGGCATAAACATGCTCAAAAGTAGCAATAAGAACATAAAAAAGGAGTAAGAAAAGTGCACTGAAGGTAAATGCTCTACTCATTCTTCATTTTACAAATTTAATATTTAAATTTAATTATTATTGTATTTTAATATATTTATTTTCTTTATTGTTCACAAGCAGCCTCAAAATTTCTGGCTCCTAGATCTCTTTCCTTGAAGAAAACTTCCTGTTTCACAAGAGATCTGCAGATTCATTGAGGCTGGATGTTGCAGCCTGATATCATGATACTGTTTTCAGGGTTACTGTGTTCAGGTTACTGTTTGAAACATCACCAGCATGTCACAACAAACTGTTGTACCACACCAGCATTCTGGTTTTGAGGTATAATAGTGCTCCTTGCACTAGACATACAGATTATAATTTCTATGGAAAGAAAGCAGTTATAAGCAGGTAATACCATGTCAGGTTCAAAAGCACTTGAGAATTATTTCAATAGCTTCATGATATCAGGGCCATTGGGAAATATTGCGGTCTTCTCACCTGACACCTTGTATAACTCCTTGCATCTAGCTCAATAATTTATGGCTCAGGGTTTTTTTTATTATAGCACTGGCATTCCTTGGTCCTTTATAGATGCACAGGCTATTTCTAAGAAACTCATGAAAGGTAGCCAAGAAAAGCAAGTTCATTGCCAATAACCATAATTTTTCTGAAGGTGTGAGGGTCTTCATCTACAGTGGAAAGTAGATAGGTCAGCAAATCCCAGACAACTGAAAACTACCACATCAGAGGTTTATCTAACTGTATTGATATCAGCTTTTCAACAAAAATGCTAACGTAGGAAATAAACAATACCTGTTGGCTCTGGGTTGGATGTGGAAAGAGTAAAAAGAAGTATCATTATAGCCAGTGGATATCCTGAGAAGGATTACTCTTTTTTCAATTACTTCTCTCCCACCCGCCTTTCCCTCATCCCCTGTTGCCATCTGGATCTTCAGACTTGTGGACAGCCCCTGAGCATCTCCGCCATGCTGATGTATCTCAGAAGGGTGATGTATACAGCTATGGGATCATTGCCCAAGAAATCATCCTACGCAGAGAGACGTTCTACACCAGACACTGCCGGAACAGCAGAGGTAAATCCACAGATTTCTCCTCCATTGTAGCCTTCTGGGATGGTGTAGCCAGAACTGGCCCATTCTCTGTGTTTTGTGAAAGGCACTGTCTCTGAGAACTGCTTGAGCTGCTGCTTCTTTCACTGTGATGAATGAAAAACGTGTTTGAAGAATGTCCTTATTTTTTCTGTAAATAAAATTTTCATTGAGTTTTCTTGCCCTTTCTCCTCCCTCCTCACCTGAGCCATGACATAACAGAAGTTAACTTTATACAATGCTGTCAAGACTTACTGTAACAATTAAAGGCCACAAAGGTTTTTCTATCATGGCTTGTGCACAACATATAATATGTCACTCATTTTAGGCAGCATAAATGAGCAATGTCAACACAGAACAAGAAAAACTCAGCAGCATGACACAAGAACAGTTGACATTTTAAAACTGGCAATTCAGACTTTATTCAGGCCTCTTATAATTAATTTTAGCAATTTAACTTCTGTCAGAAAAATCATCTCCTCCTGTAATGCATCCATTAACCCCCATATTGTGCATTTTGTGACATTGTTTTTGAGTGGCTAATAGCCAAGTCAATCACAATTCCCAGAACCCAGAAATTATTATATACTAGAACTGACATCAAAACATGTGTGGGTTTGGGATTTTCCTAGTGACAGTTACCAACAACAAATTTAGACATTGCCTTTACCTCTGAGTCATGCTGTTAGATCCGCCTCACATTTGTTAAAGCATCTAGAGCAGCAGCTCAGCAGCCTAATAGCTCTGAGTTAAATTTGAGAATAATTTCTGGGGCATGTTCATCATCCTACATTATCTCAAATCTATGTTCATATTTGGGGAAACACAGTATTTCACAGTACCACTTTAATATAAATGCAGGTCTAAAAGAGATTAGAAATGCCTGTTCCCCATTAAGCAAATTCTTCAGGATTCCAAGCTTAATAAAAGGTAGAGAAAATAAAAGCTTTTCTTTACTTTCTTTCTTGGGAAGAGGCAGGCACAATCTTCATGAATGCAAGGATTTTTCATGTATCGCCAGCAGAGATGGAGAACATGCAATGCCCTTCCTTCCTTCTTCATTTTGACTTGTAAAGCAAATCCACAGCAGTTATATCCTTTTAACTACTTATTGAGCAGTTATACTCTTTCTGTGCTGTGTTAGAGGTTATTAAGTTAGGCTCAGACACAGAGTTTTGTGGCTCTTCTGAGGTACGATGGGATACTCACTCTCTGTGTTTGACCTTGGCTGTCATAGTCAGAACCTGGTTCCTTGTTTTATCTTTGACCTGTTTCTTAAAACTAAATCTTGTCCTTTTGGAAAGACTGTCTCTTTCAAATAGCATTAGGTTAATTCATCACACTGAAAGAATTTTTAGCACATAACTAGGTACCCAACAACACCTAAATCCTGTTGCTGCTGGAGATGGTCACATATCAGCATGTTGAGTAAGACAGCAGCAATCTTACTGGGTATAAAGCCTGTTTGGTAAGTTGGGATCCACTGCAACCTAAAAAAATTATCTGCTTTGTAGATTTCAGTTGAAATTTTAAGTTTTCCATTCAGTGAGGAGATTGTTGTCACCACAAAGTTTTTTTTCCTTAAAAGCATTAGTAGATGTCTAAGATACATATATTGCTAATCTAATGGCTTCTGGTATTATTCTTGACTTTTGATTATGCAATTTGAGTAA
This sequence comes from Myrmophylax atrothorax, assembly GCA_026770055.1. Classification (NCBI taxonomy): domain Eukaryota; kingdom Metazoa; phylum Chordata; class Aves; order Passeriformes; family Thamnophilidae; genus Myrmophylax; species Myrmophylax atrothorax. The sequence goes on along the minus strand of JAOXXN010000265.1, from coordinate 48,699,553 downwards.
ATGTGTTCATCAGTTGATCGAATTTTATGTAAAAGAAAAGAGTAAGTTTTATTATGTATTGCTGAAGTGGCTCCTTATTTAAATGGCTGCATTCATTCATTAGCCAAGATGAGCAAAACAGTGAACCACACTTACTCAAACACCTCTGAATTTTGTTTGTGGCATCATCTAACTTTGAAAGACAGTAGCTGAAACTTCGTGTGACCTTTAATTTGCAAATATCTAAGACAAAAAGAGAGAAAAGGACACCAAATTAGAGTCAATGGTAACAAAGAAATGCCCCGGATGCATGTTAGATTCATTTGGTTTTTAAGTCACCTGGAGAAAGACTTTCAATGGCTAGGCTATCAGAGGTTAGTCTCCCCAGGTTCAGAGACATGATACTGATATTTCAGGACAACTGATATAACTGCTTCTCCAGGCCTTCATTTACAGCAGCAAGGACTGTGTTTGGATTTTAAAAGACTTACTTAAAAACCCCTAGGCTCTATCCACCAACTTAGAAAAATGAAACTCAACCTCCAGTTACTCAGTGAGCCAAATTTCTCAAGCTGAAAATATGTATAAATCAACTTAATGTACAATAATATTGCTACTATTGAAAGAAAAGACGTCCCATGGGATGACAGATGTACAAAACTGGATTTTTAATGTATGGAAGTAACTAGGTCATAGTCCTGTTCACTGATGTCTCTGCGAGACAGCTGTTCCCCATCTGATTGCTACACTCCTCTGCGGGAACACCTCATTCACTGCTCAAGACTGTGAAACCTTGTCATGTACCAACACTCAGTTCAAGCTGCCTCCTTCCACTGCCTTCTCTGCCACTGGCTAATTGAAGTGCTGCTAATGGCTGCTGTTCCTTCCTCTCACCTGTGTGTGCAGCACGGAAATCCAGCACAGTCCCCTTGCATATATGAGCCCTAGGCAGACTTTCCTGTATCTTAGCCCACAGAAGACTTCTTTGCAGTCTCTCCATTCCATAGCATTTGGGAGACTCAAGTCCCCTGCACCTTCTCTACTCTGTAATTTCTATACCAAAAAACTGGAAGCTGCTGCATCATTTTAAGGTTATTGTGCACAGTGGACATGCTTAGGCAACCCTAGCTGCTCTAGATTTGCACTTACCAGCATTGCAAACCTTCCTCATTTCATTATATGCTTCCTTCAGTAAAATTCTATCTAAAAAATAATCAGACATTATTAATAAATGTGTTTCAAGCTTGTTCATAGATCCCTTTCATTTTCCCTTTACTCCAGAAGTAAAAAATTACTTCTCTTTTTAAAACCTCCCCTACTGGAACTCTTGAGATCTGCAGGAGAAGGACAGAGATGTTCAAGACTTGACCGAACGGCTGGAGTCCAGTCACCAAGAGATAATGAACTTGGAGAACATGAGTCG
>JAOXXN010000265.1:48686445-48698051 GCA_026770055.1 Myrmophylax atrothorax | reverse complement strand
GAGTATGCAACAGGGTGAGTTCTACAGTTGCTGGAAAAGTGAGCCTGAACACCATTGAGAATTCAGAAAACACAGTATCTTTATTACCAGGAGTGACTGAATAACGGGAACCCAAAGAGAAGGGAGAGAGAAAAGGAGAGAGACCAAGGCAATAAGCCCAAACGTGTAAGCACCCCACTCACCAAAGAGGTACTCACGTAAGGTTGTCTTACCAACTCAGGACACTCCTTCGAAGGCAGGGACTACATCTTCTAGGCATTGTCAGACAGCAGATGTCCCTGCTGTCTTTTTTGGTGAAAAAGCCACCAACACCAAGAGCACAAGCCCTCTCACCTTTTACTGAACCAGCTAGAGGCATCTGCCTAGGAAGGTGAGGCCACCACCTCCCAGGAAGAGATTGCAGACCCTGTTGCTCTCTCTCTCTCTCTTCCTCCTTGCTCTCCCCCCCTCAGCTCTCCTCCAAAGGCTGTCAACCAATAGGAGAGACTCGAGTAACTTTAGTTTATGCAAAGTCTGTCTTCAAGGACAAAGCTTTCACTCTATCAGCTTTTATTCCCTAAAACTTGGCAGGAAAAGGATACATCTTTTTCAAAGATGGCATTGGCAAAAACACAGACCAAAATGTGAACACTTTTAATTCCTGACACAGAGTACAAATGAGATAACAATTCAATGCTTTTAAACCATATATATTAATAGCTTAGTTTTAAGAAAATTGAGCATCTGCAGGATGATTTGTACTGCTCTGATGAGAGTTGTATGTCTCAACACTACTGATCAAGTTGCAAGGTGCTTTTCACATTGTCTTTTACTATAACTATACTTCATGCTGAGAGGCACACGAATAATGTCCAGCATTCATTGGAGAAGATGCCATGTCTACTATGACCAATAAATACTCATGTACATTTCTATTAATTTTGCTTTCAGGGGCCTTCAAGCCAGCCTGTTTTGATCTTGTGCCATATATTTAGAAAAGGCCTAAAGCTGAAATTCACATCAAAATGAGGGAACTGTCTTCAACACTCACGTTTGTACAGGACTTTCTAACATCATAGAATTTATCCATAAACAATGTCCTTCTTATGTTTAAAACCTTGATTTTTTTCCTATGTTAGAGAAACTTTACAGAGTGGAGAGCGGCAAAGGAGTGAAGCCTTTCCGACCAGACCTGACTTTGGAGACAGTGGGAGAAAGACAGATGGAAGTAAGCTAATAATTAACTAGGCCATTTTCTGGGTGAAGGGTGGAAGTTCTGGCCAAACTAGAGCCCATTATCATGGGAATGTGAAAGCTATGCATTTTATGCCAAATGCCCTAACTTTGTGGGAAGAAATGGTGTTCTCTAGTTGTTACCAGCAAGGTGGAATACAACTCATGGAAATTGTTTCACTGGAAAGAAATAGTGATTTATATGATACCACTCTTCTGACCTATTTTAGGTATCTTTGAAATGGGATGAATCACACCTTGAGTATACCTCTCTCCACTGATTATATAGTCCCTAGGGCTTCTTTCTCAGGTTGAAATGTCTGTATTGTAGACATCCACATATTCAGCAATGAACCCCATTTGTTTTGGCTAAATCACCAGCTTCAGAAAAATCCCAAACTCAGGGTATTGGAAATATAATTACCACAGCATTTACCTCCATGTCAATAACTGTATCTGACACCAGTTGCAAGACTGGATCCATTTACTTGCCTTTCATTTATGTATTGCAAATTCAAGTTAAGATCAGGTCACTAGTCATCACAGAGTTAAGTTTAAGATGCCTGCAATGAGTGTTCTAACCATAGGTTCAAGACAGTTAGTCACACAATTTAATATGCTGCCAGTCAAGAGTAACCGGAAATTCCCTAATGAACCAGTGCTCTTTAGCACTACTTTCTGTCTGTATCCATAACTCAGGTGAACTTTCCTTAAATTTTTGTTTGAAGGTGTATACTCTAGTGAAGAGCTGCTGGGAGGAAGATCCAGAGAAAAGGCCCGACTTTAAGAAAATTGAGAGTACTTTGGCTAAAATATTCAGGTAAGCAGCAGGGGCAATGTTTTAAGATGCTCCAAACTCCTCCTAAGTGTTAGAAAGCTCATATTTTTAAGTGTGTAAACTGATGTGATTATGATTCAGTCAGTGGAAAAACCTGGTGTGTTCACTTATATCCTCTTTTACTCTTTGGCTGAAAAGTAGGGAAGCATGTGCATACGTATACGTACACATGTGTATGATGTACTAGCTGAGTGAGGATAAGGCGATCACCATACCGCAAATTGGTACATTGTGAAAGTAGCAAGCTGGATAATTAGAGATTTAAACTATTTAAGTAATTCACTCCCTGTCTCTAGTCAAGAGTTGGATAGTGACTCACATCATCTAAGTTTCGGGAAATGAATGCACATAGATGTTTGGAGCATGATTTGAGAGTTTGGATGGTCCCAAATTAAGCTGACTGGAAATGTTGGGTCGTAACTCACAAGAAGTATTCATTACAGGGCTTTGATGGTACAAAGTTGTGGGAAAATAATAGGGGCCATAGCTGGACAAACCCTATGGGGTTATACTGGCCTTTCACCTGGACAATGCTGCATTGTTCCTTAAGAGTTTGGTATGAATTAATTGTTTTGATGACCAAACAGTGAGCTTTTAATCACTTCTCTTGGGCAATTGCTCCCCTGTTTTTAAAGCTCTCCCCATCAACAAACCTCAACAGTACTTGCATGATTTTACACTTTACATGGGCAGAAGGACAACTGTACTATACATAACTGAATGTATCAATTGAATAATCTTGCTGCAGCTGAATAGAAAGGCCTCCTGGTTCATGTCCTAAGCCTCCATCCTACAAAAGCCAAGAGGCTGCCTCTTGCCACACGCAATACGATGATCTCCTTGTGGGGGCCTAAGGTGTTGCATCCCTGACATAGAATTTGTCTAAAGTAGGAGTGATTTTAAAGTCCAGTAGGATACCATACAAATCTGACTCTTCCATTCAGCCTGGTCCCATCTACTTTCAGACTGCTTTGGCAAGTGCAGGCTGCCCAGACAAACAGGGTTTTTTTGGGTGGCCCATGTTACCATACTTCTGCTTCCAGGGGTTGTTTGTAGGCGGGAGTCGGCAGGATCCTGTGAGCAAGACTGCCCCAGGGGCTGCTATTTGTTCTGCTATATTCTGTCTTCTAAATACACAGACCCAGATTGTCTCAATCTTTCTGGCTGAAATCCTCCTCTAAACATCATATGCAATTTTTTACCTACTATTTTTAGCTCCCTATCAGAATTTGAGTTTCTCAGTTGCTTTGTACAAATGAATGTTCATGGACTACCCAAGGTAATATGAAATTGACAATATTATCAGGGCTAGGTGATAGATGGGTGCCTTAAGAACTACCAGTTTCAACTGACAAACGTGGATCACTGACTTTCAATTCATATACATAAGCCCTCCAAGCAAGTAAAAGAATGATGCACTTGAGGCATTTTGCATTCTAACTACATGGAAGTCGAACACTGGAGAAGTTTCCTGTTGCTCCTTTCTTTCCTCTTTTTGAGTGCTCTCAACAGTAAATGTCTATCAATCTTTCTTCTTGACTCCTGTGTGATTCTGTTATTTGCAGTAACTTCCATGGCCAGACCAACGAAAGCTACATGGATACCCTGATCCGGCGTCTACAGATGTATTCCCGGAACTTGGAACACCTGGTGGAGGAAAGGACAGAGCTATACAAAGCAGAGCGAGACAGAGCAGATAGACTTAATTTCATGTTACTTCCAAGGTAACTGGCCAGGAGGATTTTTGCTGGCATTTTATTTACACGTATCACCTGGTTCTTGCAGAGTAGGGGATGGCATTGGTGCTAATGTTCTATGTCCCTCCCCTCTATTCTAATCCTGCTAGGAAAGAAAGAAGCAGCAGCTGTCCCTGGGCTCTCCACCCCATGGTGGAATTTCATTTCAAGATAGTATTGGGACCCATAATCTTCCTCAACATTTCTTCATGCACAGGATCCCCCTTTCCAGCACAAGCCTTTTTTTCACTGCTTTCCTTGGAACACACAGAGCTCTCCCCTCATCACAGAGCTCTGTTCTGCTGCAGCACTTGCTAGGCAGAAAGTGTGTCTTCAGCTGGAGAGCAGGAGTGCAGTCCAACTTCAGGCTAGGGTTTAGCAATGCAACAGAGTCGCTGAGGTCGGCTGGGCCATACTGGGTTAGATGGATTCTTTAGAGTATGGTATAGGATAAGTATTATTGATATTCTAATATTGGTAATACCAGTAATTTTGGCATTGCAAACATCTGGAATAGTAAAACTATCCTGTTACGTCATTACTATTTTCAAGGGTATTTCAGTAGTCAGAGTATTGATTTTATCTTAAAAAAAGATATAATCTTTTCATTGATTCATCTTAAAAAAAATCCAGTTTTAAAGAAAAATCTGAAATGATCTGGCTGTATAGACAGTGTGACAAGGAATCCATGTCTCCTTCCACTCTTTGTTGTTTTTGCTACTCTATCATTGTCTCATTGTAGATGAAACAGAGCATTGTGCAAACCCTGTAATTCTGGGTCTCTTTCAGTTATTCTCTTCTAATATCTCCACTAGGAACAGATATTTTCCTGGATTTAGAATTTCAAGAAAATGAAGGTCCCTCTGAATTGATATTAACTGTCATGGTATTGAATTTTTTTTTTCCATAAAATTATCCGACTATGGTACCTCATCTGGTATCAGGATGAGGTAATGTAATTATCAGGATAATTGTCAGTTATCAGTAATTTACTTCTACATTGGAAAAACATAAAAATATATCTGTTCTTATTGAGTGTATGAGTAGAATGTAGGTCTACATGTCAGAAATTTTAGAATTTCTGCTTAAAATTTGACTTAATATCCCTATTTCTGGCCTTAACCAAGAAGCTCAGCTGTCTATGTCTCAGTTTCCTCATAGCTTTAACACACTTGGATTTTGTAAGGCTGTATCAAGTTAATTACCATTAGTAAGTTCTTTGAGGTTGCTGGATGAAAGGCACTATGGGCATCTAAAAATGCAAATACCGTGGCAGTTTTCAGCAAACTATTTGATGTTTCCTACATAGAAAGCAATGATGTGGTTGGGTTGCATGAAAAAATACCTTTAATAGTAAACACCACTCATCTGTCTTCCTACCTTCTCATTTCCACAGGCCAGTAGTAAAGTCTTTGAAGGAGACTGGCCTGGTAGAGCCAGAGCTATTTGAAGAAGTCACTATCTACTTCAGTGACATCGTTGGCTTCACCACACTCTGCAAATACAGCACCCCTATGGAGGTGGTAGATATGCTGAATGATATCTACAAGAACTTTGACCACATTCTTGACCATCATGATGTTTACAAGGTGATTAGCTCTGCTCAGTTAACAGCCAAGGGACATAAAAATCAAATTGCATAATGTGGTGGATTTGGGACTCTGCCTTCTAAGCAAAGACAAAAGAGAGAAAACCAGGTCAGGATTACCTCATTTCAATATGCTTTCAGTGTGCCTGCTTACACCAAATTTTCTATACTATGTGGTCATAGATTCATTAAAAGGAATGCTGGGTATAAACACTCAAATACCCAAATGGTGTCAGGTACCTTAAACTAATCAATCCTTCTCCCCAGAAAATAAATACTGAATAATAAACAGGAGGATCTGATAAAACCTTTTGGCTTTGAACTAAGTGTGTACTTTTCGATGTCTGCAGTTAGTGAGTTCTAATTTTGTTTCCACAGGTGGAGACCATTGGTGATGCCTACATGGTGGTGAGTGGTTTACCCAAGAGGAATGGCAACCGGCACGCAGTAGACATCTCCATGATGGCTTTGGACATCCTCAGCTTCATGGGATCTTTTGAACTGAGACATCTGCCGGGTCTGCCTGTTTGGATTCGCATTGGAATTCACTCCGGTACACAGCAGTGCTAGATGAACAATGACAATGTTGGGTTTTTGAACAGACCTGACTCCCATACAGGATGTGGTAGTACCTCATACACAATTGCTCTCCTCGTGAGGAATCGGGTTGAAAAACATGGACCTGGAGGAAGAGCAACACATAAAATATCACTGGTTTGCTCCTCTGTAGTGAAATAACACATTCATTCACAGTTTAAGTCAGTATCTAGGATGAGCAACTGCTATTGTTCCTGGTATGATTAAACCAGTTGTTTCAAATAAGCCTTCATAGATTGTTCCTCCCTGACCAAAGTGCAGATCAGTCATGGCCAGCTATGTTCATCTATACAGAAAAATACAGGCGTGTGTTTTATGCTTTTGGAGGCAAAAGTTCTGTCAAGCCTGTGCAGGAATTAATGTTTTGATTTATCTATAAAAATGCTTATTGTCAAAGGGGAACTCCAGATAGCTCAATAACTGTGGGAATTCATCACCTGAACCCCCGCTGCCAGGGAGGAACATATCAGAGAAAGTCAGTGAGGCACTGGAAAACAGCTTGAGGCTCCACTATGCACTTTTCCATAATGAAGTTTCTTCTGTTTTTCTCCTGCTTCCAAACCTGACAGTTAATAACTGGATTTTTTTTTTCCTGCATAGAAATTGTGCTTAAATACAATTAACACTGTTCAGCTGTGTCCTTTTTATGCTCTTATTAGATTATGCAAGACTAATAGAGCTAGTCTTGGTTTGGAGTGGAAGGAAAGACCACAAGAAACTGTGGGAAATGAGGTACAGAGTATTGCCATTGGTGAGAAATGCAGAGCTCCAGCAGGCACTGCACTGCTCTGCAATAGCGAGACACCTCCCAAACAAATTGTCTCCTAATCCATCTTTTTTAATGCTCTGCATCTCATTTCTAGGTCCATGTGCGGCTGGTGTGGTTGGAATAAAAATGCCTCGTTACTGTTTGTTTGGAGATACAGTAAACACAGCTTCGCGGATGGAATCCACAGGCTTGCGTAAGGAGTTAATTTTAGCTGTCACTGTAACGGGACCAAAGGCTATTGGTTAGTTTGTGACTGAAGTGTCTGTTTCCAGCTGAGAATAATATATTATCATCTTGCAGAAGTTTTAGAGATAAAGAAGCCCTATTTGTTTTCATTACCAATTATTTAACTGTCCAAAGTGACAGTGGGCACTTCACTGGGCAGTGAAGAGCTGTTCCTTGTTCATGCTTCAGTGCTGGCAAGAGGCAGTTTGTAGACTGGTTCACTGCCTGAGTTTTTCTGGAAGACATGATACTTACGTGTCTGGAATTTAATTTTACTCTATGAACTGTAGATTTTAGTTTGACCTAGAATTGTATTACAGCTTTGTTGTGTGAATATACTGACTGTGTCTTTTAAGTTGAAGCAATTATGTCTTCATCATTAGGGAACTGTGCCAAGAGCCAGTTTTTCTTCCTTCTACCCAGTGTTTTCCCATTCTCTATATAGGTCACTCATGATTATTCTTTTCACTTTTGGCATCTAAATACTACAGATACCACTGTCACCTGTATTTCAGATCAATGGCTGTACCAGCTCCCTAGATATACTATGTAGTGGGGTCAGATTTTTTTGTACAGCAGTGTAATTGCTTCTCATTTAATTTAACTCTCAGAATTTATGTTGATAACAATTGAAGGAACTTCTGCTATAGCACCAGTTTTCACTTATGCTTAATAAGATTATGTGGTAAGTTTCCAGGTTGAGCTTTCATTGTCTCTATTCTTCAGCTTTAAGGATTCATGTAAATGGTTCCACTATTAACATCCTGAAAAGAACAGACTGCCAATTCCAATATGAAGTGAGAGGAGAAACGTACTTGAAGGTAACTTTTACCATGCACGTGCATGAACACAGAGAAGAGGGATAGCAAAAAGTATTATATAGCTGAGAGTACCCCGAAACTTAAGAGCTGGGGGAAAAGGGTTTCAGATCAATTAGTATTACAGTCTCTAATGTTTGAAGAGAATTCTATAAAGACAATGCAGGCAATGAAGAGCTCCCTAAGTCATAAATTAAATCATATAAAGATGTGGAGAATAAACGAAAGATGCCATTTGAAACAGAAAGTTCTGGAGTGAATTCTCTGATGAAAGGGAAGATGAATCTATTGCCAATTTTGCTCCAATATCTGACTGTCCCTCTACAAGGCATTTATTTCCATCTGTTACACTTGTCTGTCCTTGGGAGCTGATGGCAGGCAGCACAGCTCACCTCTCCCATGGCGTGTGTTTCAAGTCATGGAACAAGGGAGTGAGCGTGCAGCTGAATCTCTCCCTTTCTTCTCACCTCTGACTCACATTTAGTTCTTTGCCATCAGCATCTGTTACTGAAAACAAGCAGAGGCAAACATGGCAATGTGAAATACAGTATTATTTAAATAAATTAACTACAGGGAATTAAATTCTAATCCCAAAATTGTGCTTTCTTTTCTTTGTCATATATATTTAGGGCAGAGGAACAGAGATTACCTACTGGTTGACGGGTACTGAGGACAAGAAATACAATCTTCCAACACCTCCTTCTGCGTAAGATGATCTTTATATGTGAAAAGGGGAGAGAAATTCCCATTCTTTGTGCTTTAGCCTTCATTGCTCCTCCTTGGCACCTGTGGATTTTTTATACTATTGAACTTGTCTTCAATAGTTAGGTGCTTAAGAGTGTCTATACATATAAACATGTAATTATTCATGACATGGGACTATGTGTGTGCTAAAGGTTATTTGTTTATATAACCATTTAGCAGGTTCATTTCATTGGAAGGGAAGTAAGTCTTACAGGGCAAGTTGCTGATAAGTGTAAAAGATGGAAAGAAAAATGGAAAACATTAATATTCCCCAAAATTTAGTCCTAGTGGCACCTGTGTGTCAGAGTACAAGAAGAGGATAACCGCACCTGAATGTGCAGCTCTGTGTAATACCAAGGCTTGTGAGCCCTTGTAGGGAAATTTGTAGGTGGAATGAAACTTGCAGGACTTCAATCAGTCTTCTGTTACAGGAAGTGAACAAAGTCCCTGTATCACACAGGAATAAAGTCTTTAAAAATTGAATGAGAGCTTATTTTTTAACACACCAGGAAAAAAATATGAGGTTGCTGTCCTGTAACTGAGCCATCATTTTACATTAGAATTGCATAAAATACAGCAAGGGTTGTTTCTGAGAAACTATGCAAAACTGAAGTCAGTTGCATTTATTTAGTATGTATTTTGCATACAAGTACTGCATTATTTCCTGCAGACTCACTAAATGTGGAAGTTCCCCACTTGAAAGGCACAAGTAAATGTTACAGCTTACTTCTGCTGCAGAAGTTCTGAGTTTTACACAATGTGTCCATTGCACAAATAAAATTCTCTGCCCATTTATTCCTACTGCATCAGAGAAAACAGGAGGCTAAGCAAAAGATGAGGGTTTTCTCAGGGCAAAACAGAAATGATAAAATTTTTAATCTACTACAGAATCTCATGAACTTTGTTATTTTTCTAATGGAAAGTACCTGTGTGTGGGCTGAGCAGGAACTCCTGTCAAGACTACTTCTGGGGTGCATCTCTCTCATAAACTCAGACCTTTTTTAAAATTAGTATGATCTGTTAAGACTCTAAGAATTACCAAATTGGCAATTTTTCTGGAATTCAACTAGTGAAAGTACATCTTGAGCTGAATCACAGTGATGTTTTTGTTTTCACTCCCTCAGATAGCACTGTCCCTTAAAAACTATCATATGTGTGGTACTACAGCAAAAGCCAGATATACTGAAGAAATTTCTGGAAAGATGGCAACTCTGTTACTAAAGGCTACCTGAATTTGAATAGTGGAAGTGCTGGTGCCAGTAATGGTGTTGAGAGCTAGAACCTATTTTGATTGGGATTGAATCTAATTTGTGCCTTCCTTTTCATGCAAATGATCATGATTTTTTTTTGAAAGTCAATGATGAGAGAGCTACAGATCTCCTGTGCAAAGACACTCATCCATACTATCTGGAAAACTCATATAGAAATCCTGATTTCTATTCCCAAATTTGGTCCTGTCCACACTTTTTATCAGTAGTGTGTGAATGTCATTAAGACAGACAGGGGATAGAAATGTTTAAAAAACACTGGGGACCTGGCAATCACTAAAAACATGTGAATCACTGGCATTTTTTTTTTCATCCTGTTCCTTTCAGGGAGAACCAGCAGCGGTTACAAGATGACTTAGCAGAGATGATAACCAATAGTCTCCAGAAAAGGGAAAATGAAGGGTCCAAGGTGCGGAAGCTTTCACGGGTAGCCAGCTACCGATCGGGTACCCTGGAATACCTGCAACTGGTCAGCACAGAGAATTGTACCACATATATTTAAAACTGCATGTCTAGTATGACTCAAGAAGCTGCAGCAGCTCTCTGGAGAACTTCATGTGAAGGCTGGAGGCTTACACTTTCAGCCAGAGGGGAAAAAATACCTTTCCAAGCATCCTTTCTACCGTCTGACCTGATATCAGTAAATCAAACCTCTCTTTACGGTAACATTGAAATTGTTGGATGACTTCAGTAGGACACATGCAGCCAGATTTGAGGTAAATGAAAATATCTGCACTGGAGTCTGGAAAATAGTAGGGTTTTTTGTTTTAGTTAGTTTTTTTTAACTGTGATAGTCTGTTCAATAATCCACTTTTGAAAATATTCACAGTAAAACCTTAATTTGTCATGATTTTTAAATGTTGTATTTAATTTGTAACTTTTATTTGAAGAAAGATTTGCTGTAATATATTTCAAAATAACATCAAATATATCATATGTAAAACCTGGATATGTTGCTATTTTGCTTCTTCCTTTGTTTTCCCCTGTGCCTCACATGTTTTGTTTCATCAAGCTGACTTTGTTCAAGAGACAACACTTCTGTTATTTACACTGGGAGATTACTCCAGAAATATGATTTCCAGAGCTTACCCAAGTCTCCTGGGCCTGAAAAATGAAACTTTTTCCAAAACTAGACACTTTCATATATTTTCACAGCTTCTGCTTCTGCCCCCACACCAGAAGTGCAACAGAAATTAAGGAAATGAAATTATCTGAATTTCTTAACCTCAGAATCTTTCAGTTCAGCTTTTGGATGCAGTTGCACAACTAAGCAGGTTTTACTCAAATGACTCGCTCGTTAACTGACACCATGGCATTTATATCAATAAACAGCTTCAAAAAGCAACAAAAGCATAGAGGACACATGTAAAAGAAAATCGGCATTCATATAAAAAAATGAAATGAAACCAGCATTCATATAAAGAAATCAGTGAAACTTTTGCAAGGGCCTTTTGGTGGCTTTCAAAGCAGAGCTAATTCTTCCACCATTGTCAAATATGGGTCAGTATTTAAACCATAAAACTGGTGCAAAATAATTGGTTTTAAACAGCTTTTTTTTTTCAAGTAAACGCCAAAAATTTAAAAAAAAAAATTAAAAAGAGCAAGTGGGGGTTTTTTCTTTGTCAATATAAATTGGCTTTACAGGCGGTCCCGTGGTGTAAAGGAGAGCACTCTGGACTCCAAATCCCAAGGTCCTCAGTTCGAGTCTCAGTGGGACCGTCCCCTGGCAGTCATTGCCTCCCTGCCATCCCATCCCGTCACATCTCAGATGCTCAGCAGGGTCAGCCCCGGTTAGTACCGGGTGCTGTGAC
>JAOXXN010000265.1:48648026-48683317 GCA_026770055.1 Myrmophylax atrothorax | reverse complement strand
TTGTGCTCCCACTAGTTCTGGCTTTCAATGTAATGTGGGGGCACGGAAATCATTTAGGATGGACGCTTTGCTGTGGTGCTGTGGCGTACAGCGTGCTGTGACTTGGGACTTTAATGCTGGCTTGTGGGTATAGGTCACGGTCTGTGTTTTCAGAACTCTTAGAGAATCAGAATGGTTTGGGTTGGATGGGACTTTGATGGGGTCATCATGTTCCAACCCTCCTGCCATGGACAGGGACACAGTATTTCCCTCTTCCTTGGCTTTCAGCGAAGGTCTTAAGGGCTGAATGAAGTGTTTATCATCTAGGAATTTCCCAGTTAATTTATTAAATTGCCACAAAACAATGAGAAATTCAGCCGTTCCAATGTTTGCAAAATATTACAAGCATGTAATTTTGCGGATGGTCCAGTCCTACCTCATCTTGCAGATGTACTTTTCAAATTTTACCTGGATTGGCAAACACTTCAATACTTAAATTATCAGGACAGAAGGGGAGGTCAGCTGTGAATCTTGCAAAGGAAGTGAAAGTGGGTTTAGGGTATGAAACAGAAATCAGTTGGTTATTAGCTGAAACTAACACCATAATTGAAGTACTGGTAGAAAACTACTACAGAAAAAATAGAAATGCCTGCAGGCTATTTAATGAATTAAATGTAGCTTTCAACATTGTGAATTGTCTAGATTCCTTATTTTCTATTTTTTTTCCTCAATTAGTTCATTGTTCCTTAGCATTTAGAATGCCCTGAAGATTCTTCATCACAAAGTTTGGAAACGGTTTCTAGAGAATGTTCTTGAATAAAAATGTCTTAAATTGAGGTATTCTGGGATTAGTGAAGCTACTTGTGGAATGATTATTTTTGTTTCCTCTGTGAATGACCTATATCAGAGCCTATAACTGTTTTGGCAGATCTGCTGTGTTATCTAAGCTTTACTGCTAAGTATCTGTGTGCAAATGAAAACCATACGAGACTGAAACTCTTAATTGATAGTTCACATTTGAATATTGCCTTTCTCTGATGCAAGCACAAATCAGGGGATTAGGCTTCAAATAATGACAGGCCTGTTGGAAGCAAATTGAAAAATTACTTAGACCTGAAATGCATGAGGAAATAGGATGAATTAAGGCCAGTAGAAGGGAAAACACAAACACCTTACATTCAAGCAGATCAAGAGAGCATTTACTCCTTTATTTGAAAATTACTGGGCTTTGTGTTAATTTCTTGTGTGATTTAAGCTAATCTCTAAAGAAGCCCTGAAGTACTTAATATTTGTTTTGTAATGGATTCCAATCATAACTGTATTTTGAAATTCCACTTGTTTTTTAGAGGTAACCAGCCTTTTTATAATAGTTAAAAGGATGGTTCTTAACAAAAAAAAAGAAAAAGACATGGACTTGGTAGAACAGGACCAGACAAGGCCACAAAGATGATCAGAGGGCTGGAGCACCCCTGCTCTGAAGACATTCTGAGAGAGCTGGGGTGGTTCAGCCTGGAGAAGAGAAGGCTAGGAGGAGACCTCACTGTGGCCTTCCAGCACCTGAAAGGGCTTATGCAAAGAAGGGAGAGGGACTGTTTACAGAGGCATGTAGGGGTAATAGTTTCAAACTGCAAGAGGGCAGATTTAGATTAGATGTTAGGAAAAAGTTCTTTACTGTGAGGGTGGTGAGGCGGGGGATCAGCTTGCCCAGAGAAGCTGTGGATGCCCTGTACCTGATGTGTTGGAGGCCAGGTTGGATGGGATCCTGAGCAACCTGGCCTATGAAAGGTGTCCCCGCTAATGGTATGGGGTTTGGAAATAGATGATCTTCAAGGTCCCTTTCAACCCAAACCATTCTGTGATTCTGTACAATTTTTAATGGGAAAATAGGCCAAGCTCTAGGAAATTACAAAATTGATCAGAAACATCTTTATTTCAGGTTGATGTGAAATATATAAATGCTATGCAAAACTAGTTTTCAGTGAAACAGGAGAGTGATGCCTTCCTTATTTAGTGGAACATTTATAGGTGCAATCTGTGAAGAACAGGTCTACCAAAAAAAAAAAGCTTCACATTCAAACAGCTATAGGTGAACATACAGATTAAAATTACTGGTTAAGGAAGCCAGTAGTTTTCATATTTGTAGGAGATGCTCACAGTTGTTAATTTAGCTTGTTACATGTGACCTGACCGGTGTTTCATTGCTTGTGAGTTGACTTATATCTCAGACTAAAGAAAAATATGGGTATTATTTCTCACCCCCTGACCTTGTAGTTCTCCCATCTGCAAGGAAGTGTTCTACTCACTTCTCCAATTACAAAATCCCATAGTCTAACTACATTCATGTATGTTTTAAAAACGACTTATGGCCGGGAAAGGATAAGAAAAAGCCCCTATTGCGTATTGCCAAACAAATTTTACTGGCATTCTTAAGGCATATCAGGTGTTATTTTTTTAGGTATAATTTATTTAAGAAATACTACTGAGAGTTATCAAGTAGTGTGTTTGTTAGATGGTCTTGGGCCATGTCTGTACTGCTTTTCTTTCATTCTTCATCTTCTCTGTTCTGTTCTTTCATTGCAAATTACTGCTATTCTTTCATGTGTCCTTCAGCATATGCTGTCCTCTTGTGTTTCATTTTGCCTCAGTCCTCTTGCTTAGTATTGCCTTTAATTGCTTTCTCCATGTTCTCACAAACATGTATGTTTTTTCACTCTCCTGCTGCCACCAAATAAAAGACAATCTCTAGTTTTAACATAACCTTGAAAATGCCTGTATTGACCCAAAAAGGCAGAGAACAGATTTGGCATTGAAACCTAAAACCTAAGGGGACTACCACCACCTCCTAGTCATGGCTGGTAGATGTTCCTTTTTCCATTATTTAGGAAATAATCTTGACAAAAAGCAGGTACTTCTTACTTGCTATGGCAATTCCATCACTCTCTCAACTGAAAGGTCTTATTTTTGGTTATGTATTTGGCAGAAGATTTGATGCATTTTTAAAAGCAGGCAGTTTGAGGAAGGATTCCCACTTGTCCTTACTGACTGCAGAAAGGAGAAGGAACTCTTATTTCCAAGCTATTCAGCCATTGTGCTTCTTTTCTGCTTCTTTCTCCCACCACACATGCACTGGTGGTTGTGGTGGAACTGTGTGTTGCTGATGCTGTGCCGTTCTGGCTGGCTCAGTGCAGGAAGGGGTGGGGTGATTCCACTGACCTTCCCTATCCCCTGGGATTTTGACTCATTCATTGCAGTAAATCGCGTGTTCTTTGGTGGTTTATTTAGGTTATTCCAAGCAACGCTGTTGTGGAATAGTCACAAATTATCTCAGGTTTTTTGTGTTCTTCAGAGTCCTAATAGGCTGCATACTCTGAAGTCTTAACTTTGATGATAAAAGGATGATCTGTAGGTTTATGGAGATGTTGCATTTGATTTATGTGAAGGAATTTACCAATACAACTGCTGGGATAAGAGATGCTGGGGCCCTTGCCTCACCATCCATAAATAAATGTAAGAATGCCAATATTATTCACGGGAAAGGCTCCTGTTTTTTTAGAACTCAAATGGGATTGTTTGGAAATGTGCAGTTGCTTCTTGTATACCTTATTCCATATCATACTTCAGTTCAGGAGAGTCTTCTTGGGAAAAATAGCCCTGCTGGTTTAGATGAACACAGAACAAAATTGTAACCCACGAGGTGGTAGGTAGCAAATGCTTTGATTCCATTGTAGTGTATTTGTATTTGAAGTGTGCACAGATTTATAAGCTTGTAGTTTTAACTCTAACTGCATCAAGGTGAGATGAGATGATGAGTGACTGAAAAAAGAAGTCAGTAATAGGAAATAGTGTTTTCCAGCATTATCATTAAACTACATCTATGACAGCTACCTTGATGCTATTCCTCTAAGGGCCTCTCAAGGTTTGTTGCAAATTATCCTGTAATTTAATGTTCCCCCTTCTCTCCCATCCTCTTTGAGTCCTGGTTTTCTTCAGTTTAAATATGTCATGTACTGAAGTTGGGGCAGGACAAACCCCAAGGGTAATTGAAAAGTTTGTTCTGACTTTTGAAAATAGCTCTGCCTGTTATGCTCTGGCAGAGCATAAAACAAAGAAACCCAGCCTGCTGTGCTCGAGTACCTGTGTCAGATAGGCCTGTCTGGCATTTTCCTCAACTTTCTTTACAAAAGAAAGGAACACCTATTTTGCTTTAGGCAGAAGAAAGTTTCTCTGACATACCTCTTTAGTTTGCAGGCACTAATAACAATGCCCAGCTGCCCTGGTTCCTCTTGACTTCCTGCCACCTTTCTGTAGCCTCCTGAAGAGATGGAGAGATGACCATGCTTTGCCTTGCTTTGTTCATGCTCTTTTTATCCATTCCTCAACAACTTTGCATACTGGGCACATGGGCTGTCTCTCCTCTGGCCTGCAGTGGGATTCTTGGTTGGAATCAGCTTTCCCGTTTACTGCTGGACAGGCAAGTTGTGTTCTACACTTACCCTTTGCACCATTTCTCAGGACCTGCCTTTCCCTGACTTTTTTGCTGTGCAAGCTTCAGCTTTGTAGAGTGGCCCTCGGCTCTCTCCAGTGATGATGCTTATCAGCCTGCTCTTCTGTTACAGATTTTTCAGTCTGGGTGATTCCCATGTTCACCCTTAACCTAAAGTAGAAATTACTGTATGTATTACTAGAAGATAGTAAAGGAGACAACAGAAAACTAAGCACACAGCTGCTGGAAGAGTTACCCAAGTCTGTCATGTGTCAGTCCTTTAAATAGCCTCAGTACCTGGCAGATGAAAAACATGTTTTTAAACACTGTGTTCTAAGTCCCTGAAATGACTTCATCTCTAAATAGTCATATAACAACTTCTTTTCATAGAATGGGAGAAAAAAACCAAAGTTCTTTCACTGCTAAAATTCTGGTTATACTAATGTGTTTTCTGTTCCCATGAGAAATGTCCCTGGTACATCACGAAGACTGACCTAGTGTGCAGTGGTACAGAATCTAGCTAGAAGCTGGTAACAAGTGGTATATACCAGTGTTTGTTATTGTTCACCATCTTTCTTAATGACCTGGGTGGTGGTGTTGGGGGGCAGAGCGTACCCTCAGCAAGTTTGCTAAAATGGACTAGAGTTGGACCAAGGGTTGGACTTGATGATCTCAGAGGTCTTTTCCAACCTAATTGAGTCTATGATTCTATGATAAGCCAGAGGGCTGTGCAGCCATTCAGAGGGACTGTTTATGAGTTTATCCCTTAAAACTTTCCAAATAATTCTGGGAACTCTGACTCATGATTTATTAAATGTTTTCATTTTTCAGTTACAGTAGTAGTGATTTGATCAGTCTTGAATAAAGACCGGATCTAATCAGAATTGTAGAGTGTGGGGGGTTGGAAGTTTTGTTTATTTGTTATTTTGGAAAGCAGTTTACCTTTCTCTTTGTTCTTCAGCTCAGCAGGATTAAAACATTGGTATGTTTCTTAAAACAGCAGTCCAGGTGAAAGTGTGAGCAGTCTGCCCTGACTTCCTGTTCATTTCATGCTTGGGATCGATTCTATTCCAGATGGGTGATGGGCATTATGTGTCATAAAAAGGATTGCATACCTGTGGTGCTTTTGACTTTAAGCTTGTGATCCGCTGGGTCCTAGTGCTTCTGTTATGCCATGTCTAGGATTACTTGCCCAGAAAGTCAGTTTTGAAAACTTTCGCAACTTTTTGAATTTGTAGTTGAAAAAGAAAATCCAGAGTAGTTTATGAACCTTTGCAGTTGCTGGGGCATGCTGTCTTCTGAAGCTGTTTTCAGTAAGATTTGTATAGGTTGTCTTCTGGACCAGGTAAAGAAATTCTTTTTTGAATTTTATGTCAACACTCAGGTATGTTGGAGCTCTACACTGAAAGAGGTGTAGACAATTTCCAGAAGAATAATGTGAGAGTATTTAGTTGTGCACTTTTGTAAAACTCCAGTTAGTTCTCATGCCTTTTTTCAGTACATTAATGTTAGTGTTAATCTCCATGGTAGAACTAAAGCTGATGGAGAGGTATAAAATGAACTTTTTAAAGTTGCCATAATATTGCCTTGACTTTTCAGTATTGGATAGGAAATACCTACTTATGTTTGTTTGTTTCCCTTGCCCCCTTTCTTATCCACCATAGAAATCCGCTATGCAACTGTATACTGGAATAGAGCTGAAAAAACACTTCAGGTCAGGAATACGCTGGACAGGAGTGGAGATGCTTATGGTTTCTACAACAACAGTATACAGACAACAGGTTGGGGAGTCCTGGAGATCAGAGCAGGCTATGGCAGTCAGACCTTAAGCAATGAAGATATCATGTATGCTGCTGGCTTCTTGGAAGGCTATCTCACAGCTCCGTAAGTATCTCAGGAAGCAGCTCAATTTGTGACACTTCAAGTGGATTTCTATACTTGTGAGGTTTGTTTGTTTGGTTTTGTTTCCTGTAAATTCCCATCCATTAAAATTAACCATACATTTTGCAGCTGTGTGCTGTTTTTTTAATTAGTAGCAGGCATGAAATACAGCTGCTTTGTTATGGGATCAAGATGTGCCCTCTCCTTCTCATTCTGCAGGCTCTCCTGACACTTTGGTGGGATAGATGGGTACTGTATCTATGTTACTGATTAACTAATGTAATCACAAAATAATGTATGTGTAAGGAAGTACATAAACCCTGTGGTGTAAATAATTGCAAAAGGGGTAGCTAAAAGAGTAGTTATTTCCCCAGACTGTAGTTAGGTGACTGGCCAACAGCAGGTGAGACAGTTGAGAGCAGATCAGGCAGGTGCTAGCGAGGTCTGCAGAGCTTCCTTAAGGACCTTTCCTAGCAAATGCTGTCAAGAAACTGGTGGGGAGCAGCTTCACGGTATGAGGAGTTGTCTTGGCCAGCCTAAAAGAAATAAAAATGTACTGATAAGCCTGAAGGCAGTCAGGTGTTATGTCTAGAAGGGTCAGTGTTCTCCTGAAAGCCCTGAGGGTTTGAAGCTCTCCCGCTGTGAGAACTGACTGAATTTTGTGTTTGCTATGAATCCAGAACAGATTTGTTGGTTTGTTTTTTTTTTTTTAATAAAACAAGAACAAACAAAAAGTCCCCCAAACCCAAAATACATAACCCCGAACAACAGCCAACTGAAAAAAATAACTCCCAAACCTTGTTCTTTCCTTGACTAAGTTGGATGGTAGAATAACACTGTGAAATACTCACTGGTGGCAGTGCAGGATGATCTTAAGGGTCTTTTCCAACCTAAATGATTCTATGATTCTGTGTAGCTGGTGATATAGGTAAGAACATTACACATGGCTTTCTGTTCAACAAGCTACATCTTTTCCTATGACTAAGTTGGTAGAGGAAAAGAAAAATTCCCAGATTCTGATGCATGTTTGGGCAGTGGTTGGGAAAGGTTTGTGATGGCTGCAGTGACATGAATTTTGCTTTATAAGCTTTGCTTTCAGAACACGAAAATAAATTTCCATAGGCTGTGTTGGACAAGCCAGCAAGGGAGGGTTATCTGAACATTTGTCAGATGTGGCTTCTGGATTATGTAATATTCATCTAATTAAGAAGATCTTTTAAGATCAGTTAATATTTATGGATAGTTCTGTGATCGTATGATAATGTGACTCTTTAGTAGGCTCTGCTGGCAGGGCAGCTGGGTCTCTGGAAGCATATAAAGGAAATTCAATACAGTAATACTTGTCAGAAACAAAACACTTCTGAGAGGGAGAGTAAAGGAATCCTAGGGTTTTGAGCACACAACCTGTACTCCAGGCAGGAAACAAAATGAAATACATGAGAGATCTGAATGTGGATTATTGGATTATTTGGCATGAGAGGTTCCTATTTTGCACTGTTCAATCCGTTTTTGTAAACTGTGTCTGGATCTGGGGGATGGTAGCATAACATTGAGAATATTGTTAAAATTGGATATTGCTCAGCAGATTTTTTTCACCAAGGCTTTACCTAGTTGTATTCATCTCTTAAGTGGTTAAGCTTAAGCTTTGTCATACTATAGGTAGCTCAGGCCATGCTAAGTCTGATTACATGTCAAGTAGTGTTCCAATAGCAAGAACTCACATCCTGTTTCTCTTTTGTCTCCACTGTAGATTTATGTCTTCCTGGCTTTTAAACAAACTTAAGGATATGCCTGTTCCTTTAAATGTGATTTGAATGTGAAACACTGTCTCCAGAGGCTTATTTGCTCTCATAGTCTATGCTAAGTTGTAGAGGAAGGAGATTTTCCCCTTTAGTTTTTATTTTTCCCCTGTAGGTGTTAAGTGAAGATTCACAGAAGTGAAGTTAAATGCAAGTTATTCTGCTCAAGGCTTTCACCTTCTCCAGGTTTGGTGCTTACTGAGGTTGGTTCTGAGCCGTGGCTGTTGTTGCTGTAGGGCTACCAGCACTGGGTGGCCCTTTGTAGAGAAGTGAATATAGCAGAAATAGCAATGAACAGAGATCCTAAAATCTGTGGAAGTGAAGCTGAGAGTTTATATCAGTGTGGAAAAGTAGGGCTTGAGACTTTGGGTTTTTAAACAAAGTGGGCAATTCAGCTGTTTTAAAGGAGATTGTGTGAGAGTAGATAAAAATGCAAAACTAGAAGTAGCTAAAGCCTTTTCTGGGGAAACTTTTTGACAAAATCCACAGGGAAATACTCTGAGAAGTACAAGACCTGAAAATGCTTACCATCACTGAAATGGCTGTCAAATATTATACATACCGTCTGAATTTGTTTTTTTTTTGCTATGTCCTTGCCCCATTGTACATCTGTAAATGCAGTGGAAGCATGTTTCTCTCTGGGGGTTATGAACATCAGCTCTTTCTGTCAGGTCATGTAAAGCTATTTTGGATAAAGGAGGTTTTTCCACAAGCTAAGAATACCTTTCCAACATGCTTCAAGTCAGGAGCAGAGATGAACTAGTCATGTGCTCTCTTGACCTCTGAGAAGACAGAGAACCTATTACTTCAAGTTTTAGCTGCGTGACCTTGGTGGTGTTTCCTTTGGCAAACTGTAGCTAATGAAGCCTTTTATACATGGTGTTTGCAATTTCTTGAATTGCAGGAGTAGAGAGAACTTATTAAGGCTGCAGATACTAAGATTGCTCTTAGAGCTCCATTTCTCCTTCATCTTGCCTAGAAATTCATAGGATCCTAATTAACATGCAGGCAGAAGTTCTATCTTTTGTCTTTTGAAGTAGCACTGGGAACAGCCTTTTTCAGTCTGTAACTCTCTTCCCATCAGACTGCTGGGCCCATTCAGCCTGTCTTCGGGGAAACTCTATAGCACCATCACAGTGTCCCTTATGAGAAGGTGTTTTAGAAACTCATTCCAGTTTTGCACACATTAGTGCCCAAAGTAGCTGCACTCAGCTCAACCTTCCTTTGGAAGGCCTTGGTAACATCAAGGGAGACTAAGTATGTGTTTAGCTTTGGGGAAGGCTTTGTTTACATCAACAGCCACTTAGCTGCTGGAGTGAAGACTCTGGTGTCAGGTGCCTGTACAAGCACCTCAGGTGGGTCAGGCACAGCCCTCCAAAGTGAAGACATTGCTTTGGTGATTGAGCAGCCCTTTAGCACATGGCTGCCTGTCCTCTTAACAGCTCCAAGGTCTCCAGCTGTCTTGCATCCATATGTGGTAGTGACTCACCCTGAAACCCTGCTAGGAAGAGCTCTGATGTGAAGGATTAATAGGAAGGCAATGCTGTGTGCCTGATCACAGGCTGAAGCGCAGGTTCCTGCAGAAGCTGTCGGACGAGCAGGAGCTGCTGTTTGGCAGTGCCTGCAGCTTGGAGACCTTCAGGAATTCTCAGCTAGCTCAGTTCTCACGTTACACTTAGGGCATGAAGGAGAGTTTTGAGACACAGCTAGGCTTCATCATGTGAGCAAAAGAGTGACCAAGTATCTCTCTTAAAAGTATATGCTTTGCCCTTAGTAGGAATCTAAGCTGACTGTAAAACTACCAGAATATTAAAAAAAAAAAGAGAGCATGTGCAGAATATGAAGCATGCTGGAACTGTTTTATCTCAGATTACTGGTGAAGAAGTAATTTAGTTTCTAGCTGTATAGGTCTGTTGTAGAAAAAGCAATAGTTGAGCTGGTCAGCCCAGTTTACCAGTGATGGTGGGAACAAGCCTTTTCTAGAGCACACTTCATCTTTTTAATGTTGGTGCCTGATTCAGAGAGGAGCTGTACGTTTTGAAAACATGTAGTTAGGGGTTGGATAAAGCTACTCTGTGTCTGGGGATCCAAGCACCTTTTTTTATCCCCAGTCTCTCAGCTCTGATCCAGCCTATTGTCCAGCCAAAGATACTTGGACCAGTTTTCTTAGGTATGAATTCTCTTTCCCCATTGCAAACAGAGAAGTGTTAATGAGGCCTCACTTTACTTAGTGGCAGAGCACATCCAAATCTATGACAGTATTTTAAATCAGTTCCAGCTGGGGCCTGCCAGGTGCCTAAGAGCAGTATTTAAATTTGAAGCAACATTAATTTTACTCTTTTCTGATAGAGTTTCAGCTGACCTGAATCCTGTCATCTTTCTCATCAGTCTGAAGAAGCAGGGCTCTGCCTTTCTGGTTTTAGGCTTTGAATTCTTGTCCCGGATTTGTAATTGCCTTGCATTTGGCTTTAAATGTGGTTGCAAAGCCTTACCTTACTGTAATGATCCCATTTACTTCAAAAAATAGTGCCCTTACAAAACATGCAAACCATGTACATAGAAGCTCGATTAAAGCACAAATACTAAAGAGGGCAACTAGGGGGAAAATTATTTGTAACACTGGCTGTTAAAAAACTCCCAATCAATACCAGGAATTGGCTGTCCTCTGTTGGCCTATACAAGACCGAAGGTCATTAAAGAAGCTGTTTCCAATCCCCTGATTCTGAACTAGCCCAGTCTCTACATCAGTCATCACAGCTTAAAGATACTACTACTGTAAAATCTGCCTTATGTTGCAATCTTTGAGTGCAAAATAGAGAGCAGAGCCGATGCTCCTGGCCTAGGCAGTGGTTAGAGCAGTGTCCTAGGTGTTTACCTTCCTTGTCTGGTTCTAATCACTAAATGGCCATCTCATGTTATTTGCTCCACTTTAGTGACATAAGTGCTCTGATTTGTAGCATGGAGTATGCTAAACTCCTAATTTCCTTCCTGAAATTAGTTGGGATTTTTATTTACTGAATTCTCTGTGAAGAATATTGGTCTGTCTCTTCAACTTCCTTGTCCTCTTCAGGAAGCAGGTTGTGATTATATCATGTAGTCTTGTGTTACATGGGAGATAGGAAACTCCAGAACTAAAATTGATGCTGTAGCTGCAGTTTCATGAAAGATGTAATGGTGAAAAGCTGCTGAATGCTCCTCTCCCTTGCCCCAGCACCTCCCTCCACAGATCCAGTCCCCTCAACTTGTGTCTGCCCTTTCATGCATCAGTTAATCTAACACAGTATAGAGGTGCCTTTTTGTACCAGCTCTGTTGCACATCTGTCATTATAACAGTCTAATTCAAACTATAAACTGCCAGAAGAATAATTTACATTTTTGCTGGGTTAGTGTTTTGCCTGAATGTGCGCAGACAATTGGATTTGGTACTCAGAATGGTATCAGAGCTGAGATAGAAGCAGCAGGGTCATGCAATCATCTGGAAATGGGGCAAGGGACTGAAAGAGTGGAGAAGGTCAGTGGATGGTTCTCTAATCATCAGCAAACCATTCAATCTTCTGTCTGTATTCTCTAATTGTGCCCTGAGGGAAACTGGGAAGAGCTCTTGTCTGCATCCTTCCCAGAGAAAGCTTCCTTCATGAGTTTTACTCTGGGAATTCTGTCCTGCTGCCATGTGCTTACCTTGAGACTGGTATCTGTTTCTCAGTGCAGTTTTCTTTCAGCACTTGGTAGGAGATAAATTTACTGATGATTGATGCAGTTCTATCTCTGTCAAGTCCAGACCTCAGCAAAATAATTCTCTGCTGATTTCCTCATTATTTATCTTTAAATTTAATCAGTGACTGAAAAAAAAAGTTACTCAAGTGTGACCCAAATTAAGAAGTGTTGAAGTTCTGTTTTGGCTTGAATCTGACAATTACATTTCACCTAAAATGGAAGGGAGACTTTAACTTCTGGACTCCTGGGCACTTTTTTTAGTTGATTTCATCTTGAAGGACTTTGACAAAGCAAACAAAAAAGCCTTCACCAACCAAGCAACAAAACCCTTTCAACTTTTGTTTCTGTTAGCTAATGGGGATGAAACGGCAAACTGAATTCAACAATAAAAAAAATCACAAGAATTTTGGTCTCCATAAAGCTGAATCTATTTAGGGCTGGCGTAGGTGGAAGTTTCCGTGAGACATACAGGATCAACTCAGTAACGCCAAGGTTGTGGGTTTGATCCCTGTACAGGACATTCATTTAGGAGTTGGACTCTCGATGATCCTTGTGAGTCCCTTCCCACTCAGAATATTCTGTGATTCTGCACACACTTCAAAATGAGGATATTTAGCTTAATCAGAAAGGAAGGCACATGGTTAATGGCAAGTAAAACCTGCTAGATATCATGCTGAAATTATCTCTCTGAATAATGAAATTAACTGAATTGGCAAATTGTATTATCTTCACCCTTGTGAGTGTCTTCATTCCAAATAGAATATCTCTCCAGAAAACTATTTTTGTTATGCTTTGAATTAATGTGCTAATGCTTTCAAAATGCTTCTGGCCTTTAAATATTGCCTGAATATGCAGTTTTGCTATGAAGTAGTTCAATCTCATTCTTGCTTATTTCTTTCCATTGTGCAGCCGTTTGAGCAGGTACTGGCAAGGTAATTTATTTTAAGTTAAACTTCAACAATCCGTTTGTGTTACCTTTGCTGTTTCTCACGCACTGGGGTACTTTCTGTGAGCAGGAAAAGCTTACGGCGCGGACTGTGTTGCTTGTCTGTCAATGCACATTGATCAGCGGGTTGGTAAATTGAAGGAAGGAAAGATACAGAAGAATAACTGCTGCTACTCTTGTTCTTTCAGGCAGATGTATGACCATGCTGCAAATATGTACCCACAGTTAATTAAGAATCCCACCGTCCGAAGTGGAGTTCAGAAATTTATGGCGTATGTATTTAGTTACTAAAAATAATTTACTCAAGACTTGGGGTTGGAGGGTGATCGGTTTTTCAAGGTGTTTTTATTCTCTTCCTGTTGGGATAAAAAAAAAATATGCTTCCTTTCCCCCTCTGAATGTCATTATTATTAAAATAAATTCTAAATATACATGAAGAAGAGCATATGCCCTTCCCTAATCCTGATTCTTTCAAAGAAATGATTTAAACCATTGCTACAAAAGAGTGTGGATAATGTCAATGAATTCTGAAGGTCATTCTAGTAAAAATCCTTTTCTAAAAAGCTGGTGTTTTGAATGTTACTGAACAGTGGTCTCCTGGCACCTTAATATTTTAGGATTGTGTGTCCTTTCCTTCCTCTGTTAGGTTAGTATTTTATTCTACCACTGATGTAAATTCTGTTCTAATCACAAAAGTCCTGATTGACTTTTCTCTTCAGCTGTATAAACCAAAAGTAATTCTGCATGAATAATGCAGCTACACTGGTGGGAGAACACAAGTGGAAGAAAACCCAGGCCAGGTATTGGGAAACTCAGCTGTGATTAGCTATTATTTTTATCTCCTTAGACTTACTTTTTTCCCCATTACAAATACTTCCGTGAAACTTTCACTTCTGGGGACTTTTTTCCCATCTTTCCCTTGTCCTGTGCTTTCCACAAGGGGTCATATATCTGACTAATTTTGTTACTGGTGCACATGTAGTTGATTGGTTCTAGCTTATCCAAAAGGTAGACAAAAAATCTGAGTGCTCCCTTCCTTTAATTTTTCAACATTGGTGTGCTCCTCCTTGTGAGAAAAACCTGATTGCTACCTTATCAGTGTGCATGGGATTTTTTTCCAGAATGACTCTGCTTAGTAGCTGTATTCCCTGGGATGCATTGCTGGGTGGAGGGGGGCAATACTAGGTGCCCTTGTACAGTTTTTCTGTTGCCTATATCCTCAGGTCCTGCAATATGGGTTTTTATATAGGAGTTTTGCAATATGGGTTGTTGCACTGTCGAGGAAGTCTTTAGCCCTGGAGGTTTTGACCGTATCCCTGTTTCCTCAAACATACTTCTTGCATCTTGATCCTTCTGGAAAGCTAAATCTGCTTGGTTTTATCATCCATATACTGCAGCAAGAGCTAGCTTCCTTGTTCTTTCTTTCTTTCTGTTTTGCTGCTTTACACAGTGCTGGATGGATAGATGCAGAAGGATAAAAGAGGCCGGAATCTGGTCCTGATTTCCTATGGTTCTTTGTGGCCCGTTGTGAACAGCAAAAGAGGGAACTCTGGGAGATCCTTATAATATTGGCTGCTTTTGCCCCTAGGATCTGTTCAACTTGTGTTGCCTCGTGTTCTGAGCCTGGGTTATTTGGCTTTTGTCTGGGTTTGGCACATGGTATAGTTGCTTGGCCTCCTACCTTTTACTCGGAGGAGCATAGCAGTGGTTCTTAGGCAGTGTTTGAGCACTATCAGCAAAGCCTTCATTACCCTTGTCCCTAAGGGAGAGAACTAGGCTCTTCAAATGTCAGTTTGTTTTTATTCTTAAATAGGCACTTAAAAGGGAATGGTTCATCTGACCTATCAAATGCTTGTTTTCCTTTACTGACTGTATGGGGATGCCAGACCTGCCATGACAAAGCCCCCCACACAGGTGGAGTCCAGCTCTTTCTTTGATACTGAAGTCTGGTAGAGGCATGTGATTGTAGGGTATGTTGCATGAGTCTGAATATTTACACATGGAGGATGTAATGTTTTTGTCTGCAAGATTTCCAAAGCGTGGTTTGCCTCAAAACACTATTAAGATTGGACCTTCTGGTTCATAATATATTTGTCCCCTCCCCGTATTATCAATTATACTCTAAAAACTCCAAGAAACCCCCAACCTATTTGTTCCTCTGCAGGAAGCAAGATCAATGGACAAGACAACAAATCAGAGATAATAAGGATGACCCATTCTGGAGGCATGCTGGCTACATTATTGCACAGTTGGATGGTCTGTACATGGGAGCCCTTGAGTGGGCTAAACTTCATAAACAAACAGTAAGACTTCTGCATCTTTTTCAGTGGCTGGGGATGGGATGGCAGGGGACAAACAAGGGGAAGGAAATCTGCTGTTTAAAAATAAAAAGTAAAAGTAGATACTTAGTGGCAAGTACTCATTTTGCATGCCATTCTGCAGAATCTTTAGTGGCTGTTCAATGTAGATAATCTTGAGTCTTAGAACCAACAGATCCTTTGCAGTGGACTTGGAACCCTGGGCTGATTAGGTTGGGGGTGGCTTTTCTATCTATGTGGGAATGCTGGAAGGACTGACACTTCTAAAGTGCTTGTTGCTGTCACTTTACAATTGTTATTGAGCAAATGACTCTGTGGATATAAAGAGTACCTGCAACAGCATGAATCAACATGTAGGGAGTATATTAAAGCTTTCATTCTTGTTTTTCAAGCATCAGATTTGAAATCCTAAAAGTCTCTATTTTTTTACATTGCTGAATGTCTTCTCCTTTTCTGTCTTTTATATCTACAGAACATACGGTTACAAAATATATGGTCAGTGCTGTGACTAGCCAAATGGGATAGGTTTTGGAGTTTTGTTTAGTCGTGCTTTGTTGTTTGGTTGGGCTTTTTTGTTTGTTTTCATTTCCTTTTTTCTTGCCTTTTTTTTTTATTCCAGTTAGAATTTTGTTCCAGATCATTAGCTTGTATGTAATAGCAGAGCTCCTTTAACTTCAGTAGAGCTATGGGAATTAAAATGCTGTCCTAATGTCCAATAGATTTTTTGATGTGAGAGGGAGGACTTGAGTAATTTTATTTGGCCCTTTTTGTCCAGGTTTAACCATACCAAGAATTTGGGGAAGTTGGGAGTCCTGAATTGTAAACAGTTGCATTTTAGTAAAATGCATATCTTTCCTGCATAGAATTTACTCTGGGGCTTTCATGAATGGGGACCCAGCTCAAACTGGAAAAAAAAATGTGTTGACAGCAGTGATCCATTCTGAGGGACCTGAATTTATAGGGGAAAATACTAGAAACCTTGACTTTCTGGGAAGAGAACTCTAATTCCCTTTCATAACACCTGTAGCTGAAGAGCCCTGCAAAGCTCAACAGTTTTTTTGGCTGCTTCAGAATCTTTTAGATTGAGGTAGGGGGAGGGGAAAGTGCTAGGTTGTGTCTGAGTTATTTGTGTGTAATAGGCATGTCCTACCTGCTAGATGTGTTCCCTGATGCTCCCTTATTTAACTGTGTATTTGATACTAAAAAATACTGACCTCTGGAGTGTCTGAATAATTTTTATTCTCTTTTTAGATCTCATCAGCATGCCTATATTAAAATGGTGCAGTTAGTTCAGATATGTGGTTCAGGCTGAATATTGTGTCCTCCATTCTTGAATTATATGCAGGAAGTATATGTTTTTTCTTTTCCCATATGTGCCTGCAGCAGTTTGTGGGACTTTATTTTGACTCTTTTCTATGCCTGTCACAATTTTAGCTTTGGACATTATCACTTATGTTGAGATCTGTATCTTTTTATTCAAAGCAAAAATGCTCCCTGTGTATGTATTTCTCACTTGAGATGGGCTGCTGATTCCTCTGTGTGCCAAAGCCACTAAGTTAGCATCAGTCTCTTAACTCAGTACATTTTGGGCAGCTGCTCTTGCACCTAGGTGCTGCTTTTCCTTGGCATCAAAATGATACATGACAGCTCTGAGAACTACAGACAGTTCATTTGGTTGGATTCTGTGCTACTTTTCAGATACTTTGGGGAGATAAGGCAACAACTGTGCTGTGTGTGTACATCTTTACTGCTGTTAGAATCCCCTTCTGGAAATAGAGCTTGAAGGCTTGCTCCAGGCTCACTTGGAGAAGGGAAACAGGTGCACATGCAAAGTTACTGACTATTATTCTAGCTTTGACACCTCCATTTGCCTGAGAATCAACCCAGCCTCTGCAAACTGTTGGCACTTAAAAGCTCTAACTAAACTAACAAACAAAACAAATAAACAAGAAGACCAATAGCATTTTCCTTATTCTGTGTGATTGAAGAAGTCTGCCATCCAAAGAGGCTGTTTGCAACTTTCCTCTTCCACTACTTATTACAGGAATGTTTTAAAGGTTCTTTTATTTGATCCTTTAGATTTTTAGCAAGTGGAGTGTTTGGCAAATAAATTCACCTAGTACATGATTTCTTCCCTTATTTTCAAGTATTGTACTTTGGTTCAATTAATCCAATTGTTTTGGAATTTATTGGGCAACAACTGCAGTAACAACTTTGTTATTTGTTACTCAGGTCTCACCTTGACCCCCCGAAATTCTACATACTTTTAAAAGCAAATCTCACTCCTATTGCATGTTTTCCTCAGTGCTTTGAAAGTATCTTCCTACCTTTTTCCTTTGGTAGATACTACTTTTGCTTCATTAAAAAAAGATGCCTTTACATGTGTTTATTGTTTTAGGATTATCATCATCAGGAATAAGTTTGATACCTAGTAGTGCAGTAGTTTAAATTCATGGTGGTAATGAACATGAGAAATATTAAAAATACCTTGGGTGTGAATTGTGGTGTTTTTCTTTTCCTTTTTAACCTACACCCAAACAAAACAAGGGAACCCACAAAAACCCCAACCAAACCCAACATGAGACAGTCTGTATTTTGCTGCCTGGTGTTCTGCCTCCTCTTGGGAAAAACTATGTGTACTTCTAAATGCAACTAATTACTCTGTATGTGCAGAGGGCAATTGCTCCCACTACCCTAAGCTTAAAGTAAGAATAAATGCTGTAGAAGAAAGGCTGGGAAGCTTTTTCCCCTAACTCCCAAAATATCAGACAGGAGGAGGAAAAAGGGGAGGAGGAGATGGATTTCGAAGTTCTTACGTTTTCTTCCTGCCCATGAATGGTCCATGGACAAAGTGCTCTCATGAACACTGAGAAGTTGGTTGGTTAAAAAGGATAGGCTAAAAGAGATAAAGGGGATAAAAAAGGAACTGTGGATTCCAACACTGAACACTGGCCAGAGTTGTATAAAATGGTTTCCTTTTCAGGAGAATAGAAACAAGCTGTTTCTATAGCTAATCTGCTTTTAATTCTACACATTTGATGTCTTTGGTTTTCTCATCAGCACTACACATAACCTTTTCAAACTTGCAAATAGTTGAGTTTTGTATTTGGTGGATTAGTTGATGTGCACTTACTGAGGAAGACAAGAGGAAGGTCTGACATTCTGTCTGGTAATAATGCAAGGTAGTTTGCAACTATGCCAGATTGACAGTGCTAAAAGAGTGCTCGATTATGTG
Organism: Myrmophylax atrothorax; assembly: GCA_026770055.1. Taxonomy (NCBI): domain Eukaryota; kingdom Metazoa; phylum Chordata; class Aves; order Passeriformes; family Thamnophilidae; genus Myrmophylax; species Myrmophylax atrothorax. The sequence goes on along the minus strand of JAOXXN010000265.1, from coordinate 48,664,962 downwards.
CACACAAGGCACTCTGAATGTTCAGTTTTTCTGCTCCTCCCTAAACTTTAGGTTTACTTCGCTTGAGTATTGTAGAACTATTGTCTGCCACAAATAACTGAGCCTTATTGCAGAAAGAAAATTTGATTTTAACTCTGAACTGTTTGATAGGAGTACTGATAGATTTTTAACAATTGTTATTTTTATGCATATTCTTTATGCAAGTGTTTTGTAGTCTACTGTTCTAAAGTTTGTTTTTAATTGCATGGAGTCTGTTTTCCTGCAGGTAAGTGTTTCCATTAAGACCTACATGAAGGAAATGTACATGTAAACTTCTGTATTTGGAATTGCAGGTATCATGTCAAAATGTGAATATATTTTCATGTTAAAGTGTGACATTATTCCTGCTGGTTTAGCAACATTTTACATCCAGTAAACAAACCCAACCCTTTTGTCAAGACAATTTGTGAAGGAGGGGCACTCAAAGAACATTAAGCCTTTTCATCTACCTAATGCTTTACCAACGCTGTGATTAATCTTGGGCTTGTCTATGCAGGGATATTACTCTTGAGTAAGGAGGTGTCAGAGTTTTAAATACTACACTGACTCCAGGACAGCTGTCTGTTTGCACTTCCTTATTTTGTATTGAGAATGCTCATGCTTGGAGAAGTTACTGGAAAACAATTGTTACGGAATAACTAGTCTATTTTAATGTCCCATGGAGACAAGCCTTTAAGGCAGGTTTTCTCCTGTCTGCTGCCCTTTATAAATTTATTTCTCCCTGCTGCTGATGTAACTTGAACTCAAACTGATTGTTTGTTTGCTTGTTTTGCTGTTTGGAACAGCACCCAGAGGAGCCACGCGTTCTAGTAAAGGGGAGTTTTCTCTTATCGTGACTGTACCACCTCTCCTTGTCAATTCAGCTCATTCACTCTTCTTCAGGATGTAAACCATATATACAAAGAGTTTTCCTGACATTGCTGTGTGAGATAGGAGAAAGTGATTACAAAGTATTGTAATATGACCTATATTATGCCCTTGTTATGATGCAGGGTTTTGTGTCTAATACTTGCTAGTGGACACCGATTAACTCCTCATAGAAAAGATGTGTCCCTGTATACTGGAAATCAGCTGTAGTTTTTCCAAAACTAGGGCTCTCAGCCTTAAGGCAGATGCCTTAGTCCACTTGAAATTCCCAGATTTGGTCTGCATTGCAGATTCCCGTGTCTTCTGTTTGAGTGTATTGTTTTACTGAGGCTCCAGAGGAGCTCTGTGGTTGTGTGGTGTTCCTGAGATTGTACAGTCTTAAACAGAAAACCAGGTTTATTCAAGGAGAGTAATGAAGTCTTAGAAATAAACTGGAATAAAATTTGCTTGCCCCTCAAAAAGGCAATGAAAACAGAACCCTAGTGGGTGCTTAACAACCTAGTTTGCTTCTCTGATATTTTGGCTGGCTTTGTCTAGCAGCCTGATCTCACCCAGTGGAGCCCTGGGAATTTACATAATCTGTGCTGTGTCTGAGTGGGTCCTTCCTCCTGCTCTCTGGGCACTTTCCTGAAAGCTTCCTTGCTTGGCACTTTTGTTCTAACTGGAATGGATTTCCTGATAGTTACAAAAGTTTTGTTTTGAAGTGACCGTAAGAAAGAACACAAATGTGGAACTTAAAAAATATATAGGCAATTCTGACTGATGGTGCAGCAGTATCAATGTAGCTATCTGTAGATGTTGTGATGAGGGCAGGTTTTATGAAGGAGAATATGGAGTTGGTAGCAAATGGAAGTCAAGGGTAATTAAAATGTGTTAGGGCTGGCTGAGCATTCTCATATGCAATCCTGTTTGCTCCCTTACTGGTTTTGTACAGTAATGCCTGTGTGAATCAGACATGAAGAATATCAGACATAATGCAAACAGCTTCTCTTTATTGTGTGGTGGGCTCTCAGACCTTTCAGTGAAGCTGGATGGGGCGAAAATTGTGCTGGAACAGTGCCAAGTCTCTCTATATGGGTCCAATAAGAAAAAGTTGTTGGGACTGATTTGTAAATGATTCATACCTCTGAGTTGCTTAAAAGTATCCACAGGTCAGTCTCTCGATGTTGCTCCCTGTTTAGATCCTTGCAGCAAACCCCCAATGAACTGAAGCAATGTAATGTACATGAAAGTTTGCTTTGTATTCTGATGCTGTGAGAGACCCCATAAAACAGACTCTGAGCCAAGTTAGTGTGGGATAAGATAAAAAGGTAGATTCTTTAATGTCAAGGCTTAGGGCTTTTAGGAATACATGATGACATGGCCCCTGAACACTGATTTCCATGTTTTTTATAATAATGTCCACCCAATCCCCAGTTCACACATCTCTCGGTCTAGCCCCCTCGTGCTCCTGGTCACACCTCCTCAGGATTTGAGTCTGGGGTCAGTGGGACCCTCTGTTCTTCATTTTTGTCTTCCTCAGCACATATAGAGCTCTTGGAGGTTTTCAGTTTTCTTAGACCCAAGGTTGGCGTATGTTTATGTCTTGTTCTGCAGGCCTTTTGATATTCTTCAGCCTTCTACCTTGAAAAGACGTCTAAACAGCTAAAAGAATTTGAGCTACTGATCTGTGGCAGAGGTTGGCATGTATAAACATTGAACTTAAGCTGCCAGAAATATTAACACACTACAGTTTTACTACAGTTACAAGTACTTCTAAAATCTATAAAAATGAAAAAAATCAAAAACCCCTCCTGCATCAATTCCTTCCTCAAACTATAGCTGCTATTGGGGCCTTCTGCCATGAATGATTTTACTTGTAAGAGTGGCTTATTTCTCTCACTTACCTTGATAAACATTGTGGGAAGGTTTAATTCCTTCCCCTGGGATATATGGACTGACATTTCTGGTTTTCCTGTTGGTTGTTCTCTCTGGCAAAAGAGCAGATGGATAACATAGAATTCATCCTTCTGAATAAAAAGTAAATGAACTTGGCACTGTTTGTTTTTTCCATGTCCTTGTTTCCCTTCTTTTGGGGCTTGTAGAGAGATCAGCTATATGGCTTAATAACAGTGATTTATATAGCAAGCAGTATGTTTCTTTGCTTTATGATTACGTGCCATTCTAAAATTACTATTCACAGCTCTTACAGTGTTGTGTGTTCTGACTTCTTAAGCCTTGGCCTTAACCAAAAGGATGATGCAAGCAAGAACAGGAAAGATTTAGAAAATGGTATTTGAAGGTTGAGGCTAAACCACTGTTAAGCTCTTGTTTTTGAAGGGGCAAACTCAGAGGAGGTTCTGAAGGGCATGTTACACAACCAGCTGTGTGTAGTTAACCCTGTTAATTCTGACTAGCTCCAACCATGAGAGCTTTCGAAAACATGTAACGAAGTGCCTTTTGACTGGCTTTCCTTCTTCAGTTAGTTCTGACTTGATTGGTGTTGTTAACATACCTTGTTTCCCTCATCTGTTTCTTTCTCCTCAGTCAGGAGGATGTCTTAAATTGCAGTGTGTATAAAAATCTGAGCATTCCCAAGAGTGTTTGTTAGTGTAAGGCTCTTCAAAGGCATCTAGAGAAACAAACAAAAAAAAATGAAATATTACTGTTACCTCAGTGTACCAGTAACAGCAGACTGATTGGTGTGCTGTTTGCAAATACACATGAGAGTTTTGTAATTTACAACTCCTTTTTTCCTCAGAAATCATACCATTGGTAATGCCACTATAAGAGCCAGATCCTGAAGTTTCCTAAGTGCCTGGTGCCACACTGAATGTGAGCCTCTGGGCCTTGTGAGTAGGCATTTCCCAGAACAAAGAGCTTCCTATGAGAGCAAAAGAAAAATTCTGATGAGTGAGGCTGTCTTGATGCTTCTCTGTCTCAAAGTGTTTTTTGTGGTCTCTCCGTTTCTCCCTTTCCTCAGCCACTGAGCAACTTTGATGTCCAGTTTCTGAACGCAGTTGGAGACCTGTTGGACCTCATTCCTGCATTATTTGAGTATTCTGCACGGGGTGGACAATGCAATGTGGAGCCAGGAGGCCATGCCAGATATCAGTGGGATATGGGACACTGCTCTGCACTGATCAAGGTGAGCACCAGGAACTTGACTGTGTTGATTTGCAGTGTCAAGAGTCTACATTTCTCCCTCTTTATGTTGCGTGTGCATGAAGATACTACTGCCGATGATCAAGAGGCATTTATGCAGTTGTCATTTGTGTCAACACAGGATTTTGAGTCCAGTTTTTCTCACTTCTGTTGAAGGGTAGGGAAAAGACCAAACCAAACCAAAACCACAGAGACGGATAGTGAAAGGCTATTAGAATTACCAGGGAATGAGGAACTGCTGTGGGGAGGAGACTGCAAGAGAGTAACCCGTTTCCCCTAGCCAAGTGAAGTCTAAAAGAGGGTGTTGTGAATGACTACATATACATTGGGCAAATAAGCAGGAAGAAAGGGAAAAGGATTACATAAACTGGAGGCCAGTGCTAACATAAAAATAAATGGGTTCAAGTGGTTGCTGTTTTTCTGTTAACTGATACTCTGGAATGGCTTTCCAATGGGAATAATGACAGAAAAAAAACCCCAAACCCATTTTTAAGATAAGTGATACATCATGGTGACAATTACATTTTTTGTTTATAATTATCAAGGATTTAGTCAGTGCATGAAGACTCCATGTATTGCTGAGCAACAATACTCACCTTAAATTGTGAAACATTCATTCAAGCATTTGCCTGCAGCAAGAGGTTTCTGAGCTAACAACAAATCTTAGAACCAGGGAAATATTTTGAAAATATGTGCTACAAATATATATATTTACCTTTTCACATTAAAGTATAGAAGCAAATGCAAGTAAATTCAAAGTGAACCAGAGTTATTCTCACAGACACAGCGTATTTTAAGTTAACATTCGTTATGCATGAGAAGATCCAATCTGAATGTGCGAATACAAGTATTCAAAATGAAACTGGGGAAAAAATACATACCATGTGATGCAGGTATCCAAAATAACCCTAAGCTGTTTTATTTTGAGAACAACACATGGGTAAGAATTGTTTCTGGGGGTTTCGGAAATGTGTTAAGTACACAGTTAAAAGCGCAAGAATCTGCTCGCTCTTCAACAATGCAATTAATAAAACTACTTAAAAGAAGTTGATTCTCCCGGTTTCTATCAAGTAGAAAAATGCAGAATATAGTGGGGTCTGAAATCACTCATCTTTCTGCTTCTGTTTTTCAGGTTCTACCTGGATATGAGAATATATATTTTGCCCATTCCAGCTGGTTTACATATGCAGCCACACTGAGAATATATAAGCATTGGAACTTCAATATAGTTGATCCATACACCAGCACCAACCGAGTCTCATTCAGCAGTTACCCAGGTAAAGTCAAGAAAACCAAAGCAATGTAGCTGTTCAGTATGGCATGGACCACTTTACTAACTTTACTAACAGCTGTCTTGTCTGTGAAAAGGATAATACCTCAATAAGCACTGGCTTGAATCTACCTTAAAACTTTTAGCCACCAAGAGGACAAAATGCCATTTTCAATCTTCTGGCTTGAACATGATGTTGTTGTCTTTTGTTGTTGATTAATCACTTTCCGTGCTCTGAATAGTACTAGTTAAATATTTTACCTCTGGCACAAACATGCTGCTTTGAGTTCTGCTCATGTAGTCTCTGGTCATCTCAACTGTTGCACTCCTCACCTGGCCTATAGCATTCACATGTTGGGTAATAACAGTTTTGAACACTTCTGTTTACCACTGTGACATGACTTGTGCTGTAATGGGATTATTAGTGAGTATCAAACACTAACCATTTGAAATTGTATTGACTTCTTTGATCTTGTGTTAACAAACCTTCAGTTGTTTTGTTGTTCTTTTTCTTTTCCACCCACATCATCCTCTTCCAACTTCCCTAAGCTGTTCCAGAGGGTGTTATTTTTTATCCTTATTTCATGTGTTGGTAATACAGCCAACTGGAATATTGAGAATCTCCCTTGGGAAGATTAGGCCAACTGTTAGAAATTGTCAGCATTTAATTTTTCAGTGTTAAAAGATGTACTCTTGCTAGAGTAACACCAAGAAATGTGAATATGGAAAACCAAAGTGTATCTCTGACTTTCTCTTAGAGTTAGCATGGCTCAAGTTTTTAAAGGTGAAATTTCAAATTCAACTGAAGAATCTTCACAAACCTTTTTAATGAACTGTGTGCCACGTCACATTCTGGTGAAATTTTGTTGATTGATGATTTCAAAACATGCATTGTTGAATTGTTGTGCCTTATTACAAAGGCAAGGGTCCTTCATGGGAGGAACTCCTGAGACCGTGACTGGGAAACTGTTCTGAGAAGCAGTTGCATTCATTTCACATTGAAAAGAAGCCTATTTCTGTGGGTGTCTGACCCTCGTCAGTGACCCTCAGGAATGCAATGTTTTCTGATAACTGAGGTTTTTTTTCCTTGAGGAAGGACTAGAGGTATTCTGGCAAATGTCTGTTAAGTGTACAGCCTTTCAAGAGCCTGGGTTATCTCTGATTGCCTTGGAGAAATTTTGCTTGCTTGTTCCAAGGAATTTTGCCAAGCCTGTGGAACTTGGTAGAAAGCAAAGGTTTCTGTCTGAGAGAACGTTCATAAGGTTATTCTGGCTCTCAGCAGAAATACTGAGGATAGTACTGTCCTTCAGGGGAATGTGGCTCTGTCAGCAACCGTTGCATGCTGCATCGTGCTGCAGATTCAAACCCAGGGATCGTGATCAGCCACGCGGAGCATTTATTGTTTTAGTGGGTATCTGTGGTGATGTCTTGGGGTTGCTCCTGTTGTGGATTCTTTGTATAAAGTGAAATACAAATATTGTGGTTTTGGGAGACTAAGAAAGCACAATGTGTGGGAGAATACCTGGAAGTCAGCTGCTGCTTAGCTGAAATGATTGGGGTCTGTTCATTAGTGTACAGAATCCCAGTGTGCTTCCCTGAGACTGTTGAGGTCTGCAGACACGACTTATTTTAAGGCTTGCTTTTGCTGTGTAGACTGACATAGTGATGTGGAAAGGTGTACTTCTACCAACAAAATTGAGTGAGAACGGTTGCAAGGCATAGTTCCCGTGACTGCAGTGGAGTTTGAGACGTGTGGTATGCACAGTGTGCTCCCTGGCTGCCTGATTACAGGGTGCTATCACAACCACTGGACAAGCATGGTCCATTGACTGCAGCAAATTGCATTAGCTATGGGTGTAGTTCACAGACTTGCAGTTTGCCAGGGGATGAGTAAGCACTAAAGCACTGGCCTAGTAATGCTCAAGGGACATCACGTAGGAAGGAGGGAACTGTCAAATTCCTCTGCTCCACGTTATGATGAGATGATATTTTCAGGACATCTGACTGTGGAACCTGCAGGTCCTGGCCACAGTTCAGCATGATGATTGTATCTTCTCCCTGCATGCATGTTCCCAGTCTCATTCTCTGACATGATAGACACTAAGAGCCAGTAAGAAAGGGCAACCTGGGAATCTCTCCTGAATAATAAAGTGATCCTAATGAACATAGAAGTATTGACTTTTGGAGGAAACGGAGAACATTGAAAGACAGGTGTCCTTCCAGGCTTTCAGTGACACTTAACTGAGTAATTTAAAAATTCCTATCATCTAGTAGACTGAATATAAAGTCAAACTCTTCTGCTGTCCAAAAGTTGTGACAGAAAAACTTGAAGGAGTCATTTGCCTTCTGAGAAGGAGTATGCCAAATTCCAGATTTCTCCTGGGGTCACAGAGTCAAATTGTCCATATTATTTGGGATTTTTTACTGAATTTCAAAAGACAGGCTACTAGACTGCAAAATTTAATGTTTGGTGTGACTCAGTTTAGGGTTTCTGAGACTACTGACTAACCATGATGCGTGTCAGTGTGTGTGTTGTGGTACAGCTTGAGGGCCTTTGTCTTCCTTGCTCGTGCTCGGACTGAGCAGGTAGGAGGACAGGCAGGAGTTGCAGCCTATCCCAGCTTCCCCAGCAGTTACCCACGTTCCTGCCAGCATGCTCAAATGTCCACTGTTAACAGCATGTCTTCTCTTTACTGCTTTCTCAGAGCAGCAGTAGTGCTGCAGAAGCACAGTCAAGTAGAAATTAATGGGAATTGTAATCTGGTTTTGCAGAATTATTTCTTCACTTGCTGCCCGTTTCCATGCTAACCCACCCTAATCTTCATTTGAACTCTGCTCATAGTCTTGGCTTCCTCTTCTCTTGAAAGTGTCTTTGGGCAGAGTTGCATTGTAGGACAGTTCTGTGAACCTTTGGAAAGGAGAAGTGTCTCTGAGCTGAGTGCTGAGCACCCTGGATTTCAGTGTCTTCTTCAAGCTCTGGCCATAAGTGCCTCATGTGGCTGGTGAATCTATGCATGGCAGAGAGAACTTCAGTTGTACAGACACATTACTGTTCAGAAATGCTGAGTGAAGCTGTGCTCATTTGGGGGAATAAGAAATGTGATGAGAGAGGGAAGTAGGTGCTAAGATTTGCACTGCATGTCTAGTAAAAGATCAGAGAGAAAGCTGCACCTCTCCTTCTGCCCTCCCCCAGTCACTTCTTCACGCTGCCCCGCTGAGGCATTTAAAGAAGTGAGCCCACTTAACTGACAAAATTTGCAATTTTCCTTGAATAGTAGGGAGTGACTTAAAACCTAGATATTGATGGTAAAGCATAATTTTATTACAGCTTGGCCATAGCTGGAGACACGCAGGGAGCTCATGTCCCAGCGTATGGGTCTACCATGTACAAAAATTGAGCGATCTTCATATAGGTAGTTTCAATCATCTATTACAGACATGCATTAGGTTTACATCTGTTTTCTAATATAAGAATGTTATATAATATCAATTTAAACATACTTTCTTCTACTCCCCCACCCAGGTTTCCACCCTCCTGCTATACTGATGATGAGGTGTTAAACAGGCCTTCTCTTATCAGTCTTTCATTCAAGCAAGCCCCTAATTCCCCTTTATCTCAATTGTCCACATTTAAGGCATGCCTAAGTCCCTGCTAGCAGTTACTTTTTGCAAAGTCACAAGGAACATAGTTAAAAATTTTTATGCTATAATTTTTGTCCCCATTTCAGGAGGTTGCATTTCCCATGATTTCCATCCATTTGGATGGAGCTTTTCATGAACAGTAAGTTTTGAATTCCACTTAAGAAAGGGAATCTACCATTTTGACCCAAGCACTCAGGTTTGGGTAGTGAGCTACCTTCTCTGGGCTGAGCCACAGTCTTTTAAAGTATGTTACTCTGGTTTTAGCCTTTTAGGCAAAACAGTTGAGAAGACCTCTACTGCTCCCTTTGCTTCTCTGGTCAGCTTGGTTGAAATGGGCTATGACATGGGAAGAAGATGGCACAAGTTGTCTTGATGGGTGGCTATACATGTGCTGTCCCTTGCTTTGAAATAGTATGTTAGTGCAGAAAGTGCAGCATTATCCTTCCCTAAGCCTGAGCAAGAGCTGGGAGGAACAAACCACAGCAAGGGCAGGAGCTGTGGTTCTCAGGGGACCAGCTTGCTCATGAGGCATTGCCAGACCATTTCTTGCTTCCCTGCTTCCTCCAACATCTGTTTAAAACTTGGAGAGATGCAAAGGAAAGTGTCTGATGAACTTAGGAGATGAGAGACTAGAGCTGTAGTGTGGGACGTGTTATTTCTTGGTGCCTAGGAGAGGGCTGCAAGTGGAAGGCAGCTGATGGGTGTTAGTCTTGAGAAGCAGCTGCTGATAGGATTAAGAAAGCCAATCTAGAGAATACTTCTACTTTCCCATGGTCTATTTATAGACCAGAACATTTAGCATCTCAGCTGGGAGCTACCTCCATCCCTGTGAGGTGGGCTAGACCTCATGGCTTTGGCTTCCAGCCTGTAATGCTGACCCTTTCTGTACTTGAACAAGCACAACGACCTAACACCACAAAAAGCTGATGCTGTCTGGTTCAGAAAGGAACAGCCTACCTCTTTAGGAGCAATAGCTGCCAGTAAAGTGTTACCACCCACATGCTCTTCCATGTGGACTTTCTGGAGAACACTGTGGCTCAGACTGCAAAACATATTTTGCTTTCCTTTGCTGATTAATATTGACATGATGAATGAAACTCCAGACTCTGAGAACTTCAGTTTTTCAGTGGTGATTGGAAACTGGATCTAAATGGCTCAGACCCAGAAGATGCAATCAGAAGTGCTGTTGCTTGTTGCTTTGTAGGAAGAGTCAGGCTCATGGAGAGAGGGGTAAAGAGATGAAGTGCACAGTGGGATAACACTTTCAATTACAACAGATTCTCAAACATATTTAAAAATAGAAGAATAACACAAGGTATTTGCTGATATCTCTAGACCTATCTACCCAGGTTTTATTTTTGTGGATGTCTTTACTCTGGGTAAACCTATTCTTGGTGTTTTAACTTTCCTTTCTTTCAGGGGTACCTAAATCAAAATGGTATATTCCATCTTGGATTAGGCCAGTAATGGTGTATCATGGAAGGCATCTTGTGTTATAAAACACTGCAGGATAAACCTTGGTAAATGCTAAGGCCCAGAAGGAAATCCCCTTGTTTTCAGCTTAGCAGAACTTTGCAATATATTTGAATTACAAAGTCCAACCTTCAGTTAATTCAGCATCATTCCTTGTGTTGACACTTGTTTTGAGTCAAGTTTTTCTGTTTTGTCTCAGCTGTTTATTGAAAATGAAGAACAGAAACTATTTGGTTTATTTTGAAGTAAGGGACTTGGCACTGTCACCCACATGGGAATTGGTACTCAATTCAAAATCACAATTTAACAGTTCCATTTCTTGTCTCCATTTGCACAAGCACTTGTTGTACAACAGTTTATTGCTGGGTGTCCCATGTCTGTGTAAAATAGACTGGCAGAATCAGGTTTAGAGGGTTTCTCTTGTCTTTACTTATTTCAGAGAGATGTCTGCTGTCGATGTACATAATTTACTGACGTTCTTTTTGTGTCTCCAAGAATGAAATACCAGCTGTCACGGTGCTCTGCGTGTTCTATAGTGGTATATTTGTAGATAACAGGTGACCACAAAGTATATTTTCCTGGATCTGTTCTAATTTGAGAAATCAATACTTTAAAGAAAATTTGCTGAAATGGAGCCCTTAAGCATTACTTTTGCTAAAGGACGTCTGCCTTTTGATAAAAGCACAGGAACAGGTGACAGAGCTGGGTTTTTTTGCTTCACAGGCTGGTGATCTTAGCTTGTTTTGCAGAGAATATTTAATAAAGCTTGCTGTAGAAGATCATAGTGGGACTCAACTGTTATGGTGTTGTACAGCATTTTAGCATTTTGTACTCTTTGAAGACTGATCCTATTAACAACTTGTTAACAAGAGTCCAGGTTCTGGATGAGTTCCTCCTCAGGAGCTCAGTTAATAACCTTTCTTCCCCAACCTGGCAGCCATATATCTGCTGAGTAATCTCAAAGTCAAGTTATTTCTGCTTTACAAGTAGTCACCACACCATCCAAGGCATTAGAGCTGACCTTTGCAGCTCTGAATGCCACCTCCTGGCCTGGGATCTGCAACTGGACCTAGTACTTCTGTTGGCATGTAACCTGAAAGGGAATCGTGCCCAAAGTTGACTTTGCAGAGCTTGTAGGCATAAAAAATCCAATGACAACGTGTCAGAAGGAGGAGTAGGAAGAGGATTCTCTCATATACAAGATGGGGTTTATGATTTGAGAGATGCCCGTTTCTTGGAGATGCTTTTAAGAATAGTTAGACTGGAAAAGATTAAACTAGAAGGAAGATTTTTTTGCTTGGCTTGGTTTAAAACAGAAGTGACTCATTTAAACAGATTAATTCAAATCAATGAATTTCTATTGTCTTCACAGAGTTAAAATTGAAACTGATTGATGAAAATATTTGTGGAGTTTGTACTTCACTTTGGGTTTTATTGTTGAAATTTTTTTTATGAATTTCTTTGTTAAAAATGAACATGCACCAGACATTTACAGTATGTAATCCTCAGCATAAAAATAAGACATGTCTTGACATATGGAGAAACTTCTGAGCTTGGCATGCAAACACGAGGCAAATGCTCTAGACAAAACATTAGATGCATTAAAAGTGTGACAGTTTCTCATTTTAAACTGTCTTGACAGGTGGGCCTAAAGCTCTTGCAGAAGTTACCCCTCATCTTTAATCTTTGTACAGTTTGATTTCAAGCACACATGCATTGACTCTCTCATATACTCTTGGCTTGTCTCTCTCTTTTGTTCTATGAGTATATCAAAGATTTACAAAGATAACAGATTTTATGTTATGGCTGTTTAAGGCTTCTTGGTGTCCCTGGATGACTTCTACATACTAGGCAGTGGCTTGGTAATGTTGCAGACTACCAACAGTGTGTTCAACCAAACCCTCATTAAGCAAGTGGTGCCTGAATCCCTGTTGGCTTGGCAGAGGGTCCGCATTGCAAACATGATGGCAAGTGATGGCAAAACTTGGGCTGAAACCTTCTCCAGGTGCAACTCTGGTAAGTACATTTTCATATGAATCTTGGGAAAAAGATTGTGTTCCCTCTACCTATTGTACTCTTTTCCTTTCCCTGGCAGGACTCGTAACTCTCTCTTTGCTCTCATACCCAGGGACCTACAACAATCAGTACATGGTGCTAGACCTGAAGAAGGTCAAGCTGCAGAGGAGCCTTGATGATGGTGCATTGTACATTATTGAGCAGATCCCAACCCTTGTGGAGTATTCTGACCAAACAAATGTTCTCCGGAAAGGTAATAGCTCCTGTAGTAGTTACTGCCTTAGGAAGACCATCTCTTTGTGCCAGCTGATGGAGGATTGTGTTTTGTTCCTGGGAAGGGTTTATTGAACACTAGTCCTGAGTATAAAGTAAGAAAGCTTTGTGTGAGCAACCCTCAGAAAGCTTTTTGTGAGCATTCCTCTGTTGTCGGGTCTGTTGCCTTGTATTCATTTATCTGGTATGCTGTGACAGGGATGTGTGTCTGTGTTTACTAGAAGCAGAGGAGGGAGGAATAGACTTTGCCTCTTTGGTTGTTTGCCTCCTTACTTTTTTTCTTGTATTATTTTTGCCTGTCTTAGAGACCCATGAGGAAAAATGTGAGGCCTATTTGCAGCAGTACTTAATAACTGTGGTGCTGTGGGCAACTCAAAATGTTTGGTGAGTGGGTCACCCTGAAAGAAGATGAGCTTTTGAATATGAAAGAAGTTCAATGTTAAATTCATCTCCTGAACTTCTCTGGAGCTCTGTTTTCTGATAAATATTTGCTCTTTAAAAGGTTCTTTAATTCCCTGGCAAGACTAGCAACAACCTGATGGAAAACAAAAATCTAAGTGAAGCAAAAGACCCACTGTCAGGTTTCATTCAGAAGTATTTACTAGACACTTATGTCAGCAACTAAAAGCCTGAGCCTTAAGTGTGTGTCCAGTGCTTTGTGCTCCCACCTCTAACCACATGCTGAAGGGGTGAGTAGAGGAATTGCTAATCATCAAAATGACTGGAAATGTATTTATGTTAGCAGCTGGGGTTGTTTTCCTTTGAAATTTTTCCTTGTGTCTAGTTTCTTGGAAAGTCTTGGCTTATTCTAGGCATTGTCACTGTTGTTTTTAAGATGTTGCTTAATGTGGAAGAATCCCATCTCTGGCTCTTTTGGCTTCCTTTGCCTCGGGCTTGTCGGTGCTGTGCTGTGGAGCGCAGTGCAGACAAACAAGCTGATAGAGACCTTCTAGCTCTGGCCCTTGAAATGTTGCAATCACGCCACAGCAGTGCTGTAGCCGTGCTGAGAGGCCAGGCTTAGCAGGTACCCTGAGTTCCTTTTCAGCAATGATTTGAGAGCTGCTGTGGCATTCCCTGCAGGACTGAGACCAGCAGCATCTTTACAGTATGTCTTTCCCCAGATATCTAAATGCACCTTGTGTATATTGGATAACACTGCATTTGGTCTCTGGGAGTCTAAATATTAGAAAGACAGGGTGGGCTAAGCACTGCCAAAGTGCTGCTTGGAGATCACAGCTCCTGTAAGCAGCAGATCTGGACTCCTCCATCCCATGCAGGACACCACACAAGTCCCATTAAGGCCCCTGCCCTCTTCCCACGTTCTTGGAGCAGCCCACGTGAAGGAGGTTTAACTTTCTCAAGAAGAGTATTGGTATTGAGTGTTGGTAGAGTAGCTGACCTTGGCACACTCCATCATTGCCTTGTAGGTGGTGTCCACTTTTGACACTAGCCTGGTCAGAGTGATTTTGCCTCTTTAAGTCTCTTTCAAGCATTAACCTAGAAACAACAGAGAATGAGAAAGTCTCAGGTGAACAAAGGCAGGTATTGCTGTAGCAAGCCTTGTGCTGAGGAAAAAGGAAGCATTTCCTTGTTCAGGTGTGAAAATTGAAAGATTTTTTCCTTAATGGCTTTTGTCAGCTTGTTTTGTAGGCCAGTGCAGGTGAGTTCTCAAAACCAGGCATCTCTTATGTTGCTCTTTCCAGGCAAAGATGTCCAGGTACTTTCTGTATGTTTGACAAACAAAAATCAATCCTTTAGAGGAGGTGGGGGAGTATAACACTGTCTCCAGTGAAGGAATAGCTCACAGAACTGGGCTGCACTTCATGTTTCTTGATGATGAATGAGTTCATCTCATGAATGAGATACTGATTCCGATGTGAGAGCAGAACCTGCTATCTTCTCAGTGTCTTCCACCATTTGCACAATATTCTGATTGCTCTGCTTCTTGATATTGCTGAGGTCTTTTGCTCTTAATTGGCAGAGGAGGATTCAGGGAATTTTTTGCTGCCGTCATGTCATCGCCCTTTCCCCCTTTCAACCTCTCTGATTTGTTTTTTGTCCCTATGCACCCTGCCAGGTTTCACTGGCTTACAGCAGTGCTCAGGTAAAGCCTGGCTTAGGGCTGCTGCTGCACTCTCTGCATGGGATGTACAGTCCTGCAGAGCCTGACACAGAGGAGCTCTTGCTGGAGGAGAACTCAATAGCTTCCTCTGTTCTAGCAATTTTAACAAAAAGTTTTTCCAGGTGGGAGAAGGGGGTCATCTGTCTGCACTGCATTCATGTGAGACAGTTACACCTTTAAATGCTGCTGATTTGGAAGCTGATGGATCCATATCCTCTGGCCTGTGTCGTTAGAGACTGACAAGTGTGCTCATTTCTGGAGGACGCCTGTATTACAACACAGCCTGTACACAACCTGTTTTCTTCAGGTAGGCTCTAGGTCATGTAAGCAAATGCCCCTAGACAGGGTATTCCCATCTTCTTCCCTATCCTAGGCAGGACCCAGGCTGGTAAAGCCTCTGCTCAGGCAGTGTTCCAGTGCTTACGTTGTCTGTGTATCTGTCCTTCAGGAAGTTTGGTTTGTATCTGTGTGCGTCACTCCCAGTGAGTTCCAGTTGATTTTCTTGAGCATCTTACAGCCAGACTCCTCACATTTTGCTGGGCTGGTGTTAAAATATATGGAACGCTGCATTTACCAATGCCTAGATAGTAAATCTCTGAGTCAAATCTTAGTGTGTGTGATTTGAGAAGGAACAACAGGGAATGTTAGTACTTTGGAGAGAACCTGAAAGTGTGTTGCGTCCTGCTTAAAAACTTCTTGGTGCCTGCCTTGCAAAAAAATTGTAAAAAAAATTAAATATTTAGGTATAGGTATCTATTCTTATTTAATCGAGGACTTCCTGTACCCAGATTCTAACCTGGATGGTCTCCTGGCTCTTTACAAGCATTCCTGCTTTCTACACTAGGCTTGTTTTAGGCAGTTTTATGTTACCTACCTAAAACTTTTCTCTGGAGTTCTGCCTGACATCCTTTGCTCTTCAGAGTTAACAGAACTGCAGGACTCACACTTGCTTTTGGAAGAGTTAGAGCAGGGCTCTGCTCTGCTGATCAGTCACTTCTTAACCCTCAAAGGCAGCTATTGACAAACGTGCAGCAGTCCCCCATCTTTCCTTATCACAGTGTGCAGCCACCACTGCACAGAGTGTGTGTGTGCTGGCCTGCCTCTTGTTCACCCCAGGTGGCTCTGTGGTGTGTGTGTTGGCCCATCCCTGACACCTCAGCATGGTGTAGTATTCTGCCTTGATGAGATGGGAAGGCAGCAAAAAAGCGAGTGACTTCAAGGCTCTCACTGTGAAGTTTGTTGGAAGTAAATGATCTTGCAGTCCTCAGAGGCTGAGCAGGGAAACCTCTGCAGGAGGGCTGTGGCCATGGTGTGTGTTTACCTCAGGCTCCTGCAAGTCTGACCTCAGCTGTTTTGCAGGATGAATCCTCAGGGTGGACATCTGGGGGCGGGTTGCCTGGGTACGGTCTCCAATGGTGTTATACTGGGAGTCAACCCGGGTCATGCCAGTGACTGTTGCCTTATTGTGTTCAAACCAGTTTGCTGTGTTGTTCCTTGATATGCTGTTAAGGCAGTGCAACATGGAAAATGGTTTATTTTCTTTTCCAGTATAAGCAACAGCATCCAGCTTCTCTAAGTGATTAACAGCCTGGGGTTTGTCTCTGGCAGGTTACTGGCCTTCGTACAACATCCCTTTCCATGAAAAGATTTACAATCTCAGTGGGTATGCATCATATGTTGTCAAGTACGGCATGGATTTCTCCTATGAGCTTGCTCCAAGAGCAAAAATCTTCCGTCGAGACCAGGGCAAGGTGACCAACTTGGAAAGCATGAAGTACATCATGAGATACAACAGTAAGATGTGTTTATGTACTGTGAAACTGCTCTTAGTCAGCAGTGTTACTTTTGTTTCTTGGATTACAGCGGGAAGCTGCAGCCTTAGGTAGGGATCAGTTACATTACTGTACATGCAGAGTGCAATCAAAGCCAGTGGGTAACACAAGCTTACTGTTGAGGTAGGAAACCAGGCTAAAATTGCTCTGTCAGGGACAAGACTGGGTTCCTTTTACAACAAGGGCCCTTGGCCTTGCTGTTTGCCTTTCCCAGAGTGCTTCTCACGCTCCAGGAGACTTTGTGGACTGCTTATTATC
>JAOXXN010000265.1:48617223-48647955 GCA_026770055.1 Myrmophylax atrothorax | reverse complement strand
CTTATTATCTAATACATGTACAGCCTGTCAGTATTGAAAGCCTTAACCCTAAGCAACAGTTAGGCAAGATCAGAGGATGTAGTGTAAAACTTCAGGTCTTTTTTCCATGTTCAGGCAAATGATCTTTGGCAGGTGTCCTGCTTTCAGCTGAGATAGTTAATTTTCTTAGTAGTTAATACAGTGCTGTGTTTTGGATTAAGGATGAGAGTAATGTTGATAGTTTAAGTGTTCCTTAACACGCTGATGTTTTAGTTGTTGATAAATCAAGGACTTTTCAGTTTCCTGTGCTGTGCCAGTGAGCAGGTGACCAAGAGGCTGGGAGAGAGCCAGGACATCTGACCTGAAGTGGCCAAAGGGATGTACCACACCATTGCCTACCACAGAATGTCATGCTCAGTGTATAAATGGAGGGGGTTTGGCTGGAAGGGGCTGATTGCTGCTCAGGAATATGTGCTGGGCACTGCTCAGCAGGTGTTAAGCAACTGGACTGTGCATCACTGCTTTCTCTAGGGTTTGATTCTTTTCTCTCTCTCCCTCCCTGTCCCTTTTCATTATTATTTTTAACTTTATTTTGGTTATTAAATTATTTGTATTTCAATTCATGGGTTTTACCTTTTTCTGATTCTCCTCCATGTCCTGTGGAGGGTGTTGGGGGGAAGTGAGGGAGCAGCTATGTGGTACTTACTTGCCTACTGGGATTAAGCCAAAACAGTAGGTAATGATGTGCTGGTTTTTTTCCTGACAGGGTTCTCCTTAACTGGATTAAAACCAGCTTTGTTAACATCTAGCTAAGTTCATCTCAAAGTTCAGATAGCTGTAGATGCTGTATTTTTATTCCCAGTTACAGGGAGCTTGCTGGTTACTGGGCTTGAGGTTTGGGAGGCCTCTCCCAGGGTGGGGTATTGTTGCTCTTTGGGCTGTGAGTAGTAGTGTGCTCGTAGACGCCGAGGCTTGCCCACCTTCACCTCCTGGTTTGCAGCTGCTGCAGCAGGTGTTTGATGGTTTTGCTCCTTGCCACTTATTGAAGTCCAGAACAGGAACACGAAGGCTCTCATTCCTGCATTTCCCTCTCACCCACCCACCACTTTCCTTTCTCTTCTGCTTTTCTCTCCTGACAAAGTTTCTACAAGCTTTCATCATGTGGAATTGCAGATGTTTGTGGTTAGAGTTTGGCAGTGGTGCCTCTGGGATGCAGAAATAGCTGTGTGGTATGGGATTAGGGTTTTATCTACTTAATGTCCTGTCTTGAGCATTGACTTCTGGGTGGTACCCGGGGAGAAGCACGAGAACAATTCGATAGAGCACACGAACTTATCCAGCTTTTAGTGGCTCCAGTGCTATGCATGAGCTTTTTGTGAGGGGACTAACTTGTTTTCTTTTCTTCTTTTCTTCCCTCCCCACCATGTTTTGCCTCAGATTACCAGCGTGATCCTTATGCTGAACACAATCCTTGCAACACCATTTGCTGCCGGGAGGACCTGAATCCTTCTTTACCAGTGCCTGCAGGCTGCTATGACTCCAAGGTAAATTACCTCAATTTCAACATCTGCTGAATGTTTGCTGCAGCCTATTCGTGCTCCTGCAGGCCTGTAGCATGTTTCTCTGCACTAGTGCAGGCATGGCCAGGCATGTCTGTTCACTCTTTCCATGCTATCCCAGTGCTTGGGCACATCCTCAGATGGGAATTCTGTGCAGTTTCCTATTTCCTGTCCCAAATGTCAGCCCTGGCATAGTGACAGAAGATACAGGGGGAGGTATGTGAAACAGCTACATCCGTGGGAACTTATGGTGTTCAGGGGTTAAATCCTTACAGCAGGAGGAGCCTAAAACAATGCTGAAATGAGTCTTCACCTCACTCAGGGAAGGTGACTATTGTACAGCCTCAGCCTCCTGTTTATGGGGACTGTGTGGGTGCCTCCCCAGAGCCCACAAGAATGCGTTTTCAGTCTCAGTTTACAACAGCCAGGCTTTCTAGTGAGCCACCCTGCTCCAGGGTTCCACCTCTCTGTAAAATTGCTTTCTGAAAAGTTTGGTGAAGATGACTTTGCATTTTAGGGGGATGTGGGACAATCCTTAGACCCACTGTCCTGGAGAAAGCAGCATTTATTTTAGGCAAGTTATGTGGTATTTTCACTGTGAGGGGCAATGCCCAAGTAATGGGCTGGGCTGTGGATGGATAGGGGACCTAAGAGGGGCATTGAGAGAAACAGTCCAGAGCAGAGGTGAAAGCTGTTTAGTTATAAACACTACAGGCAATTTTAGTGTCAGAGTTTGGGAAGATGGAGCCAAGCTGAGGACCTCTCGAGATAAATGAAGGAACAGGGCAGAGTGTGGGCAGCATTATTAACTCCATGCAGCCTTTCTCCATTCCTGAATTACCCCAACGTGCCTCAGGGGATTGGCCAAGTGCTTAAATGCAGCAGAGCTTGGGTCAGACCCCCTGGTCTGTCTGCTGCAGTCTCAGCTCTTTTGGAGACTCACAAACCCAGGGAGGTTGTCCTGAGGGCAGATGTGCTGCCTCTTTCAGCCTGGAGGGCAGGTGTGAGCTTGTGCTTTGCTGCTGCCCTTCAGCGCTGGCTGCCGCTGGCTCTGTGCAGGGGAGTAACTGCCTGATCTGTGTGCATTTCCCCTGCTCGCTTCCTGCACCTCTCTGTTACCAAATCTCCCGGAGCTGCGTCTGCTGTCAGGGACGGGGATGTGTCACACACGTGCAGCCCTTTAGCGCTGAATCCCTGTGCTTTGTGTTCCAGGTGTCAGATTTCCGCCTGGCATCAGCGTTCACTGCCTCGGCGATCAATGGGCCCCCGGTGCAGGGAGGGCTCCCTGTCTTCACCTGGAAGCGGTTTAACCGCACGAGGCACCAGGGGCTGCCGGAATCCTACAACTTTGACTTTGTCACCATGAGGCCGATCCTGTAAACCAGCATCAATATCCTCAAATGGATTTTTTTTAATGAAAATTTTATTTCTCGTGTGTAATAAATCGACCTGGATGTCCACATCCCTGTGCCTTACCTGCTTTCCCCTGTCCTACCTGCTGGGCACTTGGTAGTGACATTGGCTGCTTCGGTGCAGCCCAGTGCATGTTCCTTTATTCTGAGCTGTTTGAGTGGCCCTTCCTCTGACTAGGATTGATGGGAAGCAGCTGGTACAGCTTTCTGTTGATCTGAGCCATCATCTGTTCTCAGAGCTGGAGTGAAGAGCAATGCCACCAGTGAGAGTGATCTGTCTCTAGTAGCAACATGGGACCTGTCTCCAGGGCTGGGCCAAGCCAGGTGGCGGCTGTGGCCCATGGTGGCCTTAGCACTGTTTTGATGTCTGCCTTTTATCTGAGCAGTGCCTGCAAGACACGCTGCAGGTTGCTTCCCATCCAGGAATGTCTCTAGTGGAGAGAGGCAAAGCTGTGTTCCCCATGGAGGTTAGTCTGTTATGTGCAGGACATGGCTTTCAGTGGTATTGGTAAGATTTTTGTTGTCTGGCCAAAGCAGCTTGCAATGATCAGTTTGCCAAAGAGGGGGAAGGGAAGCAGCCTGATGCTTTGGAAACATGCCCCTGTCCCAGCCTGCAGCATAACAGCAGGGACATAACTCTGATGCGATGGATCTCTTACAATGGATCCTTTTGCAATAGATTGGCCCATGCCTGGTGCCATCTTTGCCTGCTCCCTCAGCTGTGGCAGTGGAATGTGACAGTGAGATGGGTGTGAGGGCTGGGGCTGCATGAATTACTCTGTTACCTGTGTTTATGCTGAGGAGTCGAGTCACTGGACTGTTTTGTGCTAGATGTTGCACATGTAATTAAGTAAAACAAAATAAACAGCTCTTTCCACATGTCCTTGATGGTCCAAGCTAAACGCTGCACAGCACTGCCCTATATTATGAAGGTGAAGAATGATGAGCAGTGTGAGGTTTCAATCAGGCCCCTGGAGTTTTAGCTTGTATGATGGGGAAGAAGAGAGCGAGTTACTGCAACATGGGTGAGGTTCTACCCTAAGTAGTTGGCTGTCACAGTAGGGCTGATTTTGCCAAGGAAGGAGGGAGACCAGAAGTTCCAGCAAAGCTGTTGTTGATGAAAAAGCCATGTACGGTCTGAAGTGATTTGTTTGCTGAGGCAGGAGGTAGGTGTGAGAGGCTGGAGAGAGCATCAGTGCCATGTGCAGGGTTAGGAGAGCACCGTTTGAAATGACTAACTGCTGAAATACTCACCACAGAGCTGCTTTTTGCTTTTCAGTACAGTCCTTTATTGGGTAAAACTCAATGAGCCAAATGACTCTCGTGGACAGCTGGAGGCACAGGTTCAGTGTAGGCAATGGTGCTTGCACGAGTTGCAGCTGTGCCTGTGCTAGAGGGGGATGATGAATGTGTGATGTTTGCTTGGTGCCCAGGTGCTCTCCATCTGAGTTGATGGGGACAAGGCTTCCCTGGTCACAGAATTTTAGACACAGCACCCCTTCTTTACCTGCCTGGGGTTCTCTGTCAGTGAAGGTGTTTGCTAGCCCACAGCTGGAGCTGCAGGGGCCTTGGCCTCTGTGTCAGCCCTTGCCCCCTGGGTGCCTTGTCCTTGCCCCAAGCTCTGTGTGCAGACACCTCCTCGCTGTGCTGGTGAAGCCACTGCCACAGACTGAATTGAATTGGGACTGAACAGGCTGTAATGGGCATTAAGGAGCACACTTAAAGGAAGGAATGGAGCTTGGTCATGAAGAGGGAGTGCAGGATCTGAGCTGCCAGCAAGCATAGGACCAAGAATCAGCTGCTTTGTTTGAAACTGGAAGCACAGAGGGGCTGGGGGATTGCTTAACTTCACTGTTAACTCCTAGGCAATGCAGCAGCATTGCAGATTGTGTTTACTGCTTTTTCATGCAATCTTATATAAAAATGCTAATGGAGAAGTATTGTTTAAAAGTTGGTCCCCTGGCAACAGGAAGTTGCTGATTGCTTTCTGTGTTGAACAGTGTTCTTGATCCAGGGCACATCTAAATGCTTCCTCCTGCAGGGTGTGGAGGTCTCTGGCAAGTGATGTGCCCATGACATGCCAAATATGCATGGAAATGGGAGCTCTGCCCTTTCTCCCACCTAGAGCATCCTACTCTGAGGCAGGAGCTGCTTTGTGCTCCAACCCAGAGTTGTGGGAAAACAGAGCTCTAATTTTAAGACTCCTTTTCAATGAGTAAATATTTGCATCAATGGGACCTTATGACCCTTAGGACCTTAATCTGTGTGACTGTGACTATTTTTTTGCCTTTGAAAATTGTGCTGTTAAAGGCCACTGTGTTCCTCATACTGTGCTGTCCTATGTGCTTCCTTTGTTGGCAGGCCAGCCCAGGCTGATGTGCCAACCATGACCACAGCAGCTGGATTGAGAGCTCCTCTTCCCTGTGCTGCTGCATCAGTGACCAGAGGAGAAGGCTTTGAGTGGGGCTAGATGGCCCTGCAGGCAGGGCCAAGGGAACTGATAGCATGTCTCAAGCAGCTGCATGAATTTTAAAGGTCTCTTTGAGTATCTTGTTCCCTTCTGCAAATCCCACTTGGGGGAAAAAATGGGGGGAAGGTGTGCTCAAGCAGATTTGCGCAGAAGCTGCCCCCTTTTTCACACCCACCTTTGAGGTTTTCCCAAGTCCTGTGGCTTGTGTCTCTTAAACTTCAGGTTTTCGGGCTTGGCTGGAGAGACACTTACTTGGTAGGAAGATGGAACGGGGGAGGTGGTTGTGATCAGTCTCCCTTGCAGTAATGAAAAGGAACCTGCTGTTCAGTCACCAGGCAATGCCTGCTGGGGAAATGACTCCTAGCAGGGCCACCAAAACTGCCACATATAATGCAAGCTTTCACTTCCTTTGCCATCCACTTCTCTGAAATCCAGCACCAAACTCACCCCTCCTGGTTCTGCTGGCCATACCCTGCATGGCCTTAGCTCTTACAGGGGCCACAGTGTGTCGCAGCACCCTCTGCTCTGCAGCAGGAAACACCTGTGCAAGGTCTAACCAGTGCCTGCCCAGACCAGGCTCCGCAGCACTTCAGGGGAGAAACCAACTGCGTTCCTTTGCCGGTGTCCTGGTGCTGTGCTGCTGGGTCAATTACATCTCAGCCTGCTCCTGGGTTTTTTTGTTTCCTTAGTAGAAGTGTTGGCGGTGTGCAGAGGTGCACTTCGCTGTTTTTACATTCTCCTCTGAGGCTGTATCATCTTTCCAGACCTACCACTGAGTCTGTGCCAAAGCCACCCTGCAGCAAAACAGTGAGTGCTCTGCATGTTCACTTACTCACTTCGCTTTATTCCAGCACAAACTGCAATTACAGCAGTGCTTGAGCAGAGTGGTTATGCTGCATTTGTTCTAAACTATGTGCAGTAGGTAGACTCTTAGTCTAAACAGGCAGTTTGAGAAACTCGGGACTTTCAAGTGGGATTGTGCTGAGGCATCACAAGAGTCCATTATGTTCTGGTGAGTGACTTGAAGCAAATACTAGCAAGTGCAAGGAAACTAATTATTACCATCACAAATTAATTATATGCCCTCAAAGTACAGGGTCAGCACTAACTCAGAGCAGGCATGTCTGTAACTCCAGGTTCTAAGTACTTTGAATTCTCTACAGTTTGGCAACAGACTAAGGTCCAAGAAGCAGCTTTTCCCAGACTGCCTTCTAGTACGGCAGCTTACTGGTCCCATGTCATGGTGCTGTTCCTGGCTTCTACCCTTGAACCAGCAGGGTCTGGAGCAGAGACCTTCTTGCTCCCTGCACCCTTTTGCCCCCCCTTTCATTGCCGCAGACTGATGCAGTTAGGGCTGTGCACAACAGCTGCCCACTGGCTTGAAAACCATGGCAGTTGAGAGTGCCGGGAGCTTGCTAAGAGTGATGATTTTTCCAGAGGTCAAACCTTGGAGAGAGACTGTTTTTGGATTTCCATTGCTGTATCCCTCTGGGGCAATGTTGGGGTGCAAGTTACTTGATTCTGTCTGTCAGTGCATGCAAGCTGACTTTGCAGAAGTTACAGCATTACTTTTGTGTCTTGCTTCTGTGAGGGCAGCACCAGGCAGTTCCCCTCCTGGCAACAACCAAGAGCCAAACCATTGCTGCTCAGTGTTACTTAAGCAAGGTGGCAACACTTCTGAAGAGGAGAAGCAGGCTCTGGGCTCTTTGTTGGGAGAGTTGTCTCCTGAGGTGTCAGGAACTAAGCACAGATGACTCAAAATGTTAAAAACCCAGAAGTTTATTTCAAAGTATAAATTTCAGGCTTGTCAGACAAAACCCCACTACATTTAATACAGACACACACTAATCTACAGTACGTACAAAAATGGGGAGAGCTGGCAGTTGCCCAGTTTAAACTGGACATTAAATCAATTCTACAGTTTTACTTCTTTTTGTATTTACAAGTGCAACTGCAAAACAAAACAAGAAATCAGATTCGGAGTTTCCTAACAAAGGATTTTGCAGGTTTGATTCCCAGTAGCCAATAAAGTAAAGCTGAACAGGACTCCCCAAACAGCTACTACCCAGTTATCTTATTTACAGCTACACCCCATTAAATTAAGACAGCACTTCAAATATATATATATATGCATGTGTATATATATATAGAAAAGAGAAGAAAAGAATGCTCAACCTGCATAATGACAATAACAAATAAAGATGCATTTTTAACTTAAAAGGAACGAAAAGGAAAAATTCATTTGCTTTCTTCTAGTTATTATTTTTCTTCTCCCCTCAGAAGATGTGAAGGGAACACAGATTAGGAGGGCAGGGCTGGCTCAGTGTCATTTGAACTCCTCTCCCTCCAGTGTTTTCGTACAATACCCAGCCCAACCCAAATCAGCAAATTAAAAAAATATATATTTAATATATCAAGCTTCTATTTAAAATATCTGCATAGGTATTTTTGACTAAAGGAAAATACTCAAAAGAGTTTGTAAGAAGGCAGAATCACAGCTTGATTTTGTACAGTATATGCAATACTCATCCTGGGGATTGGCTGTTTAGGGAGCAGCGACAAATGTGACCCATCCCTACATACAAAACAGATTTTAATTTATGCGACATTTAAGACAAATAGCATAAAGGGTAGGCTGGAGTGACTGTTACAATACAAAATGGCGTTCAGACCCTACTACTGGGCCCAGCTGCGCTCCCAGTGAAGGCACAAGGGGGTTTGCCTTCGTTTTCAAAGCAAGCAGTGTAAGACCCTTTAATTTTACAAGGAGAACACCATGCGTGTGTCCAGCCTATTGTTCAAAACCTTGGGAATGGATGAGTGGCTCAGTGCTTGTGCTCAGTGATCTAACATGGCCAAGGGGAGCATAAATAATTCAAAGGGAGCAAGTCTAAGACCAACTGCTACTCCTAGGGAAGCTGCTCAGAGCATGTAAATAATTACAGGCTGAGGGGAACCTGCCTCTCCACTCTAGTGCTTTCTGAAGCTGCCACTGCAGACAGTACACAGTACACCCTTCCTAGGGTTTAGTTTTTTGTATCCAACAAAGCTTTTTTAGGCATAGAACAAAATAGCAGAGGCCAGTGAAGCTGTAACTAGGAGAAATAGAGTGGACAGGAATGGCATTTTGCCATCAGCACTCCACAGAAGGGCTCCTCTCCAAGTAGATGGACTAAGTCAAATTACTTTCAACCTGGACATCCAGAGATCCTTGTATCACAGAGAGCAAACAAACAAAATCTAAACCACCAGAAAGTAAATGAGGATGAAAAATATAGCTGTAGAATCAGTGCTGTGTTTGCTAAAACATGGGAAACTAAATCCAAGGTGGCACTGTAATAAACATCATGTACCCAGAGGCAGCAGCAAAACACAGAATCAGGAATGACTTTATACCAGCATACTGAAAGTCAGATGGAAAAACTTGCAGCAAGTGCAGAGAAGAAACTAAAACCAACTCTTCCACACTTTTTAGCATATTTAAAAGTGGATTATTGGAAGGCCCCAGCAGTTGACTAATGAAGAGACCCGTCTAGAAGAACAAGAGTAATAGACCTGTAATGAGTGTTCCCAAATATTCTGGTAGTACTTTGAAATAAAACCTATGAAATCAATCAAATGATTTCTGATTGTTTTTGCTAGCAGATACTAGTTTTTTAGTGGCTTTGTTCTTTCTGGGAGGTAAAGGGTAATAAAATAACCAGCCACTCCAGCACACAGGGAAAAGTGCCATGAGATAAGGAACTAAGCAATACTACTGTTTGTTAGCATAAGGGGTCTATTAAGCCAGAAGCCAGTTTTCAAAATCAGTTCAGTTCAGAACTATATCTTGAGTAAATAAAGAGAGTCTTCATTCTCTAAGGATGCAGCCCACAAAACCTTTAAACAGAATGCCAGACCATCCCTAGTAATACCTCCATTGGAGGAAGGAAAAAAATTCTAATGCAGGGCTCACACCCCCTGCCTCTCCCAAACAAGACAAACCTAAGGACAATGGAGATCTAAATGCAAACTATAGAAAAGCTCCTGTGTAGTTTGGGCTGGAATCACAATTAAATAAGCAACATAAATTCTAGATTTTATTCTTGTGTTTAACTTCTAAACCATAAAACCTCATTGTACTGCTATGGCCAAGGGCTCTTTGGTATGACCTCAAAGACACATTAAATAAAAGTTGCCCAAGGAGGACTTGACAGCCATCAACTGGAAATAACTGCTCTAACCTCTACTACAGAACTGGTTTAGTAAGAATCCAACTTAAGACTAATTAGACTAAATTTTTAAGTAATTATTCCTTGAAATAAGCAGACAAAAAATGTGATTAAACACAGAAAAATTCAAGGCATTTTTGATAATTGGCACCAGAAATACAGGGACAACTGTAGTTCAAAGGAAATTGTTCATACATGAGAGTCGGTGTGAACCTTCCCTGATGATACTTGGAGTTAGCCAGGATTTTTGCTTGCCCAGATGAACAGAACTGCTATACTTTCAATTCAAGTTTCCACCTTGAGAGTATCTGTTGGTCACTTGACAATCTCAGCTACATGAAGGAGTGCCGTAAACCAGACAAAAATCTACAATGTCATTTCTTTCACCATTGAAGTTCTCAAAAGGAACACAACTAAAGAATCCATAATCTCACTGCATATTTCAACAGCCCTGTTTTGAGATTTAATTTTTCTGACAGTTTTCCAACCTTGCTTTACACTTCAAAATGTTGGTGGTAAGAAAAAGAGCACGGAAGTGAAAAAAATGTTATATTATGCAGCTTTGCTATAGAGTGGATTAAAAAAAAAAGAATCTTTCTCCTCTAAATCCGCTGTTTGGTTTTGTTGGGCAGGAATGCAACTGAAAATTGCCAAAATCAAAACCATACCTACACTTTCTTGTCCAGGTGAGTTACAATTTGGCTCTGCAAACAACGACAGCAGGGCAGATGCACCAATTTCTTAGCTCAGAAGCATCATGAAAGCAGCTATTAACATTTGCAGTTACTCACAAGGTTTAGGCCAGTCTGAAATAGTTTCTAAACTTCTTTGGCTGTGTTGGCTTTCTCTGCTGCAGAGGCAGGCAGGTGCTGAGAGAGAGATGACCAGGCAGCAAACTTCTCTTTTTGTACTCACTGAACATCCAAACCGAGTGCCAACAGCCAGAAGCTTTCTCGGCGCCGCACCACGGAGGTTTCTTCTTTGGCTGAATTGCAGCATACAGCTTTTTCCCAAAAGAACAGGGAAAGGCTCTGGTGGAAAATACTGCCTGCATACTCTAATATTCCTGACAGGACAAAATACTATTCAAGAACTACAGTGAGGAAAGGGTTGAGTGATACTCAGATAGAATGCAGATAAAAACAAATTTAGCATCAGCAGATATTACACTTCCGGGTCTTTGGAAAATGAAAGACTAGAAGGGTAAAGGGAAAAATGACTCCAAGCAAATAAAAGAACACCACAAGGTATCTGGCTACATTTTATTTTTGAAATTATTCTTTAAGGCACAAAATAAATCTAAAAAATAGGGCTGGATGTGTGAGGGAAGGGGCAGAGAAACTGACTGAACTAGAGAGGTGTGAATGCAGTCTCTACAATCCAGTTTCAGATCTGACCTGGGAATGCTCCCAGGGTGAGTAGGGGAGGATGGTGAAAGTAGAGGAGCATTCTTATTTATAAGAGGTAGGAGGTTGTGGGCTGATTTTTTTTTGCACCACCTCCAAATTTACACACTTTTGGGTTCCTGGCCAGACTCAAAGTTCCCTTCCCTCCCCACAGAGAGCTCATTCCAGTTTGTAAAGTAAGACCAGACCACTCAATCTTCCAGTACAAAAAGTTAGACCATGAATCATCCTTCATGTCACAGCCTGCTTACCCCATGGGTAGGGGGCAAGAGGCAAATCTCTTCTTGCTCTCATGTTGGTGTCTTGATAGACATTACAGATGTGTATGTTTTGTTTCAGACAAACTGTAATTTACTATTACCACTCAGAAGCAGAATCCCAGGCATTCAGGATGCCCTTGGATAGAAGGTAGGTAGGTATCTACGTGGAACAGCTGTCATGGAAGGGAAAAATGAAATTTTCAAATGGCCCATGACATGAAAAACAGGCTCTCTTGCTGCAGGTGAGACTTTCTTTTTCCTTCAGTTCTGAATGCATGTAGTGTATCACACAACTGTCAAAAATAATCCTGCAGAGAGTGGATTTAAAAGTGAATTACATGCATGGGATCAACTCCCCCCCAAAATGGCGTAGTTGTTGGTAGCAGGGCAGGTTTAAAGGCTCCAAAGGTACCTGTTTAACTGCTCTGAGAAGAGATCACGTCTGTGGACTGGGGGTCACAGAAGGGTCCGAAACGTCCATAGATGTCCTTAGCCCGGACTGCAAAGTAGTATTTGCTGCCAGACACAAACTGTGTAAGAGTGCATGCCATAGGGAGCGGGAGGGCCTTCACTTCCCCAATCTTCTTCCACTGGGAGGGCACAGTGGCACTCGGGTCCTCGTGGTAGGCATAGAGATGGTAACTGTCCACAGCGGCACAGCTCCTGTCCACCTCCATGACACTCCACGACAGCACAATTCCATTCTGGCTCTGTACCCGTGCCAGCTTCAGCTGCGGCTTTTGAGGCGGAGAAGTGTTGGCAGCTTCAGGGGGTAGACGGGGTGGCTGTGGTGCCTCTGGAAGTGGGGCAGGATGTACAGGGCGTGGTGGCTCCTAAGCAGCATAAGGGCAACAAGGGAAAGGTCAGAGTCTACAGCAGTGAAAGGAGGCTTTAATTCATCACTCCCCAGGTAACTGGGAGCAAATGAGCTTGCAATCACTCAGCCATCACAACTCTCAGTCCTGTGTGCAGAGGGCAAGGGAGCAGCAGCTAATGCTGAGAAGGGGTGGGACGAAGGATGCTGTAAATTCTTACTAGTTATATAAATCTCTAGCTCTACAGTTGATCATTGCCACAGTTATTTCCCTATATCCTCTTTGCTTCCCAGCCAAGGGGGAATGGGCAGGACACTGTGCTCTTTACCATGACTGAGCAGGCAGGTTCACTGTGACTTTGAGCCAATCTACCTTTGAGCGGCTGTTCCTACCCTACCCAACACAGCCCAGGCAGTGCATTACACTGACAACTTATCTTTCCAACAGACCCGTTTTCAGTCAGAAAAAGGTGCCACATGGATTTTATCAGCTTAAATTGATCACAAAAGGTCTGCCTCAGTTTCTAGAAAATTTTTAAATAAGGGCACAAATATTTCTTTCCAGTGATATTGCTTTTTATACTGCAAAACCAGTCCTAAGTCTCTTGTTTATGTTAGTTAAAATGAATTTAGGAATATGCTTACGAAGGGTATGAAATTTTGTTATTCTTCAAGTCTGGGGTCCTTCAGGGTGGAATCTGGGGTAGATTTTGGCATCTTAAGTGTTCTGTGTGATACTGGCTTGATTTTATTCTCATTATTTATCACTGAAGAATGCATTAAGTTAAATGGTGTCTAGTCTGAAAGAATGGTAAGCCACCTTCCTGGTAATATATTTACCATTTCAGTACACCATAAGTAATGTGGCTGCCCAAAATTGAGTGTGCAGGCAATCTGAATTTTGAAATTTCATTTTATTTGAAATTAAATGAGTCAGAGAAAATTCTCAGATACTTACAAAAAGGGGTTTGAGTCAATGCAGGAGTAACCATCCCCAACAGTGATTAAAAAAACCCTCTGAAATACAAGAGTTGGCAATCTTGGGGATCTTGTACGTTGTTCTATTTTCTTAGTTTTGCAAACAGCTGTACTGAAAAACTGGTCATCCAATTCATTGCCAAACCATGACTCAATGTTTTTAGTGGCAATTCTTCTGTACCCTTGATCCCACAGGTCAGTGCAGACAATTCACGTAGCATTTTTCAATATGCCCTACTGGTGATTTGGAGAAGGCCAGGGCCAACTAACAGACTGCACAGCTTTTGCCATTCTGGGCAGAAGTTTCTGTAGGTGATTGGATGGTGCTATGAACATGAACTGGCTGAAAGGCATCTACAGGGCATTTCACTATTCTGCAGTTCACACTAAGAAGCAATCTGAGAAGTACTAATGCAGAGACAAGTGTAAATTGCATCAAGTAACTTCCAAAGCACACTTACAGCATGTGCCTGCGGCGGTCGATGGTGCACTGTCAGCTGAGGCGCTCCGGACCCGAGAGCCAGCCCGTTGTTCACAACATAGGCTGTCTGAGGCATCCGCACTGCCATACCTGTAAGAAGCACAATGAATACTTTTGAGTATTCAGTACTTAGAATCAGCTAAACAGAACACTGGAAGACTTGACTCCTTGGTTCAGCTGGATGAACCCAAATTTCAGACAGACACACTCTCCTCAAGCTCCAGCAGACTGATAAAGCACTGTGTAACAACATCACCTCCCATCCCCTGAAACTGTAGAAGTGAGAAGAGAGCAAGTTGTTTACATTTGCAGGGAGGACAGAACATTGCTTTAATAACTTGGACCAGTACTGTAAAAAGATCAAACAGCAAACCCAAACCAAGAAACTAAATGCCACACCCCTGAGGCAGAATATATCAAGCTGTGCCACAGTATGAAGTGCATGGAAGGAATCATCCCCTACCTCCAGCCTGTGGGTTGACTGGCCTTAAACCTGGATTTGTCATGACAGGCCCTCTTACAGGATTCTGAGCTGGTGGTGGTGCAGGAGTGGTGGTATAGACCACCTGATGGTTAGCAGGGGTTCTTGGTATAGGAAGCTTTGGAGCAGTTTGAGTCACCGGCCGATGAGTTACATTGACTGTTGTTGCAGCTGAAAAAAAGACAGAGCACACCCTGGAATGGGATTCCATGACATGAAGCTATATGCCTATTCCAGATGGCATCTCCTCTGGAAAACTGACTCATCTGAGCCATGTAAAATAAAAATTGTCTCTGTGAAATTCTATCTGCTTTTGATAATGTAAGAAAAGTGAAAACAGCCTAAACAAATGGTATTTTCATGTGAAATATTAATGTCAACATATATACAAATTCCTAACAAAAAGATAAACACAATGCTTCCACCATTCAGAGGTCCTGAATGTAAAGACAGTGGTGGAGAATATAAAACCCACCACAAAAAAAGTCTGTAGATCAGATCAGTCACAAGACAATTCCAACACCAATTAACTTTCAACAATCATATACAGAAAAATTAGAGTAAAATAAAGAAAAAAAGAGGATCTATGTTTCTTTATGTTAAAAAGAAATGGGAAAACTTAATCACACTACAGACAAAGTAACATTTAACTAGGGACAGAACTTCAATGTCAGCCTTGCCACTCTCACTCTGCCAAAAGGATTAACTGCCAAGTGAACAAGGACAAACATAGGAATGATGTTGATAATGTTTTATCCCCTATTACTTCAATAGGGCAACTGTTAAAGGTTTTTTCTACTTCACTTTTACAAACAACAGTATATTTAATAATTTCCATCACCATCCTTAGCGGGATTTCTTCCTCTCTGTGAAGTTGATTTGATACTGAATTCTTTCCAAACCAGTAATAATATCTTCCCCTTTGACTTCATCAGTTTTTTGGGGAAAAAAGTTATGGGAAATTGACTAGAATAAAAGATTAAGAATTAACTCAAACATTCTGAGTATTCACTTGAAAATACACAATGTAGAACACAACACAAGAGTCTAGTTTAAAAAACCAAATCAGTGCCTGCATTCACAGGGTGCTGAAGTGAGATGAAGGTACCTGTAGGTAACACGTGAATAGCGGTCTGGGAAGGCCCACTGGTGGGCACACCCGTCTGCTGCACAGGACTTGGCTGCAAAGGTGGCAAGTTGGGCTGCAAGGGCCGAGCCAAGGGCTGGGTGGGTATGCTCAGTCCTGTAACTGGTGTCTGGTTCTGGTTCTGCTTCTGCTTCTTGCCATCTGCTTTAAAAGAAAAGAAAGTTATAGACAACAGCAAACAGAAATGTTCATTTCTGAATCACGGAATTTTACACTTCACAGAGTTTTAAAATCTTTCTCCTCCCCCCACTTATGGATTACTGAGGATATTTCTGAGCATGATACTTCTTTGACATTTTCATTCTGCAAGCAAATCTGCAGAAAAATCATTCCCACCCCTCATTTTCATCATTGTAATGTCCCCCCACCTCACTCTGTAATGTTTTATACTATCACCATTGGAAACCTGAATGTAATGGACACTATGTCAAAGTCTTTAAAAGTTTCTATTTAAAAAAAAAAAATCCTAAAACCTTGAAAAGGCCTTGTCTAGCTTTAATGCCTACATCTTTTTGTTATTTGCTGGCTCTTTCCTTTGTTCAGTTTGATAGTCAGTCCTGTTGCTGTTTTGAATTTTCATGCTGTTTGCTTAAAAAAGGGGAATCACTTTATTATTTATAGAAAACTTTATAAAGAAAATTTGTTTTCTCACATTGACAACCTGCTGAATATGACTTACTGACTTGTGAGAAGAGACAAATAGTGTCTGTATCTATAGTTTACTACAGCAACATTTTTTCATGCTTTGGTTTATTTGTGACAACATAAAATATGCATTAGAGTACAAGTCCATACTAATTCAGCCTTTGCACAAGTTAAGTAAAGAAGAACTGAGAAGCTTTTGCCTGGATAGTTTAACTAGATTAGAGTAGTAGTGGGCAGAGAAAGCATCATCAAAGTGCTAAAAAGCACAAGATAAATGAGTAGGTTTTAAGGGCACTTACTCAAAAAAGATTTGCCCTAATGAAATTGGACACACAGCAGCCACTCATTTAGTAAAAAAGCATATGATATAAAGATAAAAATACGCTAATACTCATTTTACTCTTGAGAAAACATAACAATAGAATGAAGAACACATTTAAAACCTTTCAATTAAGGATACCAATTAGATTTCAAAGCATTAAGAGTAGGGTTAATGGCAGCATAGCTCAAAATTTTGTGGTTTTTAGCAGTTTGAGACAATTTCTCACTGAGCTGTCTTTAACACTAGCTACTAACAGCTTGATGTGGCAGTACCCTTTAGAAACTGCTATAGGATTCTAGGAAACACAATTACAGAATCACAGAATTATCAAGGTTGGAAGAAACCTTCAAGATCATCAAGTCCAACCATCAATCCAGCACCACCACAATCACCCCTAAACCATAACCCCAAATTCAAGACCTCAAGAATAAAACAGTATGAATTGTAGACCTTTCTGTAGACTCAGGAGCCAAGTTACTTCCCTGAAGCTATTAGATGAAAACATAATTTTATTTTCTTTATTTTTTTCAAAGTCTACAAAAGGAGCAGTAAAGGGATGCTCATTTTGAAAACAAAAGGTGAGATGTTTCCTGCTCTTTCATCAACTAACAGGCCTCGTGATTGGTTCAAGCTTCTTTTATTTTCCATGAGTATGAGAAATTTCCCAGTGTTCAACAAATTAAGTGACTCTGAGGAGATTCCTACAGAGATGTACATATCTGTTTACTTTGAATATTTACAGCCTGATACACATTTCAACTACCACTCAATAACTTAAGTCATGTGAGGGCACCCTCAGTCATGACTCAGATGATGTGCTTACACAATCCAACAAGTAAAACCCCAGACACACTACTGCTGTAAAAATGTGGTTCTAGGAAAAATGACAGTCTGGACAAATTGTGAGTGTTTTTTCAGTTTTGCTTTTGTTTTTAATGTCACACAGAGCAAGTTTATTTATCCTTGACAAATCAAGAGCCCTGCTGACATTCAAGTTGCTGGGAACTAGGTCAGGATTGCACCAGCCACAGGAAATCATGAAAGATAACCATCTAGACCTCGCCAAATGGAAACAAAAGGCAAAGGCAATTTAAGTAAAAAAAAAACCAAACCAGCAGGGAAAACAGGAAGACTGGATGCATAGTAAGCACAGGACTAAGGTGAATAGTAATTAAGGAACAGTTCCAATATTAAACAAACACTGCATTGTATTCATACGAAATATGGACACAGAGGAGACAGGAAAATGTGATTTATGGAAATGAGCATAATATGGAGATCATTACTACTTGAGGTGTAAGCAAAACTCCTAATATAATACACAGAATGGAAGAGGGGCTAACTGCCACACAGGAGCTAACCCAGCCTGAAAGTACCCCACAATCTTCCTCCTAATGAAAGGACAGTTTTCTAAAATGCGACAACCAAGGGCAAAGAACCTCAGAATTATCCCACCGGAGATATTTTTAAGACACTGACTCAGGCCCCAACAAAGAAACCAAGGAAGAATTAAATTACTCCGCTGTAATGAAGCTAGAACTCTGTAGCACTTCTACCTAGAGAAGCATCTTAAGAGTTGCATGTGCAACCACAGAGTTCTTTTACGGCAATTGTGAGGTGAACATCTACTGAATACAAACAGGGAGGAAATGGTGCTTTTGACAGAAAGAGATTAGCTGATATACATTACAACACTGTGACACATTACTTTAAAACATACCATAAATCCACTTAAATCTATCCACTGGGTGTCTTTTACAGAATATTAAATAGAAGGTTAACCTGACTTGATAGGCTTGCACAGTCCCAGGGCAACCATCTTTTTATCTTTTTGAGAACTAACTCTCAGAGGAGATGACAGTGGTAAAAACTTGATTACCTGAGCTATTCTACCAGCTATTCTACTCAGCTCAGCAATTCAAAATCCTAGGAGAAAAGGACCTCTGGTGGCCATGTAGTCCAATTTCTTGTTGAAGCTGGACTATTACCAACACTAATTCAAATGACTTGTGGTTTTGACCTGCTGAGTCTTGAGAACATTTCAAGTGTGGAGCTTCTACCAACCCTCTGTGCTGCACTACAGTGATTTTTCTCTTCAAGCTCAATGTGAACCTCCTGAACTTGTATTTCATGATCACTGCCCCTTAGTACATCATCTGGCACTGCTGAGAAGAGCTGTGCTCCATCATCTTTGTAACTATCCTCCAAGTAGTTGTAGGCTCCTATTACATTGCCTCTCGTTTTGCTCTTTGCCACACATGGCATGGTCTGTTGATCTCTTCTCACAGATCATGTGCTCCTGACACCTTGAAACCATCTATTAATGCGCCTCCAGTGCTACCACAAGCCTTCTGAGCGCAAGGAACAGGGAGACAAAACTGGTCACCATGTTTCAGCTGTAGTCCCATCAGTGCCAATATGGGGGGAATAATTGCTTAAATTGAAATGAGAACATACTCAATGGCTCATACTCAATTCACTATGCACCACATATCCTCTACTGATAAGAGCACCAGAAAGTCAGCTATCTGAATTAGATCATGCTTCCCTAACCCTAACCCTAACCCCTAACCCTAGCATACCACATGAACTCCCCTTTTGGTGGTAAGATCACATGGAAGTGTTCAAGGCCAGGCCAGATGGGGCTCTGAGCAA
Organism: Myrmophylax atrothorax; assembly: GCA_026770055.1. Lineage (NCBI taxonomy): Eukaryota > Metazoa > Chordata > Aves > Passeriformes > Thamnophilidae > Myrmophylax > Myrmophylax atrothorax. The sequence continues at coordinate 48,629,135 of JAOXXN010000265.1, read as the reverse complement.
CCTGGTCAAGTGGAAGGTGCTCACTCGTGGCAGGGTGGTTGGAACGGGATGATCTTTACAGTCCCTTTCAATACACACCATTCTATGACTCTGATTTCTTCTACACTGAAAGAAATGCCACCACATGCCAATATGATTTTCTAAATTTGTGTAGTACAAATACAAAGCAAGTCAAGCTATTAAAAACGTTTGTGTAGAACTTGAATGCACTAGCTGGTCAAATAGCTATCGAGGTTTCCCAGAGGAATCGAACTTCTTCGTGGCTGGACTTCAGAATTCAGTGCAGGGATGTGCATTTACAGACCACACAGAAGGAAAATTTTATCTCCAATAGTAGAAATGTAGGTGGTTTTTTTTTTAATGAATATGGCAGCGCAATACACGGTCCTTAGTACAGACTCGTATTTCTTCTCTGAAGTACTATAACTCTTCACTAACCCAATGCTAACTATAATTAGATCTGCCAACATTTATGCAAGACTTACAAAACAACAAGTGTATTCTTTTAAAAGATTAAGTGCATCCAAACTGCCAAAGGATACAAGAGCACAACTATATTTACTCTGATCTTGGCATACAGCCCTATGCCAAACAACAGATTTGCATTTGGTCTTTAAACTCTTACACACAAAGTGTTTTAGTTAAACAAAAGATTAGAAGCTGTAATAATCTAATGCTTGAACACCAATTGTAGAATTGGTATTGATATTAATCAGTAAACAGAAAAAAGAAAGACATCTAGAGGAATTTTCTAAAGTATTATCAAGAATTCAAAGGCCACAAATTACTCCCCAAGCCTAACAGATTTAAGCAAAAATAGCGACAAGGCTTAAATTAAGGTAAAGGTAAAAATCTTAGAGATTGTAAATAAAATCCTTTTACTTAATGCCTATTTAACTGAAACACAGGGAAAAAATACACTAAGCAGAAATAGAAGTTTATTCTTTCTGTCATTCACATGATGAAATAATACTTGCAGCTCAATTATCCCTGCAGCTAGCAAAATATTTTCCACCTACCTTGAGAAGAGCCATCATCTTCTTCATCCAGTGTAAGATCAATGACACCTCCTGATTCACTTGCTGTGACCTTCCCGCTCTGAAAGACAAAACTCCTTCATTTTGCAAAAGCAAATCCAGAGAACACAGGTGGAAAAGGGACACAGATTTAATATTCAGAAGGAGAAGTCTCAGAATTGATACTAATTAGAAAGGAACTGATGAAATGAGCAGGAGCAGGAAATTTCAGACAAATATCTCAGGACTTGAAGAACAGGTGATAACGAAGTGACTGAACTGGAGTAACAAGTATTAAAGTATTTTCAGCTTTTTAAAGAGTAAAAACCCCTGCTGACTAGTAGCATATTGTTGTTTTACAGGTAGATGCATAAAAGTATCCTATTGTAGGGTATATTTCAACTTCGACTCGTAACATTTTTATCTGCTTGTAATCTGTGCTCTCCTCTGTAATATTTAATCTTTTGACACAACAGTCACCAGGACAATATATATTACTTATGTTGAGACAGCCCAGCCCATGTGCTTATAAAGACACTGACTTCATGATAACAAGAAAAGGAAAGCTACACTGGGACCTGTAGGCTTACAGAATGTATCAAAAGCCATCAGAAAACTCCAATTGTATCCAGTAATGTTATTACTGTATTCTCACTCATTATCACAAATTTTAGCATTTTATTATTCTACATATGAAGCTATTTGCAACCATCCCTTTAGAGAACATAAAGGGATCTTTTAAACTACTGTGAAAGCTATGTATGTTATAACAAAAAGCCCTAGAGGACCATCAAACAAGATTTATCTTCTGGATCAATTGCTGTCCCTTGGCTGTTCAGACCAGAAAAAACCACATACTCCTTTACATGGAGGAGATCCAATATATTTCTGCGTTTTTAAATACACTTTTTAGAAAAAAAATCTTGAATGACATTCTAGTTCCTTAAACTTGCTGCAAAAATTAGTTGTGGTTTCTTTGTTGTTGTTGGGTGGAACAGATGATCATTTATTGCTGGACTGATTTATGGATTAGGGTATAACCAAATTCCTTAGGACAGACAAAGGGTTACAAAACCACCATAGTTATGAAAAATCTCTGAGCAGTTAACATGGAAAAAAGGGTAAGAGTTATCAGACCCACATGGTCTGTACAAATGTTGACATGATATACCTTAGGAAGATCGATGAGTGATTTTTCTGCGCAGTCAGATGGGGACAGATCCACAAAGCCTAAGCATTGAGATTGTCTGCTCTATGGCCTTTCATTTGGGTAAAAGTAAGCCTTGAAGGAGGCCCACAAGACAATTCTCACCCAGGCAAGGTTCTGACCAGCAAAAGATTATTAAATGCAAGCAAAAGCTGTGTTGGAATTACCAGTCACTGAATTTGGAGTGCCTGATGTGACTGTTCCCTTCATTACGCATTATTACTTCTTGCCTTAAGTTCTGATGCTGTCACTAACGAAAATCTGCTAATAAACTATGACACACAATTTGAGTAAGAAATATCTAAGCACTTATGTTCACAGGTGATAGAAGAGATCTCTATAGGGACTTTTATCTTTGCTATACATAAACATATTTCAGAATTATTAACCACAGAATTCTTCTGTTGAGTGGTTTCTATTTCAAATACTTTCTAGCTTCAGTTTTCTTAGTATGATGAGCTGATTTACCCACTTGCAGCTTAAGATAAAAGGCACATTAAAATAATCAATGATAAACTGATTAGCATAAAGTCAAGAGGAATGTCATTCCAACTTGATGATCTCCCCAGTCAGCAATGTGTATTTGAACTATAGCTCTCTCTGTCAGGAGAGAGAAGATTGAAAAATGTAGAGGGAGATTTACAAAGAACTGAAGAAGGAAAAGAAATAACACCAAACTGTGAATTTATTCCCACTATAAAATGCATTAGTCTGAAGCAATGTCCTTTAAATTCTTCCTCTGCAAGGAAATCAAAATCCTTAGAAAAACACTCTGTATGACAACTAACTCTTTTGAAGCCCAACTTGACTGTGCCAGTTGAGAAAGTTCTTTGAACTTCCCAGTCAGCAAGTGTCACAGCATGCATTACTTTATTGTGGTGTGTCTGGAAGGCCAAAATCTTGAGTTAGTTAAACAGGCAAGAATTAAATCAAATCACCCGACAAGGTTTCATACATGCAACTGTCAGAAGAAAAGACCTTCTCTTAGTCAGCCACACTGTTTTCTTCTAAATGACCCCGATAGCAATCCCCTCACAGGAGCTATCCGTAAGTAGTTGAGTTCTTTCAGCAACCCACACTAGAAGCTGATCTGCCTTTGAGTGGTGCTCTGGGATACATCCCCCAGTCCTGGTTCCAGGGCACGCACTGCAGCTACTCCAAGCAGATGCTGCACTCCACACACAGCACCACAGGAGGGCCTGACTCCCCAGCCGGATTTCCCTTAGTTCACTGACCATGCATTTCCCTCAAATGAAATTTAGGAGTATAGAAGAATTTTAAGGAAACTTGAAAAACCAAAAATGCCAAACTGTGAGGATTTTTAGGAGTTTTTGAGTTGAGGGAGGCCTTCGGAGCTGCAGGCAGTCTCAGAGGCCTAGTAGTTGGTACCTTTTGGTACGGAGATGTGAACACTGAGAACTTAATTAGTCCTGTGAGAAAAACCAGCAGGCTAGCAAAAACAAAATGAGATAAGGAGGTTTTGGGAGAACCTATCCATGAGAAAGGAATGTTGAAGAGATAAATTTCTCACGGGAGAGAGAACATCTGGGCAAGGAGTGACATCTAATTAGAAGCTGTAATAAAGTTTATGGACACTGCTATTCAACCAATGGGACATGGCCATGGGTGGGATTTTACAATATATATTGTGTAACTTGAAGTTAGCTTTAACTTTTGCCTTTTCCTATTTTTTCCCTTTTTTCTTTCTTCATGGAGTGATTCAATAAAATATCTCGTGTGTGACACCTGAGAACTGTGCCCTCTCCTTTTTTGGCCGCCACGACCTTACTGCGTTCTACCACACCAAACACTGTGTTTCCTACCTAGGGGAGCGTGGTGTAGGCAGCGTATCCCCACACAAAACAGACTGCTAATTATGCCTGCCATGAAGGTCAGGATTCTCACTAGCTGCAGCATCCACCTACATTCAAAAGGAGGAGAAATATCCATTTCTATACCCTGTAGTGTTGGCACCTATTTTTCAGATACTCATAGGTATCTCAAATCCAGGAATGAAAAGAGAATTCAGAAAGAAGCTTTTCAGCTCTTAACATTAGATTTCAACAAGCATGTGGGTAGAAACTGGTAAAGCAGAAAAGCAAAGTCAAAGCATTCTGGTCTGCAATGACTTTTTAGCTATCTCCAAAGACAGGAATCCAATATTAACCTGCTTCAGCTGATCTCTGCAGAAAAGCAAGATGATGCAATCCTAATACCTTCTCATCAGTGCAGTCACACTAATGAAATAATTAAAACCACTTCGTGAGAACCTCAAACATATGATGCTTTAGTTCACGTATTGCCTAGCAGGTCTTAGTAACAAAAGTTTCAGTCAGCCTAGAATATCAAATAAACTGAAACAGAAACAAAATAACCACATCAATAAAAAGTGATTTGTATCTATTTAAAATGTCACAGGTACAAAAAACAAACACAAAACCAAAACCAAACAAACCCAACCATAGGGAACAAAATCACAACTGCCCTAAACAACCCTTTCATCATTTGTCAGAACCAGCCCACCACTCTCCAAACAGACCAGAAGTCGCACTCAAATCTGATTCTTTAGAATTGCATCTGGGTAATTGCAAGTAATCAAGCAGAAAAAAGTCTACACTGAGATTAAAAAAAACCAGTAAACTGCTCATGTATCTTAATGTATATATATGCCCTTAAATTTCAAGTAAGTGGAAATCCTCCAAAATTCTGTCATTCACACTGCTATTTTGGACGTGTTTTATCCATAGCAGGTGAGCAAAGTTTGTACCACCTGGAAGTAGCAACACTACGGGCTGAACCATCCAGTTAACCACAACTGTATCTGTGCTGCCTTTAAATTTCTTTCTGCTCTCTTATGGCAGTCAGCAGTGTAATGATCTTAACACAAAACAATGCCGTGAAAAACGTGAATTAAAAATGGGATTAAAAATTAAGCCTAACAAATACCACTCTGAAATGCCAGGGTTTTAAATATGTATATGGGAAAAAAATCAGGAAGAAAACAAGAAAAATTCTCACTTCCTAATTTTAATGTAGTCACATCTTTATTCTGCAGCTGGTAGGTGAGCTTCAATTTGCAACTGAGATGTTTTGCATGAAAGCAATGTGTGCTGTAATTGAACATTTCACACTGAAATCTAATGTAGATCCAGCCCAAGAAGACACACTCAACTTCGAGTTGAAAAGGCAAAAACATGAGTTTGAAGCCAGGGAAGAGGATTGCAAGGTATGATCAAGAGCAGAAACAAAGGTGAAAAAAGTAAGCAGGGGGAGGAAAACAGGTAGTAGGAGAACAGAAAATAAGCCAAGCAGCAAATGAGCATGCACCACCACAAATATGGGAGGATGGGGTCAATGTATTGTATAGTTACTTTGCTATTCCCACTGTTGTGTGTTTTTCCTGAACCAGCCCATCAAGGAGAAGGCCCTTCAACTTATAATCTTGATCTGTTTCAAAAACTGTGTTCTTTAAAGAAAATCTAGTCAAATTGCAGCCCCTCGATCTCAGCTGCTTCAAAGTCACGTCCCAACCTACTGCAGTTACCAATACGCAACTACCTGTTGGTGTGCCAAACGCCCCAGGCAAACATCTAGCTTGGTAAGTGTGAAGGAAAAGTATTTCAATGGCCAACACATAACTTATCAAAGCACCAACTGAAAGACCCTTGAAGAAAGGGTAGAACTGAAGAAGTAAATACTCATCCCTTTCCACTACCGGAATGAGACCTGCTGGGCCCTGAAACAGACGCTAAGCCACAACCTCTTCTAAACGCCTTCTCAGCAGTGAAACTGAAACTGCTTTATGGTGCATATGGAAGGTAAAACAATGCAAAGCATGTATAAAATGAATCCCCTACTCAGATCTCTGCATTTTTTCTCAATTAATACCATAAATTGGTATTTCTAATTGTTCTACTAGCTGCAGAAGTTTTGCTGAGATGTGATCTATAGTACTGATTATCCTGAGTAACGTTTTCAGATATTCTCTACCATGAAAACTACTAGAAAGACTTTGTTTTAATTACTTCCATAAAATCTCTACTCATATTTCAGTAATTACACTTCAATTCAGGGTTTTCTACAAACAATCAGTAAAAACGACCTATACTCACAATTTCATGCATTTTCCTACTGCATACACATGGACCACATACCATCTGCTTTCTTCCAAGCCCATCCACATGCTTTTTAAGAATTAAAGAAAGTACTGAGAAAGAGATGTACCAACAAACACAATATACTTATGGGGGAAAGCAGAAACAATAGTTTTCCTTGAGGAAAAAAAATATTATACATCACCTTTCTAGAGCCAGTGTTATATGGATATTATAGACATTAAAAATAACTATAATAATAGAAGGGTTCTTAGAGGTAATAAAAATGGTCAAACTTGTCAAAAATGCAGTGAACAGGGCCACCTGAACCTGAAGTCACAATTAAGATTTGTAATAAAACCAATGAAATGTTTTTAATTAAGAACATTCCTCTTCCTTTTGGAAGACTGTCACTATATCCTGTATTTCACTGACTGCAATACGTAATAATTAAACTATACACAAGCAAACAGTAAATTAATAAAGGGGAATCAGAAAGGAATCAGCCTCACAATAACATTAAGGGCTGTCTCTGGTGTTCGAGTGATTCTGAAGCAGTTTCCTCATCTATGTCTAGAAATGAAGGGACACCGAGACAGGCTACTATCATTGTATATTCTTCCACATGCTGAACCACTTTGCTGTTGTAAAATACATTGTAGTGGGAGAAAGAATATCACCTCAGCTTTGCTATCAGCAACTTTTTCAGGTCATTACTGCTGCAATTTAGGTTGATTCATCACTGCAATTTTGGGAAGAAGGAGAAAGAAAAAATGGTGGGGGTAGGTGTCTGTAAAAAAGCTATTCCCATTCCACAAGGAAAACACAAATGTAGGAAAAGAGATGGGATTTAAAGGCCAAAGCATATACGGCAGACGTGCCATTCAGAAAAGAAGGCTACCTCCCACAATAACTATAATTATGAAATTTAACACAGAAAGAAGTTGTTGCAACATCACAGCATATGTATGTCAATGGCAAACTACTGTAGAAAACTGGGAAAGAAATCTCTAAAACTCAAACGGAACAGCTTGGTAACATGCACATGGATTGTACCACATGAAAAACCATGTTGGTATTTTGAATAAAGTTCTGAATACACCCTTCTCTATTCACATATGATGTATATGATTTAAAAATTTTGGTATTATATAACGCCACAGTTCAGTTCATCACATAGAGATAATAATATTGATTGTAATGCCACCTGCTTTTTATAAAGGAGCATTTCAGTATGTAAAAGTGAAAAATTAAGGGGGGAAAAAAATGCAACAACAAAAAAATACACTGCAAAATAAAAATTACTTCCAGGGTAGTAAAGATCAAAATTCTGAAGATTATGTATGGCACACTGACACAGTGCAGACAATTCGATTATTCACAGTTTCTACAAACTCGAAAAAAATCTGGGGGTTGTAAAAGAGAGAATCCCTAAAGCATCATACCACCACAACAATACATGACGCACCAAGGCGTTATGTAACAGCAAAGTCAATCTTAAATTATGGGGAGTGATGTTCAAAATATGTTTTGGGAATAGCGTGTGTGTGGAAAGGGTGGCAATACTGTGTTTGTTTGCATTATTACAAGGTTGATACTTCATTTTCAGTCATCCATATACAAAACTACCGATTTCAAGCACATTCTAAGCAGTTGTGAAAATCACATTTTTATACATTTTTGAGCACATTTCAGTCACTGACTGTTCAAGATCAGATTTATCACTCATTAATAGTTATTTTTCCCAATGCAATACATCCCACAAAATTGAAGTAATTAGTCCAGCCTTGCAAAGATGTCATGAAAATCTACTCAACCAGTTATCAAACATACTTGTTCTCTCTTACCAAGATAAAAATGAAAATGATAGTGCAATGAAGTGAGCAGTTTACAAAGACCATAGTTTACACAAACAAAATTTCAAAGGGCTACAATACATGTTTTGATAGTGTGTGGTTGCATACTCGTATAATACTCAAGTACTTTTAAGAGATGTTTTACCTATGGCATTCACAAGATTGCTGTGTTCCCCTTGCACTTAATTGGCACTGTAACACTTCCCAAACAATACTAGCATGGAAAAAATTAATAACCAGTCATAGTAACCCCTAAGTATTATATGCCCTCTCATTTCTTTGGTGCGAAGAGCAGGTGTTGCCTTAGCTACCCTTATTAACAAGAACATAAATAAGATACTCATTGCCAGAAAAGCTGGTTTTAGACACTAGAAATCAATATTCCAACTAAAAGTTAGAAAGCAACGCTTGACAAAATGCTAGAAGTACTTTTCTACTGCTGTAATTTGCTTTTTCCTTAATCAAACAGTTAAAAAGGTATACAATAAACACATACATGTATGTATGTATGTGCACACACATCTCTTTACTGGTTCTTACTCCTGGAGGGTGAAACATCTACCTTGTTTCCCCAAAGCGCAATGACGGTTTCCTAACAGTATTACGTGGGATGCCCTTATTAAACAGTAAATATATTTATAATACTTTCTGGATGAGTTTAATGCAGCTTTTAAAATCTATTATCCATGTCTGAAGTAATGACACAATCTGTTAGATGGTTTTAATATTTTTCTCAAATTTTTTGGCCTCGAATGACAGATTTGAGCCTACAATACACAAGTATACTTACTCTTTAAAAGCTGCTCTCAGTAGCTGGGGGTGGTTTAGGGTAACACAGATATGGTTGCAGAGAGAGACAAATCATTTTAAAAGACACACGAGAATGGATTCACTTTAATTTTGGTCCTTAGAACAGTCATCCAATTCAGCTACATGACATCCTGGTAACATCTTTGTAATTTAGATTTCTAATTAGTCTCGGGCAAAGATTCCACCTCGTAGATGAGAGCTGGTAGCATTTTAAACAGCATAAACATAACCCCAGGATCAGAGACAAAAGTCAAGTAGCCCATTTTACATATATAATTATATATGTTTATTTTCAGTGACAAAACCATGAAATGCAAGGAAACATATTCATCAATAATGCTTCAACAATATAGCATTAATAGCTGCTTATAAATGGTAAGCTGACATATCCACTTTGCTCACATTATTTCCCAAGAGACATTCACAAAGTTTATTACACGTTGGAAAGTAAAGGGATAAGAGTTATAAATGTACTTTATTAACATTTTACCTGATGAATTTCCAATAGTCAGCAAAATATCTTAAATGAAACTGTAGTTCAACCAAACAAATTAAGGTATGTCAGAAACAATGGGAAATGGATAGGACACTGTGGACTTCAGTTTTAAACACTAATATTGGCTGAAAAGTGAAATGCATAGCTGAAATATAGACTGGGAAAAAAGTTTACTCCTTAAGAGGATAAGGTGCATCTGGAGCAGGGAACAGGGGAAAAAAAGACTATTCACCTGACCTGGTGCTTTAATAAATATGACACAATTGTTCTTGAAGATTGACTTATGCTAGCCATTTTTAACACAACAAATACTGTTCAAATTTGTTCACTTCTACTTCATGTTGCAATACAATAAAAGCTGCTTTCACAGATTCTCTAAGTATATCATAACTATATTCATATATTTTATATACTATATATAAATCCTGTATCTGTAACTGGGATTCATACTAAAATACTTAAAAACCATTCTAAAGATTTGCTATATAATTAAAGATGCCTTTGCTTCTGTAACAATAACATTTACCCCAATACATTAAAAGTGCTTGTCATGTCTTCAGAAATGCAACTTTAGAACCAAAGGCACTGAAATGGCCATTGGTAAAATGACTGGGACTGAACAACAACCTTTAAATTTCTGTGGATGCAGGAAAAAGGTGAAGATGAGAGACTAACACAAACATGGTAGGATTTCCCCTCTCACATCCCTGTGGCCATCCTTTTGGACCAAAAAACAGAGGAAGGCTGGAAAAGGAAAATTAGTCATACAGCAAAATGGTTAAGTCCAAGTTGCTTACTGAAAACTTCGACTATGCTGACCCCTTAACAGCAATTACTGAGAAGATGTACAGTTTAGGATAACCAGATAAACCAGACTAAAACCACAACAAACCCAAGAACACATTCAGTTTCAAAGCATCCTTCCAATGCTTTCAGGTATTTGGGACACTGCACAATGCATCGCTTTACGGAGTACAGAGAAGATGCACACAGCACAGAATATGTAACAACATACTGTCAGATATTGTGCCAACTACATAAAAAGTAACAGCTGAGATTTCCAAACTTAACAGGAAAACACACAAAACCCAAGTAGCACTAGTACCAAAGCTGAATTATGAAAATGAGAAGCAAATCTAAATTTATGGATGTATTATGTAAGGTTCCAGTCATTCCCCACTGTTTTCAGAGTCATCTCTTTCCATCAAGGGAAATGGAATTTAATCAATAACATAGCAGCCAGTATTAAGAAAAATAGTTTAGCTGACTGAGATACAACTAAGTGCTGGTTTTTTTGTTTGGTTTCGGTTTTTTCCAAGTGAAATGAAATAGTCTCATTTTAGGAAAAGACCTAATTAGAAAATTCAAGAGATATAGCTGACGAATTTCTTTCAAAGAATATTTATTATATTCAGATTTTTAAAGTGAATTTTAAATGATGAGTAACAATTTTGCATCAAAGTTTACAGCCGAAGTCTAAATTTAAGTTTAGGCAAACAAACTGTACTTAGCATGTTGGTTCAACAACCAAGTTCACTTACAGCAAGCAAATAACAGGAAAAAAAAGAAACTGTTATCCTGCTGTTTGAAGTTCTCTGCTGATACCCTGACTGAGGAGTACAATTCATGATGTCCACAAAGCATAACCTGTATTGCAATGAGCAGGACAGACCTGAAACTTGCCATCCTACTCCCCATATTCCTTCACTCACAGCCAAAGCTGACTTCACAAAAGCAGCAAAACACCCAACTCTGTCTACTTCAGTTTTTCTAGAAACGGATACAAGTAGGAAATATTCATTTAACGCTATAGGTGGGAGGGGAAACAGGAGACAGACTTTATAGTTCTGGAAAGATGTTCCATTAATTAGAATTAATTCAAATATTAATGGAAAGCTTAGTGAACAATGACCCAAGTTCTTGTGAAGCAATACTTCCAGCCCAAACTAGGAACACTATACTCATTAAAAAGAAATTGTCCCATACAAAACCCCAGAAGCCAGTAATACTGCAGTCAGTAGCTCTGAAGTATCAGGTTCAAACTGAAGGTAGTAAGAGGACACTGTATAGTTGGTGCCAATAGAATTAGAATTCAACAAATCAGAATCCAAAAATACCCTATTATATGCCAACAGAATGGAAATCAAGTTAGAAGCCAAATGATAATCAAAAAGTATCAGAGACATGCCAAGACTGGCCAAAGATTCCCTTTTTCTATTTTAATCAACAACGAGATTTATGCTAAATAATGAAGCCATCAGCAATATGCTGTTATCAGTAAGTCACCCAGATGCAGTCAGGACCAGAGCAGGGCATGTGCTCAGTGTGACCACAGCACAGCAAAAGGGAACCAAACCCAACCATCTCCTGGCAACACACCTTACGTGTTTCTGCAGGATAAATGCTCAATGCCAGGATGCTGGAAGAAGCACC
>JAOXXN010000265.1:48602076-48612141 GCA_026770055.1 Myrmophylax atrothorax | reverse complement strand
GTCACAGCACCCGGTACTAACCGGGGCTGACCCTGCTGAGCATCCGAGATGTGACGGGATGGGATGGCAGGGAGGCAATGACTGCCAAGGGACGGTCCCCAGTCAGACTCGAACTCAGGTCCTTGGGATTCGGAGTCCGGAGTGCTCTCCTTTACACCACGGGACCGCCCTGTTCCTGATTTACTAACTCATCTACCTACACAAAACCCATCAGAAAACTTCTGAAAAGGTTATCAGAAGCTCATGCTCCAAATAGTACTCTGAATCAGACGAAGAAAAATACAAATGGACAGAAACTAGAAAGGATGGCACAGAAAGAAACTAAAATTGTTTCATTATAAGCAATAAAGGTAAAGAACTTTTCTCCTGTGGATTGTAACTTCAGAATTTTACATAGAAACAATCAACAGCCTACCTGTGTTGTCCCCTCAGCAGTTCGCTTGTTTGCCGAAGTATCTGCTGGTGGCCTGCTTGTCTGGTTTTCTGGGGGGTCAAGAAATTGTTCATTTGCAGTATTAATGAGTACTAATTACTGCTATCCACTACACAAATTTGGAGGCAATATTCAAAATTATTTGACACTGAACATCAGTATGTGGCATATTTAACATTTAGCCCTAATTTTCAATTAGAAGTATTCAAGCCTGATTAATGTGTTCCTTCCTTCTAAATTTGACCATGTATTATAAGTATTTTATGGGCAACACTCCTATCTGAGGACAAAGTGTAACTCCAACCTTTCCTGCATCTGTATGCAAATTGATTATGGTACTAAACTGAAAAAATATTATAATTATTAAATATTTTTGTACAAAAAAATGACTGAAAAATGGATGGTTAAACAGACTGCAAAATATATAACTGAGACAATTTATGCAGGAAGACTGACTGCCTTTACTAGCTCAGGCAAACATGTACCTAAACTTGAAATTTAACAAATTGCTTGAATATTTGATGTAAACATTTAAATCCAAATTCTCTCTTCTCATTTTCATTTTAATTTTTCTTTTTAACCAGAATTTAACAGCAACAGTGCTGGCCCAAATCAATGCTTCAATTCTGGTAAGAAAACTACTAAGGTATACACTAAGGCTCCGTGAACTGCAGAAAATGAGACACGGTTTTTGGACACATAGGTCCTTCCTTTTGTCACTGCTTCCCATCTGTCACAACCCTTTTTATATCATGTTAAATAATTTTTATTTGCTTTACAGCTAAGAATCAATACAAAACATAAGTGTCCAACTCCCTGGAGGACATGTTTTAACACAGGTAAGTTAGAGATGGGAAAATGAAATTAAACTAGTTCTGACGTCAAGCTCTGCTTGAGTTTTTAACATTATATTGTGCCAACAAGGAACTTGCTATAACTCCAATTCACAAATCTTGAAGACCTCTTAGAAAGAAAATTCAAGGTATGTAAAATTGAAAGTGCAGAGAATGATCATGGCATGGTCAAAGATTGAAAGGAAGTATTTTAAAATAATTAATCTAGATACCATTATTTGAACATTTATTGTGTTCAGAGACTATTTCAAATACTGTAAGTGTACTTCTTTGGAACTAGGTTAGTTTTCAGTTGTGGTTTTTTCTCCCATTTTGTTCACTTTTAAGTGTTGCGCAAATTAAGTTACTGATTATACTTTTCTTTCAGTATCTCTTTGCTTAGAAAGGCAGCCATTATTTTGAAAGGCTGTATTAAAATAAGTTCCAAGTTGTTAATGGTAGAATAAAGGAGTTTCTGACTTCCTGATAAGAATTACATAAATCAAGTTCCAAATAAAACAAAGCTTACAAAGCCACACTGCTGACTCCTTCTAAGGAGAGATTACTGTCAACAGTGTCTGAAACACATCTACCATAATTTTCATCTTCAAAATTTCAACAGAAATGCAACCTGAAAGAAACATCTCTCTAGTACACACTAATGAACAAATTTCCACAGAAGTGCAGGTTTGTGTTTCCCTTTGACAATTACTTTCCTCTCCCAGTGTTAACATTCAAGCATAACTTACCACTCCTGGGTGCTGCAATGGAAGGTGGTTCCGTAGGAGCTGTATTACTAAATGCAGAGAGGGGAATCTTCATCTGTAGGGGTGCTCGACTGCTGGTAGCATTATAAAGTCCTGAAGTACCCACTGTGGGCAAAGAAGTCCTTGTGGTCTGGGCAACAGGATGTGCAGTAGAAACAGCCTGTACTGCCAACGTTGTGCCTATTGACCCAGCATTGGCTGTAGAGTTCCTTTGAATACCAGGACTGGGCACATGTTGGATGTTATTGGGTTTAGTTGTGTTAGTTGATGCCAAAGACACTGTAGTTTTGGGAAGGCTACCAACTGTAGATGAGTTTTGTACAGATATAAATTCCACACTGCCTGGCTGCTGGTTAGAGACCAAAGTCCCTGTGTGGCCTTGCAAAATCTGAGGCTGGGATGACACTGCAACAGGTACATGCAAGATTACGGGCAAAGACTGCAACGAGACAGCCACTGACTGAGTGCTTGCAGTGGGCACCTGGTTAGTGCCTACAACCGTAGCTGTGTTAGCTGTGGGAAGAACTGCTGTCGTCAAAGAGCTGGCGGATGTCACTGGAGTCTGAAGCTTAGGATGTCCACTGACAACTGCTGGAGAAGCAGCAAGACTGGAAGCTGGCACTACATACACACACAAAAAAACCCAATTAAGTATTTGAACCAAGTGGTAAGTTTCACTGCAACACAAAAAATGGAAACGGTTTATGATGAGGGCAGTGAGTCACTGGAACTGGTTGTCCAGAGAAGTTGTGAATGCTCTATCATTTTAAGTGTTCAAATCAGCCTGGAAAGGGCTTTGAGCAACCTGATCTTGTGAAAGACGTTCTGGCCCATGGCAGCAGGGTTGGAATAGATGACCTTTAAAGGTCCCTTCCAAACCAAACTATTCTATGAAAAAGGTGCTGTATGATTACCTGTCTTTTTGCAAATAAAGGTTATAGACACTATTTTTCTGTTGTACACACTGATATGCAATGGCCTAGTTAAAGACACAGTCAATACTGTACTTCTGCTTGAAAGAGGTAGCAGAAAAAAATATATATAAAGAATTGTGACAAATAGGCTTGAAGAAAGCTCCAAGATTTAACTGTTGAAAAAACATAAAAAGCAGCACCTTAAACACTCAGTACAGAAATGGTAAAATAATTGGTCCTTCACAAAACACAAGAAAAAACCCCCTATGTTAGTTAGGACTAATTTGTCTTGCATAGGTAGGACATTGTATCCAGAAGCTTCTACTGAAACCAAGTATTAATGCATCAGAGAAAACATTCACTTTTATGCAACAAAATTTCAGGATTAAACCTAAAGATCAGGAGCATAATACACTACTGAAAGCCAGTATATGCCTACTATGAGATAATTCTGTGGAAAAAATTCAGCACTCAATATTAAGTAAACTATTTTTAAAACCAAGGATGGTGAGACTACAATGAATGTGATTAATGCTGGGTTTGAGTCTACATTCCCTACACAGTTTTAATCTAGAGATACCATTTTTCAGCATGATTCATTTAAGAAATAGGGTTTATAACTGCCATTTAGTTTCCCTCTCAATTTCTGTAGCTATTAGGTAGAGGGGACGATATCAGCATCCTACTATGATCAAGTACAAAAAGGGGCCTGAGCCACGTGTTTCACTTCTTGGCAGCCGAAACTCTGCCAGTTTTGTTGCCATACCCAGCGTGGAGTCCCCTGAAGCAACTAATTTACCCTAATCTAACCTTGGCTGGCCAAATCAACACGTTTTTTCACATACATGGTAAGCCTACCACAAAAATACAAAGTAGGAATGTGCTAGAGAGCTAAAAATAATGAATTTTCATGTCAGAAAGAAAGGGAATAAAACTGGTTTTGCTCTGTTTAGTTAGTTACTTCTTCAATGGAAAGCAACAAAAATTTTAAGAAATGTGTTTATAGTCCATAGGTAGTTCCTTACCTGCACTCACAGGGGCTTGAAAAGGTGCTGGTGTGCTCTCTCCTACATTCCTCTTTGACTCCAACATCTGCCTCACTGTGCTAGTATTTCTACGGTATGAAGACTGAATTAGCATCTCTCAATAAGCCACATCAGGTATATTTATGAACAGTACAAAGGTGAAAAAACCCCTTATTTTATACCAATTACTTTCACTGAGATTTTCTAAACCCATTTTCTGCTCCTCATGCAAATTAATTTTGGATATTCTCCCACTGAAAGAATGCAGAATTATTTGTACATTTTCAAGTGCTTGCACAAAGTCTGCCTTTCACCATGAGAATTTCCTTGTTCTTGAAATTAAACTTCCACTTTTATCCATAATTTTTTAACTACTGAAACAACATCTCAATTTACTGAAGAATACATTATATAGTCAATTTATGACTTCTGTGAATGCAAACTGAATTTTACAACTTAAGAGCAATGAAAGATAAGGAAGAACACTTTAATTAAAAAAAGAAAATATTGGGATTATCCACAACATTAGGTATCTGAAGTATCCTATGATAAATTTTAACATCGTGACAGTGATGTGATTTGCTTACCGATACGTGGCAGTGTTTGTATTTGCAGTGTCAACTGCGGCTTTCCCTGGAGATGCAGGTGCATTTGCTGAATTCTATACCATATGAGAGTGAAAGAAAAGCCATAAGAGAACAACTCTAAGTCACCTTGCAAACTTATGCTTTTGTTCTATTTCATATCCATTCACTTCTGCATGAGAGATTAATTTTCTGAAGTCAACACTGCAGGAGAACTTGGCATATTTTACAACCCCCTTAGATCTCCGTGGTCCTACCTGCCTCACTCTCCTGCATCCTCTCTTTCCTCTAGCCTCTCCACTCCCAGAATCAAGGTACTGGGATTCACTCGTATTTACACTGTACTCTTCATACTGAAATAAATTAGATTCAGCCACAGACAGTTTAAGTTGTTTATGGCTAAAGAAGCTTTTGTATAGATCAGAGTTACGTAACAGATGTTAACAGATTTTAAAAGACTTCTTTCACATCACTGTCTTTAACCAAACCAGACAAACCTACTTTGTGAATGCCACACCCAAATCGCACCTTCCTGCATATGTGTTTTCTTTGTTTTTCAACACAAGGTTGAGGCTAACTCAGAGAAAAACCCAAAACACAGCAGTATCTAGTTCTTACTTCCTGCCTCCTCTTCAAGTCCTCCTTGGCTGCTCCAAACCGCTTTGTCAATCTAGCAATTTTAGCCTAAATGGGAAGAAGAAAACACAAATCTATAAATGTCCTTCCCAAGAACCATCAAAAAATGATACAAACTAAAAGATAACTAAAATATCAAGTCAAAGGCAATCTTATATGAGGAGAAATTATTCTTCCTTGAAATACAGTACAACTATATTATTTCGGAACAGCAGAAAGACACATGTATCACAATCAAGGTATCTTGGAGACAACTTGAATTATTTTACTTCCTATTTACAACTGCACAAACTGAATCCCTTTTGCATGTTTACATAAAACTCTGCAAGAATGAAAGTCTTATATGATGTTATTAATTTGATTGTGTAGCTGATGGCTAAAGACAGTGGCAAACAATGGGCAAAAAAGTATATTGAAAGCATCTTAGATGGCACTTCACAAAAAGTCAACATGAAATGTATGCAGCAAGGAGAAGAAAGAGTTATGTAGTAGGAGCTGATCTGGCAAACTGTATTTCTTTTAATAATGAAACAGCCTTATTGTTTGAATTTGTTATGACAAACTTTTAATTGTGCTGTCTCTTCAAAATTCTTCAATTTTTGTGATGTTCCTCACCACTAAGTACACATTTTCTACTACGAATGCAAGAAAGCCTACTGTATTCAACACCAGCCATTTGTTTCCATGCTAATTGTTTAGTTTCTGAAGAAACAACATGTGAAGTAGAATGTTCAAACAAAGTCCAGTGCTATTGATCTCTTCTTTCTGCCCTTTTCCATTTTTAAGCAAATATCTGGCTTCACAGAGGCATTAGATATTTTCATACCTAGCATTTATTTGAAAAATGTCATGGAACAGAATAGAATGGAAAAGCAGTTTACTAGTCGCTAATGAATCAGTTTACCAGAAGATGATCTGCCTTGGATTTTTTTTAATGATTAATTGGTTGCTTTGCTCTTTCTAATTAGGAAAATACAGCTTTACAACTCAAAAGGAACATCAGTTTTTAGTGTTCCCCCCATCCTCTTCTCCTGTTGTGGAGCCAAAATGGCTTCCCTAATGACAACTCTAGGAGACTTAGTACTAAATATTGAGGAAGTTATTTTTCAATGTGACCCTACTATGCAGTGAAACACACAAACACTCACCTGTAGTTCAGTAAACACAGTTTTATGCCTCTTGGTACATTCTACTTTCTCTATTCGGGTTTTCAAGTCTGCCAGAGTCTTGTCAAATACCATACACTGTAAAGTGTTAAGTTTTTCTTCTAAGAGTCTCTGGATAACCTGCAAAATTATCATATAACAACATAATCCCAAAATCTAGGAAACCATGTATAAAAATATTCTCAACTCTTTACAAGTACCCTGCTATAAACAGAACAACGACAACCGTTGTGCTCCGTCAATCAAATAAATCTATAGGCACCTATAAGTGAGTGGTTGCACAGCTAAGGAGTTTCAGCATCTATTCTGGCAAATACACTTTGCCATTAATTCAAGAAATTAATTTCATTGCAGCATGATAACTGCATAAAATCTTACTGCATATATAAAGAACCTTAACAACAGACGATATTTTCTTAAAGGACAGTGTCCACACAAATCAATTTTTCTTCCTACTTTTCTGTTCTTGAGAGGGTCACTCGCATTCAAAGGAGAGAAACTAAAGACATTCAACAAAACCTTATTTCTGAGCTGTATTCTCCCCTAGCAAAAATGCGGTGCTGCTTTTCTTGCTAAAGCTAAAAATGGAAAAAGACCCATTTCCACAAATTTTACTTGATAAAACTCTTTTTTTTCCTGCTTTCTATACCTATTGCAATGCAAAAAGTTTCTCAGAAAACAAAAACAAGCAACAAATGTGGTTCAGTTTTTGTCATCCTGCATTAATGAAGTTACAACACAGTAGCTGATTAATGGAATGGAAGAATAGCACAATTGTTTTTCTTCAAGACCATACGTTCCTTACACAGCAATGGTGCAATAAGTGATTAACAGCTCTAATAAAATCTGCAAAATGCCGTGTTGATTGCAGGCTTGTTTGGAGCCCGCCTTTCTTTAAAGCTGGACACACAATACAGCACATCACATACAAACTTCACCATGCTGAAAGACCTCCCTTTATCAAGATTCTCAGTCTAGTCATATGAGACTTAGAATTCAAGTATTTTATACATTTCAACTGTAACTCCTGCTGCATAGTTTTCAAATTATATTTGGTTTCTTAAAAGTAGGGTTATGTAGGACTCTGTATGAATTAAGCCAACTTTGTTATTTGAATTACATCCAATGCTCAACCACATAAAAGAGAAAGTGTTTGGGAGTCCATGGGAAAGGAGAGCCAATTCCAAGATGGTAACAAAAGTGACAGGAGCATGTATGCTCTTCGCTCTGCACCTCCATTCTGAATACCTTTTGTAATTTTTGGTCAACATCCTTTCTGGCTGTAATTTTTACTTGGAGCTCTGCTTCATAATCTTCTCCCATGTACCGAGAGTGTTTAGAAGGAACATCATCCAGGTCCTCGGATTTGGAACGCTTTCTCTTTGATCCTTCACCTGAAACAATTAGACATAACTGTTGGTGAGGAACTCTTAAAAAAAACAGGTATCTGCAACAATGTCATGATTACTTGGAAGTTTCATTTGCCTTGAGCACAACGTGCTTGATGACATCAAAGCAAAAAACCAGTCCCTTTGGTGCCTCTACATTACTGCACTGTCAGTGAGTTCTACTTTGTGATTCACCAACAAATCACTGCCCCAAATGCAAAATCACTCCAGTACCAGCACTCTCCTCTCCAGAACTTCCCTCCAGTTCTTCCTGTTCCTATCAGCACCATCCTATAACAAAACATGGCTTCTGAGAAGTGAAACAAAACCCTCTTCTGAAAAAGGAATCCTCTTCTCAGGATTCCAGGCAAATAAAACTATACTTCATTCTAACTGATGCCTATGGAGTTTTTGATTTTTTTCCATTTTTACAGATTTTAGAAGTACTTGTAACTGTAGTAAAAAAGCAAATGTAGTGTGTTAATATTTCTGGCAGCTTAAGTTCAATGTTTATCTATCTTAACGTCCTACCACATATCAGTAGCTCATATTCTTTTAGCTGTTTAGATGTCTTTTCAAGGTAGAAGGCTGAAGAATATCAAAAGGCCTGCAGAACAAGACATAAACATACGCCAACAACCTTGGGTCTAAGAACATTGGAAACCCTCCAAGAGCCCTATGTGTGCTGAGGAACACAAAAATGAAGAACAGAGGGTCCCACTGACCCCAGACTCAAATCCTGAGGAGGAGTGACCAGGAGCACGAGGGGGCTAGACCGAGAGATGTGTGAACTGGGGATTGGGTGGACATTATTATAAAAAACATGGAAATCAGTGTTCAGGGGCCATGTCATCATGTATTCCTAAAAGCCCTAAGCCTAGACATTAAAGAATCTACCTTTTTATCTTATCCCACACTAACTTGTCTCGGAGTCCGTTTTTTGGGGTCTCTCAGGGCATCAAATGAATTTAGAGTTCCTTGAAGCTCTCAAGGACTGCAGACTGATACTAAATAGGCTCCTAAATAATTTCTGTAACTCTATATGGAACAGATACTTAGTTAAACCTTCAATTAATAAGACATTTTTGAAGATCAAAAACTTGTACCCAACAAAAAAAATCTCACTGCTTTATCTAGCTTTAATGTATTAATTCATGAAAATGGAATATATGGAAAATTCAGGTTTTCAAAATCATAGTTCCGATCTTAAAAAAATATGAAAATCTGAGTCTTGAGTCACCAGGGCTGCTGCAGAATTGAGCAGAAGTTTTTTATTAGCATGACTTAGCTCTGTTTATGCAAAGCAAAACAAAGTCTTGATTTGATAATTTCAAATAGCTATGTTGTAAAACAGGTTGTTTGAGTAATGGAAACCATGACTTTCTGAGTTTATGTCCATAAACCTCCAAAGTACACTTCCTAACCACATCAGAAAAGTCTTTGCCTCCTAATATAACAAATGCAAATAATGCTTTATTACTTTAGATCAGGTGAGGATCTGTGCCAAAACACCCGGACTTGGTGAAGGTAAAAATTTAGCACTCACTATCTGTAAAAACATCTAAAATAACTTCAAAATTATGACTTGATGAATAATCCTAAATGCCTACTGTTTTCACATCTATGAACATTAAATGTAAAAGAAACCAATTATATCCATGAAAAAAATGGAACTCAAATCAAAATTTATCATATCCCCTGCGACATAATCTAAGATGTTTTAGCCATTTAAATATTAAGCCTTTAAACTGTTGATGTATAGATGCCCAGGAAGAGTGAACACAAGGACTGCGTCTGTTGTCATACAGTGTGGGAAACACACCAAATTATGAAGAGTGGAAAGAACAGGTTTTAATTGTGGATCTCAACAACAGCGCTGGAGAAGCACCTTGAAGAGACCTGTTGCTGAAGTTTTAAAATTGTAGTTTTACTTGTAATAGGGGTTTTTAGTTGCAAAGTTTATGCATCACCTCTCTCAATCTATTACCTCTTCCCTGCTGGTCTGTTACAACCACTGTACCCTGTCCATTGTATCTCTTGGAGCTTTCTTTGTTCTCCTGATAACTCATCCCAGAAGTCTCATTAAACTGGTTTGTCTCCTCCCAGGCTGGGCAGCCTCCCCACACAGGGAACCCCCGGGATCAGAAAGCTCCCAGACCCCCTCCCCTCTCTGCCCTGCCACAGTAGGAGCCAAGGGAAACATCTGGGCTTGCCCTGTCAGTCCAAGCTGGTAAGCCCCGTGTTTGGGATTCCCTATGCCTCATGGCTGGAGTAGCAGTTCCATTAGTTACTGCCCCTGTCTATCCCCAATCCCTGGTT
>JAOXXN010000265.1:48573070-48589153 GCA_026770055.1 Myrmophylax atrothorax | reverse complement strand
ATTAAAAAAAAAAGGATTTACTGCATATATATGAAGTTGAATTAGTGCATTTTAAGTTACATTTCTGGAGTATTATTTTACATCATTTCAATGTTATACTGTAGTTCTCTCTTTGGCACAGGATTAACAGTTACTGTTATTCTTAAATATGAGTAGATCTAATAATTCCATAGAAGTGGACACTAACTGGCAGAACACATCTACAATTAAAAACTTACCAAACTTCTGATATTCCAAACATAAAACCTGAGCAACCTGAATTAACTGTTCATGCACATGCAGACCAAAACATATGAGAAACTCTGTGGAAAAACAACCTTAAAAAATCCAAGGCAAGATGTTCTGTTCATGCTTAGGCTTTTTTAGACATGAATTTTTTTTCCTTTTATAAGGAAATAATTTATAATTTATAAATTTAAAATTTCAGGAAAATTCAACACGCTACGGTTTTGAGAAGGTATCACGTATGCAGATCTGCATCCTTTTAAAGGCAGATTTTTTTTTTACAAGTCTTCTATTAGATGCAATGCAGGATAACATTAGTGTAATGAAAAAATTGATATATTTCCCGCTAACACTATTTTCCAGACTAGTTCCTGTATCCCACATACAACTAGCTGTGACAATGTAACCCTTGGTTTTCCAACACTGGCAGCTTGGTGACACTGGAATTCAGAGGTGAGCTGCCTGATGCTGACAGCGGTCCCCTGAGGTCACTTCTCAAATGCCAGGAGAAATAGAAAGGAAAACTATCAACAAAAAAGGCAATACTGCGTTAAAGCCTTGCTGTTTGCCATGCATCCAAGTGCCTTTTATGATATTTTTGGCAAAGATTAGGTTTTCTCAGTAACAAAAAAAATCAAGTTTAAAATGGAACTCGAACAGCAGTTGGTGAGATGGCTGTGGGAAGGGTTGTATCAGTATTTTCCCTGGGGCTGACACTGTTCCTCAAGAGGGTAACGCACCCGCTGCCTCGCCTGCACCAGACCTGCCCTGCACAGGCGCAGCACCCAGGACTGAGTTCCATAAACTCATCCAACTGAACCGTGATGAGCACGCCAAGATTTAGGGGGAAAGGGCTCTTTGCCTGCTTCCCACACTAAACGATGCGTTTTCCTTCAGCAGGTGCCTGAGGGAGGCCAGGGCACTGCCCCGGCAGCCATCTTGTTCCCTCAGCAGCTCCCTGCCCGGCGGCGGGGACTGCCGGGGGTTTGCATACCCGCTCGGGATTGGCTGTGGCAGAGCTGCTTTGCATCAGCCCAATCTGCCCGGCAACCGGCTAAAAATAGCCGGGGCTGGGGCTGCGGCCGGGGCGGGGCGGGAGGGCAGCTCGGCCCGCACCAGGGGCCAAGGCGTGCACAGCCCCTCCTGCCTTCCTGTCGCGGCGCTACGGGCGCGCACGGCCCACTTCACTTCCTCAGGGCTTTTTTTTTTAATGTTGAGGTGGGTTTTTTTTAAATAGCAAAAATAATTTCTGAAAGTAATTCTCTTTTCAAATCAAAACATAAACTATTGTAAGTTGCACATTGTCTTCGTTCTCCCTTTCATTTCTAAGCAAGCAGGAACAAAAACCACCTTTCTTACTCTGTTCAATACCCCATAGCAGTTTGGTGAGGATGGCAGTGGAGTAGTCCACAACATTCGCAAGAGATGACACCTAATCCTCACTAAATGTAGACTGTTACAGAGACTTCTTCGTGGCTCCTGAGTTACCCTTGGGTAAGTCACACCTCACCAGAGACACACAGCCATACAATTCCTCTGCTGGAACTAAAGTCACTGTGGGATTTGCAGGATGAACCAAGAAAAGAAAACCCCTAAATACATAAGGCATTTTGAGAATAAAAATGAAATACAAAACGAGGTAAAAAAGTGCACAAAATTTCAAAGTTATTATGTGTGTTCTGTGATACCTGAAGCAATGATCTACATGTACAGCATTTTACCATTTCAACCTAAACAACGGGTATCATCTACAGAAGTTTGATTTTCAGTAGTACTGAACTGACAACATAAACTCAAGAGGTTTCCACACTTTCTAACACAGTCACCCCCAGGTTTGTGTATCATGGAACTGTTTTAAAGGCAGCTCAAAGTCAACACCGTAAAAGGAATGGAGATTCCAAGTGCACACAGGACATGTACAGCCGCCTAACTCAGGTCTTCAGCAGTCTGAAAAGCGCCATCGGATATGTAAGGTTGTACATAAGCACCTCTGGTATGAAAAAAACGTATTTTCTACAAGGCTGTCACAATTGAGCAAGTGGAGAAGGAAGAAAAGTGGCCAATGCAGTTGGTCAGAGTGACTGTTGTTATCTTTTAAAAAATGACTCAAGAAATAGAATCACAAAAATTAACCAGAAATCCCAACAGGAAGGTTAAACTGAAGTAAGACAAAAATTTGTATATAAGAAAGCTTCAAACTAAAATTAGCAAAAAACCCCTGGACAACTCCACCACCGAACAGACCAAAACCCACAAAAGGAGTTTCTTCTAAAGGCTACAGTCTACCCAAAGTTTATTACATGTACCTAGTGTTAGGACTACTTGTCTCAAGCATTCTTTATGGAAAGGCAGCTTACAGATGTCCGTTACCTACTCCTAATAAATTTTATTAGCAACTGTGCCCCTTACCACAAGATATTTATTCATTAATCAGAGGCTAAATGTTTTCCAAAAGAAACTACTGTTGTGGAATGATAGAAACTGAAAAAAAAACCCTGTAAACCTAATACCGCCCTCATATTCCATTCATTACTAGGTACAGAAGAAAAACATCAAAAAGCACATTTTCAGTGCTGGTAACCCCCACTGTATTAATATGCTAAGGACCCTAAGTAATGAAGGTAATTCATGTTTTTACAATGACAAACACTTACTCTGTAATAAAATTCTATGGTAGTCTATTTCTTACTATATCAAGCATTCAATAATATTATTTACCCTAGTAAAAGTGTACAGCAACAGATTGAATTCTCTTGGGTCAATGGGTAGACCAATTATTTTCCTGTATTTGCTGCTAGGCAAAGATTTGACACATCTCAAAGTTGTAAAGACTTGTAAGAAAAATTACCCATAGTGTCGGCCAAATTGCACTTGAAAAGTTTCATAATCAAACATGTGAGCAACCATAGCACAGATGATTCTTCAACTTAATCATCGTTAAAACAAGCTCTGCAGACACCGATTGCCAGACTTAATTCTCTGCTAAGTTGCCCAAGGAATAGGAAGCAGAAAGTAGACAAACCCAAGATGATTTCTTTATATAGTTCCAGTCAGAGAAATAAATTAACAGAACTAGTTTTGAAAGGGGCTTTGATTACAAAAAGTAACGTGAAAGGGTATTGATTTCTGCTGAATTCTTCCTTTCCAGAACCTTTGACAATACCCCTTGTCTGACCATACTTGCTGCAGTCAGTAGACTTAGATCTCATATTTCATTTACATTAATTGTTTTGAGATCAAGTGTAACATCCTAGATTTAATTGTTATCATATAAGAGATACTCTTTTCTCACTGCTATCTTCTTACCACACTTTTAAATTCCACACAAGTAGGAATAAATTTGAAATTATGCCACACTAGATTTAAGTGGCGCTTATATTGATCTGCATCATCAACACCTTAACCAAGCAGCAAAGCACAATTTCTAAGGTTAATTACTAAGGTGCTGACTTAGACCTAATGCTGTATGTACTCATCAACTCATACACTTCAAGAAACAAAAGTATTTGAACAGAAGCAAAGGAGGACCAGAATAAATGTCCTCAAAGTCCATGGAAAAATCCTCTTGTACTTGGCTCTTTAAAAGAATAAAAAATTTACTCTTCCTATGGATGTTTTTGACTGAACAGTAATAACAAGGACACTCAGCAAAGACTGCATTTGGCAACAGTCCTCTGCCATTTCTTGATACGTAAACATCTTGTACCTGCATGTAATAGAAGCCTAAGCTGAAAAAAAGTCTCAGATTTTTTTTTTTACCATGGAGCGGGTGGGGCTAAAATTTGGCTGTAATCAGCTGGTGGGTAAAGAAGCATAAAAAGGAAGAACTTCCATGTCAATTTAAGATAGACTTTTTTTTTTTTACAGTGAGACAATGATTCATTAGAACAACATCACCAAGGATGTAGCAAAATCCCTATCACTGGAGGTTTTCAAGGTGCAGTTGAATAGGGTGCTACATAATCTCATTTAGGCACTTTTCCCCAAGGAATGTTGGACCACATTGTCTTTTCAGGTCCTTTCCAATCTGGGCTATTCTGTGAATTTAGCTACACAGCTGATCTAACTACCACAAGATCAGCATTACCTGTCAGATATTAAAAAACCCTCTAAAATGGGGCTTCTAAAGGTGGTCAGGTGACTAGTCCACCAGTCTCCTGAAGGACTGTTACATTTTCACCAAGAGAGCAGTAATTGCAGAGTTGAGAAGGTACCTTTCAAGATAAAAAATCCTCTACAAATAAGCCCAGTCATTAAAAACCAAACAACCCCCCTCCTCTTTGAATATGTTATGTGGATAGACACACACAAAAATGTATTTTATATGTTTTGTATTTATATAGATAAATATGATTAGGGACATTGTGATCAGCTGGCTTACATTATGAAAAGTCTAAAATGGTAATTAGGTTGTGAACTTAAGGACCTAGTTTTATTTGCATAGGATTTTAAATATAATTGTATATGGAAGCTGAAGAATATATGCAAACAGTACATCATCAGACTGAAATAAGGAGAAGTGAACTTAGCTTTAGGCAACTTCCAGAATAAAAAATTCATCTTGGTGGCTATCTCTGGTCAGATATGCAAAAAATTGATACAACAAGTAAGAAATTAAGTTTCAGAAACAGAGTCTAATTGATAGAAGACACAGACTTCTGTCAGACATGAGATATGAATTCCAAGCACCTCACTTCCCTTTCTTTGGTCAACTAATAAAATTAGTGCTTCATTTTGCATCTTTTTCTTTAATTCATTTTTTTGTCTTTTTACTGTTCTGACATGGCAGTAAGTACTGCTGATGAAAATATACAGGAATATAATTAAGGACACTGCAAGGAATATAAAGTTGGACAGGATCTTACAAAATGATTTTCAATTTTTATGTAGGAATACCATACATAACAACGTAGACAAATAGGATGTCAAATAAACACTAATGTGAATGTCTTTAAGGGCAAAATACACTGTAAGGCTTCAAGTTCCCATTCTAGAAGGAGAAGGTTATTTTCAGAAGTCCAGACTAGGGGACAGTGAGCAACTGATAGACTTTAAAGTGCTCATCAAAAATACAACATTTTCTGGGTGAAAACATCAGGATAAACTAGAAGCGTAACACACAAGGCATTTTTTGAATGAGATCCTTTGACCTACAAAACTTGTTGATTAAAATGATTACTTTTTAAATTTCCACAAATTTAGACTCTTTTCATACACAGGTTTCCACCTTCACATCCCATTTTCCACCTGCAAAATTTCATTTCAGAAGAATGTTCACAACTTGCAAAAGTTAGATTTCAGAATACAATGCAACAAGAAAAAAATAGTGAAAGCAGAGTATGTTATTCAGGTGTAATGAAATACTTTTTTCCTCCCAGTTCTGCTACTACAGCCTATGCACAACTAATCCAATATAATCCCGCACCAAATTACAAAAACAAATCAAGGAACAGGAAAGCTGGAGCTTATTGCTGCTATAACACAAAATGTAAGACCAAAATATTTGGTAAAAAGTGCTGTTTTATCGCTAGAAAAACATCAGTTTGCAAAATTCGTTTTATTACCAAGTTTTTGTTTGCCATCTTTGACAAAGGTAGTAATTTGAAGGTTCAGCAGAGAATGAGGAAGAAATCATCAACTTTCATGAGAAAAACTGGGTTCTTTAGATATCCTGCTTTGGACAGACTCACTTTACAGCAGCAGTGCTGCTGTAAACACTGTATTCATCTGTGGCCCACCAGAACTACCACAGTTGCTTAGCAACATCTGAGTTCCATCGCAATTTTGATAGTTGCCATTTCAGAATATTCATTGAAACCGTACATTCTTTGAATAATCCCACCTCATTCCACACTTTTTCCAAAGATATTTAAAGCACTGATTGTATAACATCAGATACCTAAAGAAAAAGTGAGCTTTTCATAACTGTTTTATGAAATGCAATCAAGTAATTTTTTCAGGAACCACTGAGTGTTTTTTCTGTATATACAGGAATCTGCCTATGCAATTCCATTTTGGTGATTCTCTACCATAAAGACTTTTTCCCCAAGTCTGCACATTAAGCCAAAAATCACACGGTAGCAAAAAGACAGGGAAAGCCTCTTTTCTTCCTATGCTTTTCTAAATAGCTTTGTGTAGATAAAATACCTTGAGACTACTTGCAGGTGACAAAAGTAGCACCATAGTGCTACAGACTCCTACTCCGTTTCAGCAATTGTCTTGCCTTTTCTGATTTCTGGTTTCTCCACTTAAGCAAGAACAGGAGGAAGTAGAGAATTTCATGGTAACAACAATAGTAAAAAATTCAAACCCCAGAGCAGTCAGCATATTATCTAGATTTATGGTACTGTGGATTAGAATCCTACTCTCATGAATGAGACTGAACCCTCTCAGTCAAAGAGTGTGATGCGTGAAGCCCATACATGTTCTCCGTCTATCTTACAAAGAAAGGACCAACATAAAGAACCATATAAATGACCTTCAGTGACTCTACCAATATACAGACATCAAGTAGCATGTTCCCCAGTGGCGGGAAAAGAAAACAGATTGCAAAAATCCATGCAGTCAACATGTTTCTGTGGATAATATTGCTATGAGGTGACTGCCCCCACCAACTGTCATCTAACCCAGAGGAGTTTCCTATTGAGTATTTTACAGGGCGGCACCCTATGCCCCACATGGTTACTCTGCATCTTTTGCATACAGTAATAGTATTCAAAAGAGGCTATAAGCTTTTCAGGACTCTGGCAGAGGAAGTGCCACCACTGCCACAGAATACCATAGTAAATAGTTTAGTCAGTGTTCATATAGAGTCTTGTTCTCATGAACTCTCTCCTGTCCTTATTAAGCAGCATTTAAGCATTAAGAAGTGCTCCCAATTGTCATCTTGTAAGAGTTCTATTATGTGACGTTATATACTGTGACATTTCTCTTTGGGTTGAGTAAGGATTAAGGAAGAAAGAGGAGAGACTGAAATATTAATAATTAGGTGTAGGCTCTTGTGATGAGAACTGAGAATAGCTATGTTTTGATGAAATACTAAATAAGTGGAAACATGCATGCACTTCAGGGAACAGCCCTTCAAATCACAGCCTTAAAATGACCAGGGACAAAAGAGCAAGTGTGTGCCTTGTTAACAATTTGAAATAGATTACAAACCTGGCTAATGTTACACAAATGTCTCAATGACAAAGTAAAACAAATACAAAATTAATGCAGCTATTGCACTTTCTCATCTTGCAATATGAATCTTAGTTAAAAGGAGTCAATTAGCAGCAAGTGTATTACTTCAGTTGCTAAGCACTTGCATCTGTCTTTTGTTTTGTGGGATGACCAAATGCCAATAGCCATATCCGTAGCAAAACTCTAAAGAGTCTGAAATATTTTCTGTGAATTATAACTTATTGTTAATATTACAAAGGAATGTGGACTTATAAACCTAAGAAACTGAAATTAAAATTTGTAGTCTGAAGGCATCTCTTTTCCATGACCATGAAATAATCCATCTGTTTCCTCAATTTCTTAACAGTAAGATCCTTTAAGCAGAAAAAAGTTAAATGCAAAATGTCCTCTTGACCACACTAGACAGCAGCTTCTCTCAGGCTCAGTTTCTTGGACGATACAAATGCAAATTGAAAAGGAAGACTGCAGAGATGTTCCACCTGTTAAGTAAAGACGCCTGTCTTTAGACTCAGAAGCTATAGGCCTCGGAAGAGATCAATTTACACTTGCAGAAGTATTTCAAAGATGGTCCCAGTCTGCAGTCACTCAACACCATCAACAGTGCATGATTACTGGCAGCAAATGCGTGGACAGAAGTCAGCCACCAATGTTTTTTGATGCTCACTGGTGAGATCATACATGCTAGCCTAGTGGGCCGGGGAAATAAATCTAGATATGTGATGTGCCTAGGCCACGGGCCAGCTCCTGCTCAGAAAGGCTGGGGTCTAGAGCCACCTCCAACTCCAATGTTGCATTCCTAAGTGGAAAGGATGAAAGTGAACAAAGGCAAAACTCATTTCTTCCAGTAATGAGGTAATTGTATTTTCCAAACCCAAGATGACAACCTTACAAATTCCTGAAGCATTGATAGTCTGCATAAAGCACTGAACTAGCATTCACAGTAGTATACAGTATCAAAAAAACGAGCTGCAAGTTGAGCTTAACTGATACATTATTTGTTGATAATTCTGACAAAACAATCCATAAAAAGTTTTTGACTCTGGTCTTAAAAATCAACGGCCAGGCTGTAGTGATACTGCCAGCACTTTCGTAAGTGGTTAGCACTTGGTCTGTAAGAGACTTGTCAAAACTGCTCCATGAAGAGCTCAAAGTAGCTTGACAAAAACATCCTTAATTTTACTATGCTGGGAGGGAGAAAAGCAGATGAAGCAACAATTCAGTAACATCATTGTCATAAACACAGAAGTATGTGAAGAATTCATAAACACAGAAGTATATGAAGAATTTATACAGCTATTTTAGACAGCTTGACTTCCCAAATTCCATAAAAAAAATCATATGGAGAAAAATGCATCTACACAGAGTCACTCAGAGTGACCATTGACAAGAAACCTTATTTTTCTTGTCTAGAAAGTTTCCCAAATGCCACCCAGAAGCAGACAGTATGAATTACACTTAGGAATGTGTCCACTGACAAAAGGTTCAAAAAGCTCGAAGACAAGCATCTTAAATTTTGATGACTTAAGATTAGCTGTAACAAGTCAACCTCCAGAAAGGTTCTACCAAGAAACCTTAAACCTTAATGCCTCCTTCACAGGCTGACTTTTAGCCTAGTGAACCAGCAAGCCAAAATGCTTGGTTGCTTCCTGAAAAGGAGCGGCTGCTATTTCACCTTACCCCAAAAATCAAAGGCTAAATTTCTCTTTGAATGAGGGAAGACATCGACATACATACTTTCTTCACATGCTGGCACATAACACAGCTGAGCTGTTTCCTGATAGTTTTTCAGATTAACTACAGACTCTCCTGACAAATCTGTTTGTGTGACCACCCTTCCCCAAGTTTGCATTTGTAATCATAAAACTATCTTATTTATGTACCCAAAAAGTGAATAGGGTCAGGTCATATTCATTTGTCACCACAGAACGTTCTTGGGGAAGACTTTCTCTAAATAATAGAACACTGAAGAAAGGGTAGCAGAAGCTGTTGAGCTGGGTAACGGTCTGAGAATCCATTTTCTCTGGAAGCAGTTACTAGTTTCTTTAAAATCTTGTACAGTTCCAGTGAAAACTATCTGCATAAGAAACTGTTGATCCTTGAAGGGACTTTAAAAAACCCCAAACTATTTGTTTTGAGAGGACAAATGTGTTTTTTTTTAACAATTAACAAATCCTGAGAATTTCCATCTTGTTTTCAAAGTGCACAATTGACAGAAAAGGCTGCTGTTCACAGTGTGATGGCCTTCCCAAAATGATGCAGAAGCTCCAGCAGTATCACAACAATCCTTCTATGTGTGGGGAAAAAAGATACTATCAACAGTTTTGAGACTACTACATATCCTGCATCTGAACAGAATAGCTGATCACCACAGCTGCTTGGGAAGAGAAGTTTCATTTTCATTTTACTGTAACTAGTGTACTGATCACCAAAGGGCTTTCACCTTCCTCTAGGGAAATGCAGCAGCAAACAGGTTCTAGTAAGTCAGGGATACATTCTACTTTCATTAACAAACCTGAGATTTTAGATTGTCTACTTCAAATGGCGTTGAAGTTAAGCTTTTAACATTTTAATTTTATAGTTCCTAGGATAGCTGGATTTTCTGTGCCAAATGAACAGTCTTGGATTTGGTTTTGCAATGCCTCTCCTCCATTATTGAGCTGACCATTAATTTCCTAGCCTGGAGAACACAAATTATTTATAAAATTTCTTTTATACTGTCCTGGAACATACATGCAGCTCTTATGTTGGCATGCATGATTCTCAGTTTATCCTCACCAAGAGAAGAAAGCAGATGCAATTCTACAGCTTTCTCAATTTGAGAACTAGCTCATGAGGCATGAGTTTCATCCTCCCACTGCTGTCAATTATGTAATAGCTGCCATTAGGACAGTCAGCACAAAATCCTGGGCTGGACAGCATGATGAGAGTTCTCTTCCTATCTTCTGATAGCTGATCCAGGTGTAAGAGAGCTTAAAAATTTCCCCTTCCTAGCCCCATAATGAAACCAACTTCATGCACTGGAATTTGCTGATGCTCTACCTTAATCAAAGATGGAAAACTTTATAACTATTTTTGGTTAACAAAATATTCATTGTTTGCAGCATAGATCAAATGATCTTTCGTAAGAAAAACTCTAGTTCAGATCGTCTATTCAGAGTAGCTAAACTATGTTTCACTCTTCCCTCTATGAGGCTGCTGATAGCACAAACGATCTCTTCCTTCTGCCCCAGCAGCACAAGGAGCACAGGCCTGTACCGGAACTGAGAGCAATGCTTGTGAATGATCTGAATGTCACCAAAGTTCTAGAACAAGTCGCACCACTCTTCACAGTTTTAAATATTGTTCTCTTTGATTATACCTGCCTCCCCCTCCTCCTTTTCCCCCCAGAAAACTCAACGCAACAAACCAACAAAGCAGTTTTAAAAGTACAAAAGGAACCCATCATATAAGGTGAAATTTTAGAGCAGGTCCGACCACAAATTAAGAAAGCAGACTCACAACAAAAGAGAAATACATCTGTACATAAAAACAAGATAAGGCCACTGACTGCAAACCACTAGGATGATTGAATATTACTGGGTGTCTTACTTTTCTTGACCATAAATGTTTTCATTCAATAGTTAACAAGTTGCATTGCATGGCAATTAAGCCTTGCCCACTGTCCTTTCAAAAGGGAGGGAGGGAAACAAAAGTATCCAAAATCACTGCAACATGGCTGGTGAAAAATAGTCAACAGCTAGAATTAAGGAAGAGACCATAAAGCATGAAAACAAAAGGAGTAATTTCTAGGCTGATCAGACCATTAAATGTCCTTAGCCATCCATTTTCTGAAAACAAAAAGGCACTTGGTTTGCTGGCTAACTTTGACTCATCATCTAAATAACTTTCAGCTAAAAGCAGCAAGAGGAGACAGTGCAGAATTATTCTCGTGAAGAGGATCTAGACTCCTTTTGTGGCTTCTCATCACCAAGTCAAAGTAGTAATAAGAGTTGTACCAAACCCTACTAGGTAACTGTATACAATAACCAGAAATTTAGATTATGTGGAAGACTTCATGAGAGCCTTATCCCTTGTAACCCAGCTGCAGAGTTGCCATAGTGGGCAAGCCATACATCAGCTGTTTCAATCCAAATCCCATAGGCTAGCCGTTCTTTTAAACCCATCTTCAAATCAAAGTTAGATGTCTTTCTGTAAAGAGATAAAAGAAGAAGAAGTTCACTGCTTCCTTTACTCACAGCAAAATTAAAAAAAGCAGCACCACTTCAAAAGATGAGTTGGTCTGTCTCCAACTTTCCATTGCTTTTGTTTTTTTTCCCATTTGGATTGGAGAGCCCATTTTAGCAGTAATTTTCGCTTTCAGAAAGATTATATTCAATGAAATTACTTCTTTATCTATTTGGTTTTTTAAACTCAAGACTGGGCTGTGTAAGTGAAAACATAGCCTGCACATCAAAGGAAATTATTGTTCCACTCTGCCTGGCACCTGTGAAGCTACATCTGAAATATGGTACATTTATTTTGGAACTCAGTGCGAAAGAGATATTGATAAGCAGGATCTCTAGAAGATCACCAAGAGAGCTGAGGGCTGGAGAACATGATGGATGTGGTGAGATGAGCTGAATTTGTGTAGCATGAAGAATAACTAAGTGAGGAGAACTAATTGTGCTCTACAATAAGCAAACTGGCTTTTGTAGAGAAGACAAAGCCAGACTGTTTCCGGAGATGCACAGAACATGGATGAGGAAACACACAGAGCTTGCAGAAAGAGAAATTCCACACGCATAGAGAACAGTTCTTAATTACAAGGGTGGTCAAACACTGAAACAGTTGGTCTACACTAGCTGTGGAAGACTCCTCAGGGAAGTGGTTACAGCATCAGCTCACCAGAGTTTGAAGAAGTGTTTGGAACAACGCGCTCAGGCACATGGTGTGACTCCTGGGGCTGTCCTGTGCAGGCCCTGGATTTGGACATGATGATCCTTGTGGGTCCCTTCCAACTCAGGAAATTCTATGATTCACCCTTGATAAACCCTGAAGGAACTTGGCCTAATTCTGAGGTTAACTTCCTTTGCAGAAGGTGTCTGTCCAGATGACCTCCAGAGGTCCCTTCCAACTTAAATTACCCAGCTTAACTTTTAAGTTCTTTCACATTAAGAAATACATTAAATTCTTTTATTCTTGAGCCAGGGTGATTTTTGTGCCTTTTGCCAGGGCCCTTCCTAATTTTTTAACATTGCAAAAAACTAGTACTAAAGGACAACAGGACTGCAATCTGTATTGATCCATAATTCACATAATCAGCATTTGGAATCATCCATAAGCCTGAGTATAACTTAATAAAAGAGTATGACTTCCTTACTCTGTATT
The DNA here is from genome assembly GCA_026770055.1 of Myrmophylax atrothorax. NCBI lineage: Eukaryota > Metazoa > Chordata > Aves > Passeriformes > Thamnophilidae > Myrmophylax > Myrmophylax atrothorax. Next base: position 48,576,379 of record JAOXXN010000265.1, on the reverse strand, counting down.
CAACAGAATTTGACTTCTTTTACATGAACTTTCTACTTTGGGCTTTAGTTAACTATTTTGTCTGTATGATCTCCACTTAATTCCAGGATAAAGTCTCCTGCCAAGCAGGTACTTTCTATGATGGATGGTCTATAAATGTACAACTTCAGATTTTGGTGTGCAATAGTAGGCTGTTTGAGGGGTCCCACTAAGCAAATGATCCTGATGACTCTCTAAGAGTCAATTTTTCTTCCCTCTAAATCAGCAGATAAAAGTACAGTATCAATTACAAACTTTACTGGGAGCATGGATTGCTACCCCTTTCACTTCAAAAGCTTTGAAAGGCTTTAAAATCAATGTTATGTTTTACTTGCACTGGCTATGTGAAGTTGTCGTTTAGGAAGAAGACTGTATCATGGCATAACCACATTATACATACTGAATATTGACACCAAAGAAATTTGTTCTAAATCAAATCACATAACAATATATGTTTTATAATAGTGTTTTAACAATTAAACCACCTCAGCATTAATTCAAGCAGTGTACTTTGCTGATGCACTCTGTTGTCCCTCCATTATTTTTCTTCAGGACTGATGTGAAGCTATATAGTTATTTGGGTCATCCTGCTACTTATTTAAATAAGAAGTCTTCAAGGTCTTCCAGAATTTCCCCTTCATTTTGAGTTACTGTGGGGGACATCTCAGAAAAGAAGTAATCTCAGCCAACTCTTTTAGAACTCCTGGATGCAGATTACAAAGACCTGCTTACAGCTTTGGCGAAGAAATATTTATTACAGACTCTTTAGTATCTTCCTTGTAACTTCTAGGTTTCAAATAATTACGTCACCTATGTGATCTTGTAATCTCACTTTCATTTAAAAATAAAAAAAAGGTACTGTAATCTTCTACCTTTTCTCTTTCACTGTGATTCCATGTTATCATTACCTCCTAGATCAGTGTTAGAATTCCTTCTCATTTTTTAACAATTTCACTTTTGTTATCCTTTGCTTTGCCAGTCAAGGTTTTCTCTCAGAAACATTTTGTTTATTTTAATCAGCCTTCTACATTTTTCCTGCCCCACTAAATGCCATTTCTCCTTTACCATCTTCATACTTACACTGCAGAGAAAAGGAGGGAGGGGCCCTGAATTGCTTCTTTCACACAGCAATGAAAGCAAGACTGGTTCTAACAGTATTTGACATTTATGGACAACCTTTATAATTGTTAACAGTTATTTTTAATGTAATTTTATTTAGGGAAATCTATCATATACCTATGTTTGTATTTTCTCTCACCCCCACCCTCCCCTCATTTTTGTACTTTTTGTAGTCTGGACATGCATATAACCAGACTTCTCAGTGACAAGTAAAATTCTGCCCATATCAAATCTGAAGTTACCACTATAAAGTTATCAAAGCTTTCAAAGTAAATGAGCTAATTACAAACTGTGACTCATTTGGCCCATGGTGTTGGCATGCAGCATTTTTCTCTGCCATATCAATGCACTTTACCTTTCTCTCTACCACCATCAAATTTCCCCTCCTCAATACCAACCAGTTACAGCTCTTGCCTCTACCGTATTTACTCAGTTGCCCGTAGTTCACATGCCATTTCAGAATGGCGCCAATACTTTTAGTCTCTATCACTGCCGTTTTAAGTTCTAATAATCTACATGCCTACTTTGCCCTTCTACATTTTTAGTTTTATTATCTTCAATTAATCTCGTTTTTCCTTCAACCAAAGCAGGCCTGTCTACTTTGTGTCTACATCCCTATCTTGAGCTGCTGTCTGCCTTCCAGTGGCCATGTTTTGGTGACCTGTTTATGCATCTCCAATTATTTCCTTTCTCTAGCTCAGACACCTTCCTTATCGAGTAATTTTCTTTTACCGTCTCCACTTTCCAGTCCCCCACTCTGTCACTACTTTGACTTGTAAAATAAAACCAACGCAAATACATTTGTGCAGAACTGGCACATCTGCGCCATGCGGCCATTTCATGCACCACATGCATAACCACAACACAGCATGTTACATAATTAGCAATACTGTAATTTTGGTAAAATCTGCTGCTCTAAGGCAAGGTTATTGTCTTCTGAGGGGCGGGAACAGATAAATATCCTGATCTACTTCCCCATTTACAAAACCAACTTTTTAAAATGTACATATATGCACCTGAGAATGTGCATTTATACTAAAAGATACACGGACAACAGTTCAGCATCCAATACCTTTAACAGCTTTGTAATCTCAAAACGAAGAGAATTAAAACTACAGTCAGGGTAATGAAAATGCTTCCTAACACCACGAAGCCAAAAAACCACAACTGGTGGATTCAACTTTGTTAATTCTGCACCCTTTTCAGGGGTAAACTCTCAGTATTGCTAAGCCTCCATGTGCATCAACTGATGTCACTATAGAGACAGAAATAACACAGTAGCAAAACAGTAGAGGTTTGAACCAAACAAAAGCAATAACATTACCAACAAAACTATACATTAAAATATTTATGAACATAGTTTTATTGAAATAAACATTTTACAGTAATTTCTAGTTAACATTCCCTTAACAAAGGCAACCCAAAAATAATGACAGCCAGAACAAATGAATTCTGGGCTTCCCAAAAAATGCTATGTATATTTAAGCTTAATTCCTGGCATTGTGCCAAATTATGGGGGTGGGGACCTTAGTGGAAAAAATAATTTCCAAGGCCTTTAAAACATTAATGCAGAAAACAAGTTGCTTCTCTTACCTGGCGAGAAGATGGCACGTGCACAATGAGCTTCCTCCTCTGAGTAAGCCACTGACATGCAGCTCATTTGCATAAGTATTATGAGCTACAAGGAGACTCCCAGGTCGGCCATCTTGTTACTAAGATCTTGTTTTGTTTACATAGCAGCATGAGCACCGTTTTTTAGCCAGTCTAAGCTATACTAGTGTACCTCTCAGCTAGTAGCCTCCATTTGCTTGTTAAAGCCTGCTGGAATTCTTACTTCTCCACACAAGTAGCTGAATGTGTCAGGAGTGCCTGTGCAGCTCACTGAGCATGCCCCAGCTTCCAAGGAAACTTGCAACTGCAAGTGCCTCCAGTGTACTCTTTGTACTGCCTTCTGTGCTGCCAACTATCAGCGCTGCAGCAACTCTGTGCAGTGAAGTACCTCCTCCCACATACCACACAGTAGTACCAACAAGCATAGATTTATTACAGTCCAGCACAAGACAGCACACTGAAAAAAAGAAAAATGCTGAAATTTCCACAGTGTGTTCACTTACTAGCAATCTCCTTATGCCTAGGTTCCTTTGTACATCTTTTCATGCTAATCAGTGCTGT
>JAOXXN010000265.1:48544969-48570206 GCA_026770055.1 Myrmophylax atrothorax | reverse complement strand
CTTATTGATTTAAAAATAAGTGAAAAAATGCCCTTAAATCACAAAGAAATCTCCTATTTTGGACATTAGCTCCCCACATCACCATCGTGGATGATGGAACTAGGTACATACATATATGTATATATAGACACAGAAGCATGCAAGACCACCATCTATATAGTTCTGAACTCTCATATTCTCTCTGGTTGATCATGGACAACATGGTTATACGACAAAACTAGAGAAGAAAACCAAAGGCTTGGCTGGCACCCAAATTATCCTGGGTGAGCTACAGGTCAACCACAAATGGTCATTTCCCACCCTCCATTTCTGCCTCAGGGATGAGGGCAGAAAACCACGAGACCTGCTTTGATCTGAGCCAGAACTTTGTGCCCTTTGTACCACAGCCAAAGGCAGGAATGACCATTGCCAGCAGCCGGTCTGTCCTGTGAGGTACAGGTCACGTTTAGCAGAGAGAGCAGGTACACAAGAAGGCACAGGAGGACACATGTAGACTTTTTGACAGAAGTGTCCTGCCTGTGCTAATCTAGTGCTAGAGTCATGTAGCAGTCATCTACTGACTTGGTAATGGAGAGTCCCATTCCCTCCTTGTTAAGGCAAATAAAGTTTACATTATTCTTACTGAAGGTGTGAAAAATGGCATCTTCATTTATTTTCTTCCAAGAGTAAGCTAAACATGAAATTCCCTTCCGTCACATTCAGACCAGGCTAGCCAACAGGTTGCTCTGAGCCTGTATGTTGTGAAACAGTTGTACTTAAAACACAGCTATTGGAAGAGGGTGTGGTGGATTGGTGAAGGAGACTTTCCTATCTGACCATGCAGGAGCCAGTCTGGCAGTCACACTCACACCATGTGAGCCAGTACCAAAGCCCCTTCACTGTGAGCAGCTCCAATCAGCCAACAGGTATGTCAGTTGACTGTACACTCACCACACTCTCACATCAGACAAGGTTTCCATACCAGTTTGACCAGAGGTTTCTCAGAGTCTCAGACATCTGGATCCTTAAAATAATTTAATCATGATGTAACAACAGAATAAAAGCTTGAGTTGATGTCTCTGAGGAGGGACGTGGGCTTTCAGACCCTCACAGTGTATGGGCACGATAGTCTGGGGTCTTCCAGCTGAATCACTGACTCCTGCTGTGTCTCTGAGTGTCCAGTCACCTAGCTGGTGCCACAGGACCCTCCCTCCCTTTGTTAATGTCAAGGCTCAACACCAGTTCATGGCCTCTTGCCTGAGGCTCCAGCCATTTCCTGCCACCCAGAGCTCAATCTCCTGCTGGCACTGCAGCTGCACACTGAGCTACCTGCACTGAATGTATTCCTCAACACATTGAGGGGCAGTGGTTTAGGTTGCTGCCATTCCCAGTGGTTTGCCTGACCTCGCTGCTACATGTTTCCATTGCACAGCCAAAAATGGAAACATACATGTGCGCATACATTTATGCAATTACATCTGCAACATGGCTTTAAGAAGTGGTACTAGCCTGGAACTTGAACTGCTGAAATGGGAACATACATCTTGCTCATCTGTCTTAGCTACAGGGATGACAGTTTCTAAGAGGAAGCATGGCAGAAACCTGCAACCATAATGTCTTAAACTTTCACAGCTAGCATTGCTGAGCTACAGTGCAACAGTCTTAAAAAAAAGGGATACGTGACTTTGAAGTTGAGTTTTCTGAGGTTTTGTGTACAGAGGACAAGGCATTTCAGAAAGAAAAGGCTAGAACTATCTAGAAGTGGGACGTTCCTAGCCGTGTCTGTTGTTTAACTTGAAATTTCACTGCTGGTAAGCACTTCTGCAGAGACTATGCATATACATCCTTTGGGATTTAATCAGGAGTGAAGGCTTTGTGGCTAAAAGATGCATATTTTCAGAAGACTGTGTGTAAGTACAGTCTTTGAATAACAATTGGTGTTATTTCAAACTTACTTTAGTATGGAAGCCATTGCAGCAATGTAGTTTTGTTCAGTGCAGTGCAATTCATGCACTTAAAGGGAGAGTTAAGATGGTTTTACTTACCTAAGAAAATACAGTTTGTCAAAACTGCATTGAGGTATGAATTTGCTGCCCGTAGCATTATTTTTTTCTCACAAATAAATAGAAAATACAGAAATACACTAAGAAATGAAGGATTACAAATATCTTTCTTGGATCTCTGAAGAAAAATTATTACCAAAAATCTGAGTGCTCTAAAATCCATTTTGTCAGGTCTAGTATCTGTCTCCATTTGCTGGAAGGACACATCAGCTACTAGTAGAAGAGATGGGATGCCGTTGATTGTGATCATTGTGTTGTTGATCACCAAATCACCTTCAAATTCAATGATTACTGTGTAGACTGTGATTACAGGTACCAAGGGAATGTAGTAAATGGGGTTATATCAGGCCGATGGCCAGTCACTAGTGGGGTTCCTCAGGGATCCATTTTAGGCTCAGTTTTCTTTAACATCTTCATGAACGACTTGAGTGCAGGACTCAAAGGCATACTAAGTTAGTTGATGACACTAAATTGGGAGGAGCTCTTGACTCCCTTGAGTACTGCAAAGAAACACTGACAAATTAGAGGACTGAACAATCACCAACTGTATGAAGTTTTAGCAAGGGCAAATACTGGATTCTGCACCTATCTGGGATAGGGCAACTCTGGATGTATGGACAGACTGGGGAACACGACACTGAAGACCAGTGCCATGGAAAGGAACCTGGGGGTCCTGGTTGATGGCAAGTTGAGTCTGAGTCAGCAGTGTGCCCTGGCAGCCAGGAGGGCCAACTGTGAGCTGCAGTGCATCAGACACAACATTGCCAGCCAGTCAAAGGAGGTGATGGTCCTGCTCTGCTCTGCACTGATGTTGCCTCACCTTAAGTCAAGTGTGCAATTTCGGGTGCCGCAATTTAAGAAGGATATAAAGCTATTAGAGAGTGTCCAAAGGAGGGCCATGAAGATGGTAAAGGGTCCTAGAGGGGAAGCCTTGTGAGTAGCAGCTGTGGTCATTTGGAGAAGAGGAAACTGAGGGGAGACTTCACTGCGGTCTACAGCTTCCTCATGGGAGAATTCTCAATTCTCCAATGAACTAAAGATTTCAAGTCTGCATACAACATTCCATTTTCTTATTATAGGACAGCTCCCAATCTATGAATGACATATCACTAGAAAGCTGATTACACAGTCCTTCTCTCTGTATGTCAGATTGTGTTAGAATAACGATACTTAACACCATGATATTTCCCAAATATTAACTCTTCCCATATGATTTAATAATTGCTAATGAAGACATCGCAGAGTCACAAGAGGGAATGATAAAAGGAAAAAAGGAAAGTGATGCACAAAAGAAGGTAGAGTTGTCAGTATGAAAATGTACTTTTTATATAAAGACAACTACTGACTTTTAATGAAAATGAAAAACCATGATCATAAGAAATGTTTATCAAGAGTGAAAAAAGAAAGAATAGTAATTTTATTGATACATTTAATTTTTAAACAATTACTGGGAAATGTGTATTTAAAGAGGTCATCTTGATAAACAGATGACACTTTGGAGCCACTAAAATTTATGTTAATTGTTCTTTGGTAAATTACTAGATTAATAAGTATTTCTTGCATATTATTAGGATGAAATAATTACAAACAATTCTTACACAGGGCAAAATAAACACCATAATACCAGAAAGTAATTTCATTAACAGAAATATTTCTGGTGAGAGAAAAAAAATCCCTATCTGACAACATAACCTGAGATTTGGCAGTGTTAGGTTAATGGTTGGACTCAATCTTAGAGGTGCTTTCCAACCTTAACATCTCTATTAATCTGAGATTTGGGTCTTCAAGAATTTCACTTTGAAGGCTTAAAATGTCACTGATAAAGGAATTACATGATAACTTTCTGGTAAAGAAAACCAGATGATTTTTAAAAATCCTTTTTCATATAAACCTTTTTTTTTAAATATGATGCAAAGTAACATGGTTATTACAGTACAGGTTGAGAAACTAGTGCTCAGTTTTAACTCCCACAATACTTTTTAGATGCAGGGTGCTTGATCTCCAGATTACACTGTTGTATGAACATGTGTTTCCCTAATTTTTATCCAATACATTGAAATATTTTTAGAATCTGATAAAAAATGTAAATATTTTATATGTTTCCTCCTCAGGAATATGTTTTGACCTTTTGGAAGAAATCTGTTTGAACATTTCTGGAATGTAATGAATATGGGATGTCTTCAGTAAAGAAGCTATGCAGATCATCTGAAATATGTGGGCTGATTTTTGTCTATTCATATTTCTGACTTATTTTAAATAAACGGAAAAAAATTACCTTCTTGCATGTTTAGCAGTGGAAATACTTCCTTTAAAAGAAAATTTTCTATACCATTATAAAGGCTTACCCTCAGGGCAGATCATTCTTCTCAGTTTCTTTTTCTCAGCCCTAACCTTAGGCTTTTTAAATGTAGTATCTGTTGTAGGTCTTTCTAGGAAGTGGAAGAATGTGTTACTGAGTTCAAGTCGTTATAGTGGTACCAAATTTCTCAATAAATGATGTGTATCTGGAGAAACTGCCAGTGAAGAAGCAGTTGCAGAGTGGTTTATTAACAACTTTAAAAGGTAAAATACTTGGGCTCAGCAGCAGTGAAATTTTTCAAGATTATGTTAATTACATAATAACTGGGACTTTAAGAATATGTCATGTTCTCCTCAGTTGTATTTTGAAAGGTTTCTCTTTTTTTTTCCTTAAACACAGGATGATCAACCTTCCACTGCCTTGCTGGACACATTGTAAATAAAAAAATTGGCTGACAGAAGAAGAGTGGAATGTAAAAAGAATGCTTGTTTGGGTTTATGTATTTATAAATGTCCTTTTGTTACTTCTGTATTTCCTGCTTGGGTTGATTTTTTTTCCACAACGATGTAAAATAAAAACAAAGGGTAACTTAAACCATAATATAATTTTACCCAACCTAAAAAAGCAATCATACATCTAAAAAAAAAAAAAAGGAAAGAAGTTTTGGGGCTTATCACTGTTAAGTTGGCCATTATTTTTGCCAGAAGTCGTTGTCTTATTTTAAAACTTCTTGTAATTGGAGGTGGCATCTGGTATTTTTTGCCAGATTTTTTTGCCAGTACTTTCTCATTATCTCATCCTATAGGGTTTGATTATGGGATAAACAAGTAAGTATCTCTTGTATAAATACAGCTTAGATAATATCCAACAGTTCTTCCAATACTGAGGCAAGTAACTAATCAAAATACATGATATTCACCGATCCTGATTAAAGTCATCAACAAATGGAGAAGTTAGTACCGTGCATTGCCAGTTACCGCCATCTTACTTAACAATGCATTTAATTTCCATGACTTAGCAGAATAATTTTAGATGATTTCTCCAGATGTCGGTGTATTTGGGAAAGTGAGAAAGGAGGCTTTATAAGAAGGAAGGAATGGAAGGGAAGGAAGAAAGGGAGCCACTGATGAGAAAAACAATTCAGAATTTGGCTAGCAGGCTAACATGTACACATAGAAACAACCTTATCCCTCTGCCCATGTAGCAGAGCCCTCTCACAGTGTAGCAGGGTCCTCTCAGATACTGCCTATGATACAAGGACCTGAAATCACAGACATCTTTATCATTAAAATGTACATTAATCGCACATTCTTCACAAACTTCAACATCAACTTACAACATCAACAAAAAATTCCCCACATTGTCCTGGTTCAAGCCAGGACAGGATTAACTTTTTGCAGTAGCTGGGAGGAGGCATAGCTAGAACCCAGAGGTTATGCTATAGCACCTCATCCCATTGCTGGGCACAGGGAGAAGTGACTCTCTTTCAGGGATAAAGGGTTCCTCCCGGTCGAGAAAACTTGGTGAAGGGAGCCATCCAGTACAATATATTATTGCTGATTTTTTTAATCATGGGAACCATTTCTTTTCTTGTACCTTCTCTCGTTAGTACTGTTGCTGTTAATGTTCATTTTCTTATCTCATTGCTATTTCCAGTAAATTGTTCTTATCTCAACCCATGATCTTTATTTTTTGTGCCTCCAATTCTCCTCTCCAGTGTAGAACAGTGGGAAGGGCGGGGAGAAACGGGGGTTTGGAGCATCTCAGTGGGGGCACTAAATTGGGGAGTACCCTTCCTAAACCACAACACACATCAAAATCAAAGTAACACCATCATGACACTGGAAAAGGTGAACAATATGTACACACACAATAAATCTCCATCACACACCAGTATTAAAGCTCCTCCAAATTACTTCACTTACTGGCAGTGTCCAGTTCAAATTTTGTGCATTACCTCTCCCAATTACTTCATTATCTTTATTTTAGCCCCATGTTGGACTCTAAAACACTAAGACTGTGATGGCTTAGCCTTGTTTAACAGTCAGATGCCCACCCAGCTGCTCACTCACTTCCCCTCTTCAACAGGATCAGCTGGGAAAAATAGGGTAGACAAGCTTAGGATAGTCGAGATAGACAATGACATCACTTACCAGTTCCTGCCACTGAGAAAACAGACTTGACTGGGGTAAAATTAATATATTGCCCATTAAAAAAGACTTCGGTAGTGAGAAAGAAAAACAAAAATTAAAACACCACCTTTCTACCTCTCCTATCTCAAGTCATGAAGAGCCCAAAGATCTTACTGAGTAATAATCATATATTTTCCTTTATTGTCTTTTGATAAAAGAGCTGAAAAATTATTTTTTTCTAACATAAGCTTCTACAGGCTCTTATTTTGTTTGTGTTATTCTGCTATAGCCTTACAGGTTGGAATTTTAATGTCTTCCTGACATAGCTGATCATGTAAGTCAAATCATTAACAAAACTGTCTTTTTAAATGTACCTCACTTGTTTCAAAAAGAAGGAAACAACTTAGAAAAATTCAAACCATCTTTCTTATGCTTCAGTTTCTTCTTACAATAGGGTAGAGACATATTTCTAAGGGAGAAATCTCAGTTGAGAAAAGAGGAAGTTAACTTACAATTTTGGTGACTCAACAGCAAATGCAAAAAGGAACTACATATTTACCAACTGGCAAACCTGTAAGCAACAGCATTGAAGCAACAACAGAAAACAAAGGCAGGGCAGCCTCATTGCTGTTCTTGACTCTGTTCTGGTACCTCTGCTTCAACACGTGGACAGCTTTTTTACCAGCTTTCTTATGTTTTGATTTCCATACTTGGACTTCAAGCACAGAAGCAGATGCACTGTACCACCTCCTTGTGTCTTCCCCCTGGTCACATAAGAAGGACCACAGTTAACCATGTGACCCACACTTGGGGTTTACTCTCCATCAAGGTGGGACAGGAGCGAAAAACAGCTTGCTTTGGCTGTAAGGCTTCTCCTTGGCAGTGACTACATTCACAGCAGGTACAATTGGAGCTGTCTGAACTCACACAGTCAGTAAAACAGTTAAAGCAAGTATCCAACAGCAAGAGAACATTGTTTACATTCTACGTGTACCAAAACAATGAGATAGCAAGGTATGTTTCTTTAACAATGCTCTTGGGAAGCCTGCCAAGCTCCTGGGACACTTGCTAATGTCCTTTGTCACTGCCCACATTCTCCACCATTTATCTGTCTTGGGTTGAGCTGGCAAAATGCCAACTGCCCAACACAGAGAGAAAGCTTCTCTCTCCCCCACCGAGAAAAGGGAAAAAGGAAAAAAAACCTAGAAACTCAAATTAGTTTTATGCTTAAACTAACTATATATATTTATACAGAAATGAGAAAATCATTTTAGAGAAGTTAATTCCCCAGAGACAGACTTAAGCAGAGAGAAGAACTAAGAACAAACATTTTACTTCTCTAAGGTAACATGGTGGTGAGCCAGTGCTGGGCATGGGCCTCTGGTCCCTCTGGGGACAGCACAGTGTGTCGTACTAGGACCACAGCTGTGAAGCAGCTGACCAAGCTACTCCTACACTGGCTCTTACCTCCTTTTGAGATGATGTTGTAATATGGTATGGAATACAATACTATTGGCTGGAAGTCAGCTGTCAGCTAGCTCAGCCCTGCTCAGGTTAGCCGACAGTTTCAGGCCTAGTCTGTTACGTAAAGCCTAAATTTAGGCCTACTTAGCTAAACCCAGAACACATGTGCTGCTTATCCTGCCAGTCTGCCGTGTGTCCCCCTTGCTGATCCACTGCCAGGGCAGGCCAAGAGCTTGCTGTGATGTGAAAGGGCATTATGGACAGTCTCTGCCCCGATTCTGATCTTCTTGGTGGAGACCAGAAGGAGCCCACTGAAAACAACCAAGAAAGGCACTAATGTGGGAAAAAGAGGAAACTTCCAAAAAGTTATGCAGTGGTTGCACTTAAATATTTGTTATATTGTGAAAGAGTTCAGGCTTGATATTAGGTTAAAATTCATAATATGATGACTGTAATTATACTGAAATTACAGTATACCAGTAATTTTTTATCCTTCAGTTACCAATCATTCACACAACCACAAAGAATAATTAGTGTGAACACAATGTACATCTGAGATAGATATATACACACACACATATATAAATGTGTTTGCATGTTTGTCTATACATGTATGTAGAATTCAGATGTAGAATACTCCCATGTCTGTTGTGTAGAATGGGAGTGAATGGACTACCTGTATAGTTACCTCATATTTGTATTGGCATCAATTAATCATTAAAAAGCATGACATTGCTATAACCATCTCTCAGCTGGATTGAAACTGCACTGTAATTAATAATTGCATGATTATGTTGATATCCCATATGCTTTGAACACAAACCATTGTAACTATTTCACGTAATTTTTAAAGTTGACATAGTGACTTTATTCTCAGTTACCGGCAATTGTTTATCGTGTGCCTGTGTTGACCTGCTGCATTTTAAAAGAAATTTAAGCACTGAATTATTTGACTATGATGAAATTGATCCAGACTTGTGTTTGATGCTTTTATAATTTAAAAACAGGTAAGATGTAGAATTTTAGGATTGTAATATTAGTTTTCTGTTAAATACTGATAATTCATTACAATTTGAAGCTATTAGAAAGACAAGTATATTAAATGTTCCTTATTATTGACACATTTCACATTAGCTTCCACAAGAAATTGTTGCAAATGTTTAAGGTTTTACAATGCACCAAGACTTCCACTATGGAGCATAAAGAATGCTTAAAATCTAAGATGTGAAGGAGAAAAAAGACAAAGATAGAGCAAAATAGTAGCAGTGATGTTTTTGGTTCCATGATTTCTGTCTTGGCTTTTCAGTTTTGGGGTGTGCCTTTGTCTATTTGCTTTATAGGCCAGAAAGTTGTAAGAAAACAGTTGCAGGAAACACAAAGAGAATGAGTGTTTAGAAAGAACCATTGAACTCAGGAAGGATGAAAGAAGGATGAAAGAAGGAAGCAAGAGTCATAAGGGAAGCAGTGCATCAGACAGGGTCAGGAGAGTTAAAAGCGGAGTTCTGTGCAATGACATCATCATGGAAATTACTTCTGTGTCTACCAAAACCAAACTCTGGTGCAGTCCTTGCAAGAAAATGTTTAGCCTTCCCCTAAGCTCATACAACACTGAATGGTCATGGGGAGGAAGATGACTGCATGGAAATTACATCACTGAATGATGAGGTGTGAAATAATAATTCTTCTCTTACAGCAAGGCTAAACTATGACTGAGAATAGAATGCAGATAAAAAGGACTTATTTGCCAATGTCTGGGCCCAACACTGATCCCTGGGGACACCACTGGTGACTGGCTGCCAGCTGGACACACCTCCATTCACCAGCACTCTCTGGGCCTGGCCATCCATCCAGCTAATGACCCAGCAGAGAGTGCCCCTGTCCAAGCCATGGGCTGCCAGCTTTTCCAACAGTATGCAGTTTTTGCAGTACCTGGGAGGGGGCAGGGCCAGGACCTGTAGGTTATTCTATACCACCTCACACCACTGCAGGGGCAGGGCAAAGGGACTCTCTTCCAGAGCTCCTTCCTGTCGAGCAAGTGGGGCAGACAGAGTGGTGGGGTAACACTGGTTCTGAGCCACAGGGTGTGGTTTGGGTGTGCCAGTCCTGAGCCAGAGGGAGTGGTCAGGATGGCATGGCTGTGGTTATCTCAAGCTCCATGCTCTCTCTTTTGTACACTTCCCTACTAATATTGTTGCTGTTACTACTGTTCATTTTCTTATCTCAACCCATGATCTTTGTCTTTTGTGTGTCCAGTTCTCCTCTCCAGTCCACTGCAGCAGGGAAGGGGAAAGGAAGAGGAGAGAGGGGGTGAGTGGCATGTGGTTTGGAGTTTCAGTGGGAACACTAGACTGGAGAGTACTGTTCCTAAACTGCAACACCATGTTCATACTGGAGTATCCTACCAGATGATCACTGGATATTACATTTACTTTCTGATCTTAAACAGATGACAAGATATTTTTAATTTTGAGACCACCATATTGCACAGGAAAAAAATGTGTAAGTGCTTAGTAGGCAAAATCTGTTTGAGAACCTTGAAATTTAGTGCCTCTATATATACCTGAATCCAAGTCACTTGGTTTAGAAATATTTGGTGGGTGGATAAACAACCATCTTCCTCCTGATACTGCAAATGTAATTAAGTCTATCTCCTTTCAAATAAGTGCTTTTGAGAATTATTTTATATTTTCCCCAATGTGTCCTGGTTTCAGCTGGGATAGAGTTAGTTTTCTTCTTAATAGCTGATGAATGCTTGTTTTGAATTTAGTATGAAACTAATAACGTGGTTAAACCATGACACCATAAAAAAAAGATACATTGAAATAATTGAATGTACATGGCAGGGGAAAACCAAAGAAACAAAAACAAAACAAAAAAACAGGTTCTGGAAGGCAGTGGTAGTTAAGATGCTTGGGTTCTAAGATGACTAACAAAGTCAAACATGACTAACAAAGTCAAACATGACTAACTTAAACTATTATGACTAACAAAGAAAAGACTTGGAAGACATTTAAAAACAGAGCAGTGAGCCAAAATGAAAGTAAAATCGCCTCAAGAATATTTAATCTTTTGCCTTAGAACCCACTTATTCCTTCTAAAGAAAACAAAAGGAAAACTAATGGTTCCAGAAGGACTCATATAGTTTCAGGAAATGGCGTTATACCCATTGCCAGATTATATTAAGAAGAGAAGGAATGACCTCATTACATCTCAAGACCAACAAAGAAATGACCTTCGTAGCCTTCCTGCTCATTTCTTTCTTCCCACAGAAGCACTGACAAATACATCCAAGAGAGTGGCACTAAGTCATCTCACCTATTTCAGTGCTGCACACATGAGAGCCCTGCAGTAAACAAGGTCACACCAAATCCATGTGTTTCAGATAAGACATTCCACGGCCTATTGCTCTCCATCCAGCATTCCTCTGCACCTGGATCAGCTTCTCCCTTTACTTGTGTACATTTTTCTCTTGTTCTCAAATAATTTTGACCTGATGTCAGCCTCCTGTCTAAATGCAAGTGCACCATGCAGTACAAGTGTTGCAGTTACAGCTTGTATACAATTACATGCAGAAAAGGCCACCTCCTTAGAGTGGCCACACTTTTCTCTCCTTCTGTGCTTCAATATAGTCCTATCATGATCCCCTGGACAGATCCCTGTCCATTTTAGAAAGGACCCTTCAATCCTTACGCCTTGCTCGAATCAGGTGCAAGATAAACAAGGAGCCCAGCTCATGTTTTTCTCAACCAGCCTCATCAATTTCTCACAGACTTGGAATAACACTGAGGAATTCTGACCATTTACCATAAAGTCTGAGCATGCAATTACAATCACAGCTGCAGATTCATCAGATGCTCTCCAAGTGAATACCAACTCTGTATAGACTTGATGATGGTTGTGTAGAAATGAGCTGCAAGTGAAAAAAAATGGCCTTTTCAAGTGCACTTCAAACTGGGAACAGGAATCATCAAAAAGTGATAAAGAAAAGAAAATGTCATCCTTGTTGGCACTTGGCCTAGTATTTGGGCATTAAAGTTCTGTGTGGGATTTTTCTTTCTTTCCACCTGCACACTGCACTCCTAATAGATAGAGGCTGTCACCTGCTGAGTACCTGATGAAGCTCCAAGGAAGAGAGGGAGATGAAGGACAAACTTGCTAAGCTGATATCCTACATCTCAGCAAAATGACCAGAAAGCTGACAAGTAAAGACGACAGGTATTTCACAGCCCTCCTGTTAGGGAAACTTTCCTGTCTGACCATTCAGGAGCACTCTGGCAGTCACACTCTCACCAGCAGAGACTTTAACTGCTGGGATCAAGACCTCTTTGCAGTGGACAACTCCAGTGAGCATTTGTCTTCCTCTACGCTCCACTCTCATGCAGTCAGACCAGGTTTTCTTAAGGGTTTGCCCACAGGTTTCCTATGGCTCCTGGGTCCTTCTTTGAGCATCTGGTCACCTGGCTGGTGCCACAGATCCCCCGCGCCCTTTGTTTTGGGAAGGGTCTGCATTTCACAACCTCTTGCCTGGGGCTCCCATCACCCACCTGCAGCTGGTACTGCAGCTGCACCCCAAGGTACCTGCAATAAGCATATTGCTCACCACTTCCAACTGGGATTCATTCAGTATACATCTATCCTAACATTTAGGAACATTTTTCTAAAACTGTTAAACATTCTTAATATGAAACTACCTTCTTTTCTTTCCACTTTGTTACTTCTCATGCTATTCCAGTGGACAAGAAATTAAATAATCATTCTGCTCATTTTTGCAGCAACTTTTTCAATATTTGATTTGTAACCACATTTCTCCTCATTCTTCACTAGAATAAACATGTCCAGTTATTCCAACCCAGGGTTAAGGTTTCTAGATTACTTATAATTCTTAGCAGCTGATATGTAGTGTTGCTTGTACCTGGACATACTACTTTATAGCTAAGATTTTAGCAAGCTTTTCACTTCTAAGTCAAAGGAAATTCATTCATTGTTCCCTATTTAAGTTATTATTATTATGTTGAATAATATTTTTATTATATAACACTCTTCTTAGAAATTCTGTTGGGAGTTCACTGATGTACAGTTTCCTCTGATTACATTATACAGCATTTCAAAATAACTTCTTCAGTTTCCTTGGTATAACTACATTATTTTCCCATTGCTCAAACATCCTCTCTGATCAAGAACAGCAACCACCTAGCTGAAAAGGTAGAAATTGTGCATATGCATTCTCACAGGTGGGGTCAGTTAACCTTGGCTGAACACCAGATGCCCACCAAAGCCACTCTATCACTCCCCCTCCTCAACTGGACAGTTACTTAAACTTATTACAGGGAAGTTTAAAATCAGGCCATTTTGTGATCTTAAATATTGAAGAAAAAAAACCAACCCAGGATATGGAATACTGGCTGGCAGATTTAAAGAATTTGTATTACTAATTTTTTTTTCTGATTGAAATTCTGTTATGATCATTCTGTTATGATCATTCTGTTATGTTCAGCCTCCTCTAGAGGATTCCGAAGAAGATAAAATTATATCCATTCTTGAATATCCAGGGTTCAAACATCCTGCCGTTTGTTTCCCCCCAAATTTTTTTTCTGTTCTGTCCGCAAAGACGTGAAGAAATTTGTGTTATTACAGCTGAATGCTGTTTGACATACTTGTTACTGGACTATTAACAGTATCTGAAGACAATCAGGAGACTAACCAATGGAAATTACCTTTGAGGATGATGAAGAAATTGTTAAACTCAAAGCCTACGCAATTTCCTAAAATGCTCAGGTTTTCTACTAGCAATACCAAATCTGGCTTGTGTTCACACAGCACTAGAACACGCCAAGTAAACATCATGCTACAATTTCAAGATGTACTTGGTTGAGATACCCTGCTAATGGAAATTCAGTGGCTATCTAACAGCATGGGAGAAACGGTGCTTAGCAGTTGAAATCTCTTGCAGAGCTCTATGGATCTATTTTAAAGCCTGTGCTAAAGCAAACTACATAGAATCCAGAATTTATAGTATCAAAATCAGATGGAAGACCTTTCCATCACACAATGCAATGAAATCTGTTCCCCACTGAGCACAAGCACAACTCTCAGTGGATGAGGCTGGATAAGAGACAGACATGGCTGAAAGGAATTCACTGATCTAATCCCTCTCCTTGACAGCACTGATGAACAAGAAACCTAACTGGGCTAGGCTGAAAGAATTGGATATTTTTCTCCAAGGACCCCAGCCAAAACCCTTTCTTTGCAGAACAGGGCTCATTTCGGCCTCTGTGTACCTCATTTGACCCTACCAAACCCCTCTCTGTCTGACTTCTCTCCAGTCCAAAGCACACAATCCTAACCCCTCAAATGAGAGAAGTAAAATGTGCTTCCTTAATAGAGGTCTTCTGACCTTTGGATGTGACTTACATTTCCTAGGGACACTGTGTGCTTTTGATAACTGGCATTTTCTAACAAAGACACATTTTCAGTGCTGCTGCGAGGGAAATATACTGAGTACATCTAACAAGTACCTGCATAACTTTTTTTCATTGGGGTCTTTCTCTTTCTTTGACTGACATATAAAATCGTGAAACTACGTCAGACTTCATCTCTTCTCTTTCCAGTGTTTCCAACTTTACTTCCTTTACTTGTGCACACCAAAGCATAACAGCTACAAAACTGTTGGCTTTCATGGGGAAAACAAGAAGTTCCATCTCTCTATTCTCTGTTCAGTCTTATACTCCTTACGTGCCATGTTCATACACACACATACACTGCTTATCATGGCAATGTAGTTAAGAGGATGGCCTTCCATCTTGTCTGTCTGCAGAAAGATTCAAGGTCTGAAATTTATACAGCAGTTTTTTGTAGTTTTGATGGCAAGAGAAAAGGCAGGTAAGATTTGATCCCTTGCAGTATAAGGATTCTCTAAAAACATATTTCCCTCTGATTAGAAATGATTTCTGACAACCAGTGTTTGTAGTTCCAGAGCAGATAAATTTCCTGGCACTTCAGGGCTTAATAAATGGTAAAAAAGGTAGAATGTTTCCTAAATAGGCCTAGGAGAGCTTAAAGAGCTGGGAGGATAAAGCACAAGATCCCCATAATTAACTGGCATTATAAGTATTTCCATCTCAACTGAGAGAGGGAGGTTACTGGCTGGGAAATGTACACATTTTGAACTTGTGAATATACCATTTGATGCACAGTCAGAATCACAGCTTCTCTTATTTGTATTTTCCTACAGTTGTACTGATGGAAAGACAAATTGAGAAACAGGAAAATGTAACTCTCAAAAACTGATATAGTAGAATCATACATAGAAGTAGTACTTGAAAAAAATAACCTTGAGGTTGGCCGCATAGGTCAGTTTTTCTGTGCTGTTTGGAAGCAGTAACCAGCTTTACATCAGCCCAATGTCAGCTATCTGCTAAGTCCATAAAAATCCATTTAAGTTCCCCATGCATGACTTCTAGTATGAAGTGGATGTTGGGGCTTTTTGGAAGTGAAATGGCAAACATATTATATTGTTGGGGCTCTACAGAACTCAGAACTGAACAAATCTTAAAACCTTTTTTTTCTTTGTGGCTAAGCTCCACATTCTTTTCTAGGTGAATCATGGCTGATACTGTTGGAAGATGCTTCTGACTAGTGTTTAGACAGAACCTCTCAACACATACAGGTTGTACCACTCCGTGAATTAGAGATAATGACATGTCATACAGCAAAGGCGTAGAAGCAACAGAAAAAGCTGGACGGGGAAAAAGCTATTTGGGTCACCACACAATTGTAACACTCATTTATATTAAATCAGAATTTGCACATAACCTAAACTTCATGGTGTTCTCTAGTTTCTGCACCTCTAGACAACTTAGCAAACAGTAATCAGAAACAAAGTAGTTTCTCAAAAACAATGCCTCCAGACATTTCCTAGCTGAGGCCATTCCTTGCTACTGGATTTCCATTTTTTTTTTCCCCAGAACATAGCGTTTCACCAGTACTTTTAGCACTGATGAATGCTAAGTGTAAGCACTTCCAGTGTGGAGTGCAATGCATTCAAGTTTGCAGGACATGCTGTACATGCTCTGTTGACCTACGGATGCCTTCTGTGGCTTACACAAGGACACAAAGCAGCTCTGTTTCCTGCCATGAGTCATCATTCAAGAATGATATTTAAACAGGCGAAAGAGGAAGGGAAAAAACAACTGTAACAGATTCCAGGGAAAAGCAAGTAAAAGCCTGTGGTTTTTACAGACAGCATTACAGGGTTTTTTCCTTTTTAGTAACTATCTTGCTAGGAAATCTCATGAAAGTCAGAGCCTTGTAGTTTTTGTTACACAACAACTAGCCTGAGTGGAAGACTGTACTATAACATAATGCTGACCTTGTCTAACTGTAGTGAAGTAGTCATTGTCCTGGTGTTTGTCTCCACTAGAGTTTCACAGTGAGAAATTTTAGGAATGCAAACATGCACAATCCATTTTTATCAATGAAGATAGTCTTATCTTGAAGAAGAAACATCTAGAACCTGGATCATTTGTGTGATGCATGTGCACATTAACCTTTACAAATATCAGGTGCCTCAAGTTAAATAACTAAAAAGGTAAAATCAAGTGAAGACAAGCTGTGTTGGGAGGATGAGAAGTGTTAAAAGATATTTTTTCTGTGTAAATTAGTCCTCAGCTTGTACCTGTCCCCGAAGCAACTATCACTGATTACTATAAGAGAGAGCATATTAGACTAAACCACTCTAATCTACCAAAATAATGCTTTCCTTGCTGTAGAACGCCCAGAAAAACATCCTGCTAGAACCCATCTTTTCCTGATGCTTTCTGCTTTGTTTCTTCAAAGTACTTTCCTGTCTTATAGGCAAGATCATTTTTTCTCTAGGGACTATGAGTTGGCAAATGAAATCACCTACTTTTTTCCAGTGTTGTAAAAATTCAGGGTTTTTTTGCTTACATTTTTTTTTACCACCATTTTTGACAGGAACAGAAAAAAAATATGGAAGGAAATATGTGGTAATTAGGATGTGGAGGAAGGAGGAAAGAAGGTGAAGAACAGCATAGAGAGGAAATTGGACTCGACTGGCTAAGAAAAACAAGTAGAACATGGTGAATTAACAGCAAGAAGTAAAAGAAGCAGTGAAGGGACCTTCTTGTGCTCTTACTGTGAAAAGGCAGGACGGTGCCACAAGCGTTAAAAAAACCAAACTAGAAGGATCAATAAACCAGAATCTGTCACCCAGGTTTTTCCAGCTGTTCTCAGGCTAGGAGTGACTGAAACTGATTAATTTGCTTGGTGGCTCTTGGCAGCCTGTGCAAAATGAGCTGACAGTTACTTTCTGAGGAAGTAGTGTTCATATCCCTTTACTTCCCAAATCCCTTCTGCAACACAGTCCTTTTGTTGGCAGCCTCTGCTGGAACGCCTATTACAGCAAAAGCATGGCAACTAAACTTCTTTTTACTTTAATAAGGGGCTCGTGGGCTCAGAGAAGAACCACAAGGGGAAGGAAGAAGTAGATGGGATGTAAAAGTTCATATGCTCCTACCCACACCTCACCTCTTCTGAGAACAGTCACTATTAGTGATCTATCCAAGGCAGGAAGTTCTCTTTCAAAACCAGAAAAAGTACCTTATTCTACTATTAGTAACACTCAACGGAAGGAGAACAACACCAGCTGCACCATCACACCACAGGCTGACTTTGGGCTGATGTCAGCTTAACAGGGAAGCAAAGGTCAGCTGCTTGCTCCTATTCCTAGTTGCCTGCCACCCCTTTTCCTGCGCTGATAAACCATTTATGGAGATGTACTTTACAGCAGATAACAGAAATTGTCAGTTTGAAATATAACTTTACATAGAGGAAAATAGTTTGAGGTGCTTATTTTTTTTTCCCATCTACCTCTTCAATGACCTAATTAACCATGATATTATGTATCATTGATCTGATTCACTGAGGTGGGATAAATTGCATTAGTGAGGGAGAAGTACTAGGAGGAATAAACACCTTGAGGATCAGAAACTGATGCAGAAAAGAACACTATTTGGAAGAACTATTTTGGGTCACCTGCCGAAGGTCTGTCTCTTTGTGGGAGCACTGGGAGAAGTTGAGCCGGATGAGGTTCCGAGGTCCTGAAAAGCTCTGGCCCATGGCACCATCCCTGCTCCTGGGCCTGGTCACCCACAATTCTATTGCTTTGCTAACAACTGTTTCCATGGCACTGCCATGCAGACTGTGTTAGCCATCCTGGATGGAGAAGGCAGTGTACAAAGGTTCACGCTCCAGCGCTAGTCACCTCTTGTAGGGAAGGGCAGCAGCTGGTCTCAAAAGGAATTCAGGCAGGAGTTGTTTGATGAGGGTGTGGCCTCTTTCAAGAGTGTGTAGGCACAAGGTCCATGTTTAGCTGAACTGGTTGCTGCTACCACAGAATGTAATTGTGTACAACCATTCAACCAATCCTTCCATTGGTAGCTGCAATAGTAATGTAGTTTCATTTAAAGTAAGAGATGACAAAAGCTTAAGCCACAAGAAGTGGTTAGAGGCATTTCTATTGTGAAGGAACAGCCCAGCCCTTGCATTGAAAGCTGAAATCAGAAACAAAATTTAACAACTTCTTCCATGCACCAAGGACAGACCACAAGCAGCACCGTATACAGGCATTTCTGCAGAGCAAAAGCAGGAGGCCTCCAGAGCACCTCTGGAGTTGTGGCACTGTGTGGGAGTTGCTGTGCTTTTAAACAGGTTTAGCTGGTCCTTAACACTCCTGGAGGAGATGTCAGCATTTCCTGCAAATAGCCATGACCTCCTGGAAACTGAACTGACAATGTCTTCTTCTCCACCTGGAAAAAAGATAAAGTGCATTTAAAAAAAAAAAAGAGTTAGGAGGGTCCTTTGTATGGCTTCCCCTGTAGTGATCTATGCATGGGATTGTCTCTCCCTGTGCTGGGTAGAGTCCTTCCTTCTAACAATAGAGAGTAAAAAAGATAAAGGCAGTGATAAACCTGCACATACAAGCCTAAACTTGTGTCCTCTCTAAAACCATTTTATCTGCTGACGTTGGGACGCAGCACTGATGCTGGATATTCTGAAATATATCAAGTAAAAAACATTTGTGACTCAATACTTCTGGACGCAGGCCTTGTCAACTGTCTGCTCAAGGATCCCTACCTATTTGGTGCCTAGAAGATCACTCCTTCATGGTTAACTCCATCCTCAGACTTCTTTCAATCACAAATGGATGGGTCTGGCTTTAAAGATGGCTTGCAGGCCCCTCCCATCTGACACCTTGTCTATGTAATGCTCAGTTGAGCTCAGGGATGATCTGGTCTTTTCTTATCCAAAAGCCTTGCTTAGATTCAGTTTTGTATCTTCTAATAATAACTACTCTAATAATAAATAACTGCTCTGTCACTGACAAATTCTGTCACTGATTGATTCTAAGTAAATACTTTATTCATACATGTTCACAAATGAAGCTGTTGCTGATTAGGTCCATGTGTAGATACCCATGTATTGAACACAGAATATCCATACACAGTTATTTCAGAGCAGTCATTGCACTTTTAAATTCATTGCCTCCCCCCAACTCACATTAATTTCAAAGTGTGGTTTAAAAAAAATTATAATTGAGAGCTTGTGCCAATGTAAGATTGATAATCCAAAACAGAATGAGTGCTCTTCATGTTAGTTAAGAAGGGGTGAGAACAGCTGCTGTGCTTTTAAATTTACACTCCAGCTTGTTTCACAATATTTCATTTATATAGACAGCCCTTGAACTTTTTTTTTGCTGTGTCATCCTAAAATGCTGAGCTTTGGTAGGGAGAACTCTCACCATTCCACACTTCCCATAATGACATGATATAAAGAATGTTTATTGAACAAATATGAGTATTTCAAGGGGAGAAGAAGTATCTGAATGGTTATTTGAATAAAAATTCCTGTACAGGAACCAATGTCATTGGGCATAATTTGTTCATCTATTTATGAATGTTTAATGTTGAGTTTGTTACATTGTTGTCATGTCACTACATCCAGCTATTTTTCTAAGTAATTTCCTTTGCCACATCACACCTAATTCCATGGAAAAGTCCTCTTGCAGTTAAAAGTAAAACCTATCTGGGAATCAAAATACATTCAAAGCACAGTGTGCACACATTAATACAGATGCTGCAATTATGGTTGCTGATTAGTAGTGAGTGAATATTCACTGCCAAAGAAAAGATGAAGAAGGAAAGGAAAAATATTCTTGGCTTTTATAAAAATTTTTCTAATAGTGCATCATTTTTAATTTCAGATTTTCGAACTGTTCTTCCTGATTTCTTATTTGACGGACAGAGCTAAAGAAAATTCAGCCATCCCAGTCTCCATGACTAGTGGAGCCACAGGGCCAAAAATTCAAAGAATGGATGCAGCTATAGTGCAAGGGGCACTGCTGCCAATTTGTTTTTGTTCACAGCATGGGCAAAAGAGCCTCAGCTATTGATACATATCCACTTGCAGTCTCTGCTCGTAGAAACATGTAACTATCTAAATAAACATTTCTTAGTAGAGGCAAGACCTGCCCAAGGAC
This sequence comes from Myrmophylax atrothorax, assembly GCA_026770055.1. Classification (NCBI taxonomy): domain Eukaryota; kingdom Metazoa; phylum Chordata; class Aves; order Passeriformes; family Thamnophilidae; genus Myrmophylax; species Myrmophylax atrothorax. Next base: position 48,549,713 of record JAOXXN010000265.1, on the reverse strand, counting down.
AACTGCATAATCTTGATGCCCTTTTATAAACGTTGCTTTTACTGATTCATGTCTCCTCTGCCTACCAGATGTGAACAGACTAAATCACATGAGAACAACAATCTGGATTTGGCTTTAGGACTTGATCACATGAGAACACAAGGACAGGTCAGCTGCCGTAACCTACTTAGCTTTCTGGGAGGAGATGCAGCCTCTTAGTCATGATAAAGTCCTTGTGTAGGAGGGCACCCATGATGGTTTTTATGAGATTTTCTGTACCAATGAGGACTAGAAAGTTCACTTCTTATGAAGAAATCTGTCGTCCTGTGGGGAGTGAGGCACGAGGGGGCAGTTAATGGTTGTGCCTCTCCTTTTCTTTTGAGCAAACAATGCATTCCTCCTGGCAGCTCACAGTCTGCTGGGGACCAGCTCAGCTCTGAAATCCGAGCTATGGTAGACAGGGGGAGGGAAGGCCAGCCTGAAAGGGTGTGGGAGAGGATTTCCATTCCAGACACAGGCTTTTGGTTTGAGCACTATTGTTCACTCATGAGTCATTTGAATGATCAATGAGGAAAATTCTCTCTCCTCCTCCCTTTTTTAGCAATACTAATGTGACCATAAAGAAAGTTAAGTATTTTTTACTATATTTCACTGATATCATCGTCATGATTGCATTGAGCATTTCACGGTAAGACTTCAAAGTACTTCTGCCCTTTCATTTTACATACGAAAGTACAGTTTACTTGAAAGTATGTGTCCTGCTCAAATTACATTAAGAAAACATCAGAACTATAACATACACCCATTAGCCAGACATAATTAAATGCTATTTTGAATTTTGCTGCAGTGTCTCATCAGTTTTCAACATTCTTCTCTCACTCCAGGAAACGGTTCTTTACATGCCTCTGTTGGCATTTGGAGAGTTAGTCTCTTTGCTATCAAACACTGAACACTTTGTGTAACTCCAGCATTAAAGAACTCACAAGCCATTAGAGAAGAAAAACAAGAAATATTTTTTTTAATACATGAATTGCTGTGATAAGAGGCACAGTTAAAAAATACACATGTGAAATCCATGACATTGAGTACATATATTCCTTATTCTCAGTCAAGGGACACACAATACAAGTATGGGGCAATGTGTGATCCAGAGCTGGTATGGTATCTTATATAATTACCCAAGTTATTGCTCAGATTTGGGGAACTGTAACCTACTTTTAGTAGGTTAAAATGACAGCAGAAGGAGGAGGCTCTTTGATCAACTCCAGTTCTTCAGAAAAACTGTACATAGTAATATTGCCTGAAATCAGCAGGAACCTAATAACAGGAGACATTTTCTTAGAAAACTGCTAGCAAAATGTATTTCCCCCATACAGGCCTCATATTTGCCTGGTTTATTTGCCAACATATGTATATATTTGGTGATTGAAACCATTCTCTTGTACTATAAAGGAGTACAAGCTTTTCTTATCTTTGTTGAAATGAGGTTACTGTTGCTTATTTGAAGTAAGGCACTCCTCCAGCATAATGAAAAATTAATGCTGAAAGTTCCTTACTCCAGCTCAGGAAAAGAACTATTACAGTGCACGTTCATTAAAATATCCACCATCACCACCCATGAGTAAACTTTAGAAATTGGAAAAATGCATTTATAAGAACTGTAACTCAGATGAATACTATTGTCCAATCAGTGAATGTCATTTAAAAAATAACTCTCTCAGAAATATCACATTACTAACTTTATCCCTGCTCTGAGGCAAAGTCCTATAACTTCTAAAGACCAGATGAATCACAATTACTTGGTCACTTCATAGCTCCAAGACCGGTAAACCCCATTTATAAACTGTAGTCATCACTGATATACCAAGGTACATCATGTTTTGTGCTGCATATGAACTCTAAGCTATACTACACCAAACAAACCTTTTTAACAGTAGAAGATAAATCTGTGAGAAAAAAAGTAGACCTTATTCTGAGATCCCTGGCAATATTTTGACCTCTAAAGGATTTCTGGAAAGAAGAATGGAAATGTATTTGTTCATGAATTCCTCCTTTTTCTCTGTATGTTTGTTTCACTCTTTATTTGATTGGTTGATTCCTTTCCTCTGTGTCCTGGTTCTGGCTTGGACAGGGTTAATTTTTTGCAATAGCCAGGAACGGGCATGGCTAGGACCTGGAGGTTATTGTGTACCACCTCACATCATTGCTAGGGGTGGGAGAAAGGGACTGTCTCTCTCTTTGGGGGAGAAGATCTTTCCAGTCAAGAAAACATGGTGGAGGGAGTCACTGTCTATTATAGGTATTGTCTATTGTAGGTTTGGGTTATTTTTCCATATGAATTCATTTTTTTCTTATACCTTCTGTCATTAGTATTGTTGCTGTTACTGGTCGTTTTCTTACCTGATTGCTGTTTCCAGTGAATTGTTCTTATCTCAACCCATGGCCTTGTCAATTCCCCTCTGTAGTGTGCCACAGGGGAGGAGGGAGGGGAAAATGGGGGAGCGAGAAGGAACAGTGCGGGATTTGGGCAGTCTCAGTGGGGGCACCAAATTGGGGAGTACCATTCCTAAACCATGACACTCTGCGAAGTGCCTTTCATCACTTTTTGTCTTTTTTCCAATGTTCAATCCTTTCCCCTTACCTCCTATCCCTTGAGTCATTTTTCTAACGTGTTCTCTCTTCCCATTCTCTTCACCACAGTCGCTTCCCTTCTGGCACTGTCTCACAGGAGCTGCCCTTAACTTCTCCAATTTTGTGTTTACACTCTGCAAGAAAGAGACTGATGATAGTTTCGTTTTCATTTTTCTTCCTCCTTCCCTCTTTTTGTCAAGTTCTGAGTAACCAAAATACTTCTTAAAAAACTGCATTCATGACCGTGCTGTCATTTAAAAACCATGCCAATATAAAGTCTTCATCAGGACATTTACAGAGGGAAAGCTGTTCTTAATTCTCTGACCTTCTTCAAGCAGCTTTTCAGAGGTGCTTAGGTTCCGGATGTGGCCACCATGGGAATGAATCAGGTGTTTGTGCAGCAGTTCAGGTTTCCCCACTCTCAGGTAATTCTGAGAGACCACCAGGGAATACAAACTGCAGGTCAGACAGTTAAAGAGAAGATAATGATTCCCTAAGCCTCTCCAGTAACTCTATCCTGACTTCAATAACCAGAACCCAGAAAATACTAATAGAAGTTTTAGAACATGGGACCTCTGGAGAAAAAACCCTAAAGCCTTACCTTTAAAATTTATCTCTTGTGAGTCCCCATTATTCATTAGTTGTAATTACTTTTATTTTAACTGACACTTGGTAGTACATCATTACTGAGGGTTTAGAATAGTTATAATTGTAACAAATGTTTATACATACGACTTTTTGAAGTAATTGTGTGGTTTAGATTTCCACATTAAACCTTGAGAATTTTCCACATTTAAACTCAGTTGGAAAGTATTTTGAAAGGCTCTAAGCAAAATTAATCCATCTGGATTTTGCTTTTTGTTTGTTTGTTTAGATGTTGGGATTTTTTTGCTGACATTTGGTTTTCTGTTTGACTTAAAAGCATAGAAGAAGAAAGCATTTTATTCTCTCAATATATTATTTGTCAAGGTTCTTACTGCTGTGATCAAGAAGCCAAAGTGGAGAGCAATCTCTCTTGCTCTCAAAGATTTGGAGAATTTTAAAGCAACAGTAAACTTGCCCTGAAACCAGGCTACTTCTGGTCTCATCCTGAAAGACATAATGCTCCCTTTTCCAGTGGGAGGTCATTAGAATTCCCTAAAGCAAGTGAATAAGACAAAGTTTCTACCCTAGCAATTACAGAAAGCTAAATTAGAACCAAAGAACTACATGTAAAGTTTTAACACAGGTTTTTATTTATAAATTGGTATAGAAGATGAAGCAGACTAACACAAATAAGCAATTACTCATCCTGGAGATAGATACTATTGTATTTTAATCCTTAACAGTAACAGCACTCAATGTTTCCTAAATGCTACAGCAACAAAGAATTTGATTTATTTTGTATGCATAACAATAATGAAGAAACTTTGTTGAATTCCTAAGAAGATGAAGCAAAGAAAATGTAAAGCAAGTAGTCACCAACCAGGATCAGTAAGTCCCCAAAGAAGGGGAAACAACATACTGTTCAAATGTTGCAAAGAAAAGAACTGTCAGAGCCCACATTTCTTTGTCTTACCAGTAAGTTAAAAGCTGACCAAACACTAAGAGGATGAATCAGGCTGTTTTATATTTAAAACCAACAAAAGCTATTAGCTAAGGCCCAACTTAATAACAAATCTAGAGACTTCTGACATGCAAACTGTTAAAAAACATGAGCAATACCCAGACAACAATAGTGACCTACCTCATAAATTCTATCTCCAGCAAGAAACAAAAATATTTGGTGGATTTTTCCTTTATTGTATAATTTTGACTTATTCTATACACTGCATATGACAAAGATTTTATGAAAGAAGATAATGTTTCTTGAAACTATGGGAAAGAAGTATTGGAAAAGACCTCTATGATCATCCAGTCCAACAATTAACCCAGCATTGTCCAGGCCACCACTAAACCATGTTCCTTGTCCTAGTTCAGCAGGTAGGACCAATTTATCACTGTGTGGGGGAGACCAAAGCTATGTGTTCTACCCCCTCTATTCATTTCCCAAGAACAATGGACCATTTGCAGCTGCCCAGGGCACACCTGACTCCTCAGGATGTGAGCTGGGTGTGAAAGAAGCCTGTGAGAGAAGAGCTGTAATAACTCCCCT
>JAOXXN010000265.1:48534748-48544869 GCA_026770055.1 Myrmophylax atrothorax | reverse complement strand
GGTGTGAAAGAAGCCTGTGAGAGAAGAGCTGTAATAACTCCCCTCTAGGGAGTCGCTAGCACCTTTACACCCAGCCTGAGGTGTCACATCTGCTAATGGGCCATCAACAATTCCAAAATACCCCATGATTCATAGAGTCAGATCACCCATTGTGTAACTCCCCACCCTGTGAGAGGTACTGGATGCTCCCACCTGGACCTGAGGGTACATTATCTGGGGGTTTGAAGACTTCGGGGAACCACTCATTGGATCCAGAGGAGGAGCAGAGCCTTGATAGGAAGAGACCACCACTCTCGACCAGACTGGGACCATCATCTGCACCAACAGGTTTCCCGCTTCCTTTTACTTTGGACTTGGGGGAACCACGTGGGGTTTGTACCCCAGGGTGCTGGGTCATACTTCTGGGTTTTGTGGGTTAAAACCATTTTCTCCTTGTGCCATTGCATTTATTGTAATATTGTTATTAAATTGTAGCTCTGACTTGTAATCTCTTTTGTGTTGAGTTTGTTTCTCCTGCCGGTTTACATTTAAACCAGCACATTCCTAAAGTGCCACATCTACATGTCTTTTAAAGTACCTCCAGGGATGGCGAGTGGGGACTCCACCACTTCCCTGGGCAGCCTTTTCCAATGCTTGACAAACCCTTTAGAGAACAATTTTTTTTAATATCCAATCCAAACCTTCCCTGGTGCAACCTGAGGCCATTTCCTCTTTTCCTTCACTTGTTAGTTGGGAGAAGAGATGGACACCCACCTTGCTACAGCTTCCTTTCAGGTAGTTGTAGAGAGTGGAAAGGTCTTGCCTCAGCCTTCTGTTCTTCAGACTAAACAACCCCAGCTCCCTCAGCTCCTCCTCATCAGACTTTTGCTCCAGACCTTTCATCTCTGGTTATCCCTAAGAGGTCTGTCTGCATGGTTACAATTCAGCCAGGTCTGGGGCAGAACGAAGTATCTCCATAATTCTGCACACACATGCTGTTTGTAACACAGTAGCTTAGAGTATACAAGAGGAGTCTTGAGCTAATGAAACCTAATGGCACAAACTGGAGTTTGGTCAAGACATTATGTTCAAAGATAGGCAGTGACAAGAGACACGATGCTCCAAGTTCTTCTGGAAGAATACTTGGTTAGTTTTATACTCCATTAAAACATTAGGCAAATCGAGGACTAAACCAACAAATTCCATTTATAATATTCAATTTTAAAGTAACTCTTTACAGTAAAAAGACTATATTTGTCTTTCATTTATCTTGCAGGACCCATATTCAAAGTTTGTTGTTGCCTAGGCATCAGTGGATAAAAGCAATGAAAGCAAAATACTTCACTGAACACCCTACATGGTTTTAGATGCTTGTGGTATTCTCAATTTTTCCTACAGATACAGAATCATCAATTCTGGTCTTTGCAGATAGGTGAAAAATGAGTGCCACTTCAATTTTATTTAAAAATCTAAACGCCAGTAATGTGAGAAGAGCAGTATAGCCGAGCAGATAGCTGTCAGATGATGGATGTCCTGAGCATGACTCACCTTGCAACTTCAGTAACTCCTTGAACCTCATTCTCATGCTTGTGTGAAAAATTTTTTTCATGCCTACCCTATAAAAGGATCTCTGACACAGGTGATACAATGTTGTTCCTTAAAAGTGCAAAAACATAAACTTATTATGCAATGTGTTAACCAAGATATTTCAAATATGCAAACGACAGAAGAATTGGCTTCATGTTTGAGTCACTTGGAATATTTGACACTCACTCTCATGGTTACACCAGAATGCTAGAATAAACACTCTGGGGGAGACATCTGGGATAAGAGGAGACGAAAATGCTTTTTTATAGTTTAGAAACATACTTTTTTTCTCATAAAAATTGATACCCATTAAACACGACAAAATCAACACAGCAACTCTGACTGAAGAAACACATATTCACCAATATACAAGACACATGAAAAAAACAGGTTACTCATCAAGTCAAGCTTTTCAAGTAAGCATGAGTTAAAAAAACCTGTCTGCAACAAGAATTTACAGTTCCTGCATCAGTGTCATAGATAGTGAAGTCTGACTTTCTTAAATGCAGAAATACTTCAAGATACATATCCATGAAACTAAAGAACAGAAATGTTGGATTTTTTTTCTTTTTCCTCCTCTGATGGGACACAGGTACATGTTTTGTTATTAAGACAGAAAAAAAAAAAACCAAACCAAAACCAAAACCCAAATGAACCAGAGTAAGAGAATAAACTCTCAAGCATTTCAATATAATTTTAGTTCCACAGGACAGGACTCACGCCCATCCTCTGACAATATGGAGTATCAAAAGAATATAGCCCAACTGACTTACTCAAACCACCACAGATGACTGCACTGTAGTAACCAATATAAACAGTAAGTAGCTCTCTTGCTTCGTTATTTGTCATGGAGTGAGAGTACCTGCAGCTAAGATATATTTACCTGCGTATCTTCGTGGAGGCAAATAAGGATATGAGCAACTGACAGTCTCTTTCACAAAGTACACTGAGATGAAACATGGAAACATGAACACCTGTGACCCAGTGACTTTGCCCATATTTAGTACTTACAAAACCCCAATTTGTCCATATTGACATATACTGACTCCTCAGGGCTTTTGAAGAACAAAATACAGTTTCTATCTCTTTCTACACCTTCAGATTCTGCCTGAGCTAGATTACCTCTGCGACTGCTTTGGAGTTACCAGGGCAGCTCCATTTCTGGCAAGACATGTGAGAATACTGCTGCATGGCCACAAGAATTTTTATCAGTGGGCTCTCTAAATGGATCTACACAGACTGTAAATGGGTCAGATAACTAAGCAAGGGAGCACGTTTTCTGCATCACCATTCCCAGAGCTGGGGAACCAAGGAGAAAGTGGCATATGGTTATATGCTGAGAGACAAAAAAAAAAAATAGCAAAGCCACTGTTGATGATGGACAGATGAACAGGTGGACAGGGAGTGTCTTCCATTTATCAGGGTTAGCTGGAGAACAGTATAACCCAGTAAAAAGTGCAGAGAAGAGACTAGAAGCAGACCAAACACTTATGAGTAGATTAAAGACACATTCAGAGATCTCATCTAATACAAAGAAAGGTGACAAAGCTGGTTTTTTTCCTGTTCAGCTTGATGATTAAATCATTTTAGTTAGCCCTTAGGCTCAAACACCACAGGCCAGTGTACTGCTGTTACTAGACCTGTGTGATAGAACAAAATAACATGAAGACCAGTACTTGAGTCTTTTAATTGCAGATGTCCACTCAAGTAATGGGTACAGGTGAAGAAAAGAGTACCATTTGTTCAAAGTTGATGGGCTTACTGTGCTGTAGGTGGCCATTGGAAATGGATCTAGAAAGTATAATATAATGAAACGGTAATTTAGGCAGAGGAAGGATAAGAAGCGCCTTCTACCAGGTAAGGTATTAAAGCATGAAATTGCTTCCCAAAGCAAGTCAGGAGCCTGTGGCTCTGTGCTCCTGTGACAAGACACTTCAATAGAGATTTGTATCAGCCATGGGAGGAAAAACAGCAAATGTATTTCAAGCAGCTTTGTTGCTTCCCCTACAAAAGGGTTCCAGATGCCATTTTGTACTTCAAATGGTGCCGTAGCAGATCAAAGACAATACTTATATATTTGAAAATACAGTGCAAAAGGGACCCAGAAAAGGGCTATTTCAGTCCAAAAATCTGCGCCTGAGGATTACGAAGAAAACTCAAGCACCTTTCCCCACACATGACCCGGGAGCCCGAGGCATCCCAGGCTGCCTCAGCGGCGCTGCCCACAGCCCTGCCTGCCCTCCCTGCAACTGGCTGGGCATACCCCGGGCCGGGATAGCCAGTTGTTTCCGCGGGTAGGAGCGGGATGTGGCGGTGGGACCCGCACGGGGCCTGGGGCAGCAGCCCGGGGGGCGGCTGGGCCGTGTGAGGCGCGGTTACTGCGCGGGTGGCCCGGCCCTGCCCTGGGGCGCCCCTGCTCGCGCCGCTCCCCTCCCCCCCGGCCGCACAACAACCGGCTCCTCCGGCTGAAACCCGACTCTGGGGCCTCCCGCCTGAGCAGCCTGGGGCCGCGCGGGGCGCGGAGGGAAGCAGGAGCGGATTCCCGCCTGGAGGTGGCTCCGGGTCCCGGCTGCAGCTGCCGGTGGCGGTGCCGAGCCCCGCTCCGAGAGCGCCGCGATCCGCCCCGGAGAGCAGCGCCCGCCCGGGTGCAGGCGCGGCCTCAGGAGCCGCTGTGTCCTTGCAGCGCCCCAGCCGGCTCAAACCGGTTCGAACCGGCCTAGACCGGATCTGCTGGCTCTTCCCTGCCTCATCCCCTTCCCCGGCCGTTCTCCCTCAGGCTCACGCCCAGAGACTCCCCCGCTCCCTCCCCGCAGCCAGGCGTGCTCGGCCCCGCGCCTGTGGGGCCGCTGCTGCCCTTGAATCCAGTCAGCGTGTTGCCTCTCTGCCCTCGCTTCCTACCCTCAATTTCCCTCTCCTCCACAGTCAGGACAATACTGTGTGTTTTGCAGATTTGTTTTCTGACACTTAAGGATGAAAAGTGTGGAAAAAACCCTGTTGCTATTTTCGGTCAAAGCTTCCTGTCTGCAGGGACATGGCTACACTCAGGGGGCTCCCTGTCCCCTGCCCCCCACAATTGCGTGCAGCTCCCTGTGTGCCGCTTCCTGCCTGTCCATGCTTGGATGGGGCTTCTCTCTTCCCTGGCACATGTACGATCCTCTGATGTCACAGGACCCCAGCTGCACTTTCTTGTCGAAGTCCTGCAGGAAGCTCCGTGGCTCCACTGCCGGCCACCACCATGGCAGAGAAAGGCCTTCCTGTGCCTGCCCATTTCCCCAAGTCACCCTGTCAGTACAGGAGACAAACCTGGGTGTTACCCTCGCCCTTCTGCCCCACACAGGCACCAGGAAGACAAGCACACCCTGACTTTGTCACCCCATTACAACAGAAAACACTGCTTCCTTTTTTTTTTTCTCCCCAAACCCATTCCCCGTTCTTATACATTAAAGGAAACTGGCCTGACTCCATTTTGAAGAGGATATTTCCAGGAGATTTAACTTCCCAGAAGGGAGACAGCATGCCCCACCCTGTGGATGCCATGGAATGCTGCTCTGCTGTTTGGGTGGCAGTGGCTGTCACGATCTCTGTGTGACATGGTTTTGTGCCATGCTGGAGTGATAAGTGTGCTTGGGCTTTAGCCAGCCCTGCTTCACTTCGGTGGTTTCAGTGATTTTCAGACATCCATGCTTGTGACAGCATTGAGGTAGCAACCTTATACCCCTCAGAGGGAGGGATAGGGATATGTTTGCTACTTTCTTTTCTGCCTTCAGTTTGACGAGTCAGCTGAGTAGACCTAGCAGCTAGCTGCTGCTGAACGAGTTCCCCACTTTCACCTTTGCTAGCTCTGGCATTTTTCAGGCACCTCACTGAGCCAGTTTAGTTCACTAACATACTAGGTGCTACTCCCATCCTCCTAGAGTGATGTTCTGCCAGATCCATGAATTGAGCAGACTCACCAGAGTCCAGTAAAATTCTGCAGCTAACTCTAGAGTAGGTCTGGCACACAAATGGGGTGCAACAAAGGAGTTAACAACCCCATTTGTGGCAGCAAACCATAGCAAGCTGGGTTTATTTCTTTCCCTGACATTGTCAAGCTGTTACTGAGCGTTCCTCCTTAGCAAGGAGAAGCAGCCATGTGTACCTGCACCTGAATCTCTGAAAACCAAACATTCATTATCCTTAAGAGTATAAGCACTATAGATGTAAAGACTTCTCCATTCACATTCATGTCTGGATTTAAAAATACATACACAACTACTATTAGTTTTAAGACACAGACGACAGGCATAAGTCATCTTTTTGGTATGTTTTGACAAATGTTTGCAGAATGTAGAGATTCCTAAAGGAAAGTAGGAAGTAAAGTTCATACTGTCATGCTCTCACCCAGCTGCTTGCATGCTCCCCATCCACAGCAGGATGATGGAGAGTGTTGAGCAATACATTCAGTGCAGACAGTTCATTGTACAAGCTGCAGATTAAGCTCTGGTTAGCAGGAGATGGCAGGAGTGTGAAGCAAGGGGTTGTGAATTGGTGCCATCTTTTGAACAACAAAGAGCACGGGGACCTGTGGCCCATCCAGGTGACCAGACACTCAGAGACACAGCAGGAGGCAAGGACTTAGCAGGGAGACCAGGACTTAGCAGGGAGACCTCAGACTGTTGCATATAGTCTGTGAAGGTATAAAAGCCCAGGGCTTCCTTTGTGGGCCCTTCTTGGCACCAGCTCGAGGTGTTTGTGTATTATTGCACAATGATTAAATTCCTTTAAGGATCCAGAGGTCTGAGACTCTGCTATGGGAAACCTGGATACAAGCCAGTAAGGGAACCTTGTCTGATTGCATGAGAGTGTGTGTGTAGGAAGTCAAGGGAGTCATCTGTCAGCTCACTGGAACCATCAGCTGCAAAGGGGCTTCAGTCCCAGCAGGTAAAGTCTCTGGTGGTAGGAAGGTGACTGCCAAGAGTGGCTCCTGGATTGATCAGACAGAAAAGTTTCTGTAACAGACCCAGCCCGGTATTTGAGCATCATTGCTGTGAAGATTCTTTTCCTTTTATTTTCTGAATATTTCCTCCAAGAGCAGTCCAGTTCTGTTTGCTCTGTGGCTATGTATAGGTAGTTCAAGGCAGCAATTCAATTCCTCCGTCAATTCCCCTTTTCAATTTAAAGAAACCCAGTTGTCTTTTAGAAGACAGAAACATTGAGGTTGGTATTAGTAGGGAGTGGATGGGTGTCGTGGTACCAGAATTGTGGAAAAAATGGCTATAGAGTGGCATATGTTGTGGCATCTGGATGAAAAAGTTGTTAAGATCTGGATACAACTACAGACACAAATGGCTTGCAGTATATCCTAATGAGTTACAGAGATGCGAAAGTGCAGAAACTAATTAGTGTCAGCTCCTAATGCCTGCTAAAACCCCTCCATTAACTGTACCCAAACGGAAAAAATCACATCTATCAGAACATCTTGACACAAAGCTAAGAGCCCAGGAAAGCTGAGGAGCCCTGGTTGCTGGCAGCATTTGTCTTAAGTGTAATTGCAAGAAAACCTAACAAGACCACTGATGTAAATAAGTAAACTAACCAGTTTTTCTCTAAAATAAAATCATCTCCTCTTAAGGGTGTTCCATTGCTGCTACAATATTGCAACATTATTTCCCACGTTTTCTATCCTTTCTCCTACCTTACCTGATTCAGGTCCAAAACTATCTTGTTGGCCTTCCACTACCTTGGAGTGGTGCAATTGTGCTGTGCTGAATAGAAGCAAGTAAGAATTCCCTTGAGCCTGCTGGGTTTGCTTCCAGCCAATGCGGCTCAATTGTGAGTGGCCTTGATTTCTGCAAAAGTGCACTGCTGAGCTGTGTAAACACGTCTTGCCTATCAGAAGTCCTGGGTCCTTTTTTGGAAAGCTGCTTTCTGGTTGATTCTGTAAACTTTACAATTTCATGACATTGTTCTGTTCCAGATAGAGGACTTTGCTTTTGTTTCTTGTGAACTTTATGAAGTTTCTGTTGATCAATTTTTCCAGTTTGTTGAGACTGCTGTTGAGTGACAGCCCAATCATTAAGCATGTTGACCTCTCCTCTTCCAGTTTCCTGTCCACAATGTGAGAACTCCCTTCACCAGCTGCAGGGTGTTTTACAGAAGGCTGTTTACACATTATCCTTACTGCCTGCTGAAGGAAACACCACCACTCACAGCAATAACCTTGGGGAAGATTTATGTATGTGTGCGAACTTCCTCGTGTATGCTTGCACACGCACACATACACACATGCACATTACCAAATAATGCCTGAACAAAGTGGAATTTGTGGAATTCATGGAATTCATTACAGAGTAGGGGTTTGCAGTTGTGCTGCATTTTAGGTATTCATTTCAAGGACCTCCTGCTCCAGGAGTAGAAGAATGCTGCTTTTCAAAACAGGCATTTCTGCCTAGCTATGAACCAGAGATGATTGAAAAGAATAAGAAAAAAAGTCTTACTCTCATCTCATGGAAAGCTGTCTGCAAACAGCTTTCTCTAAAAGGGACTAGCCCTTTTATAGAAAACACTGCACCCCCTTCCCCCACTTCAGCCTTCATAACAAAAGAAAATACTTGCATTCTCACGTTTTTCATATATTTGAGAGTATTCTCTTATTTTTGCACCGTATTTATAACTTTCAAATGTTGGCAGACCTGACTGTGGCTCTGGAAGGCCACTCCAACAAAGGGAGAGTCTCTGCTCCACCTCTCTGCTGTATTCCCGTGCACCCTCTCCTTGATGTCCTTAGAAAAGACAGGTCAGACTGTCTCTGGAATACTGTAGGTAAGACGTTTGGATTTTCAACTGTAACTGCAGGAATCAGACTAAGAAAGAAAAGAAAGTTAGAAACCTTCAGGAATTTAAAGAATCAGAAAACCATTTTACATTACAACTGAATACAGAATATTTTATAACAGGTATGTGCCACCAGTCCTCTTTGAAACAGGACTGAAAAGAATTCTGTCTAATGCAATATACCTCAGTTAGGATGAGCACCAACAGTCCTGATTTTGGCTCTTCTCATTTGTCTCCCTCTCCTGGTCAACAGCAGTTGGTTTGTTGGTTTTTGTTTGGTTTTTTTTTTTTCAGATTTTGTGGGGGTTTAGGTAGGGAATTCTTTGGGTTTTGTACATACAGAATGAACTCAAAGTGAGTATGTGGCTGAGCAAAAAATTTTGTCTGTACATAACTTGTTCCAGTGTACTGAATGGTTAAGTAAATATTTATGCAAAAATACATCTCTGAAGTCTTGAAATGAAAACATAAGTCTTGCCATATCTCTGAAAATAAGCCAGAGGGAATCTGCTGAGGGGAGTGCTCACTTTCAGGCAAGCTCAACAGGCTGGAATGATGCCAGCAATAGTGGAGCAGAGAGGTGGCTGCATTTCTGAAGAGGTGGTGACAGGAAGAAGAGCTGGAGTCAATCAGTTCAAGGGAATTTGACAGACTGCAGACTGCCAATATTTACCTTTTGCTTTAATGAATCATATTAATGAAATATATGTAAAACAAAAAAATTTATTGTTGCGTATAATAAAGAGCCTAAATAGACTGAGGGGCACTCAGATCATACATAATCTTCCTGCTCTAGTTCTGACAGTGCCCGTTACTGAGCAAGGATATTCTTCTGGACCTAAGGCCAGTGGAAGCAAGGTTGGGTGATGTGGAAGGACCACAGAGGAGCTGTTCACCGTGGTAGGGAGAAAATGTGTGTGGTTGAAGCTCAGTTAGACTTGAAACTGGCTAGTACTGTGAGGGACAATAAAAAGGGCTTTCAAAAATATGTTAATTGCAAAAGGCAAACCAGAAATCACATTGGCCAGTTACTTGATGAGGGCAGTCATTTCCCAAACAGGGATATAGACAAGGCAGAGATGTTTAATGCTTTCTTTACTTCAGTCTTCTATACCGATGATGGGCTCAGGGAGCCTCAGAGTCCTGAGCTGGAACATCATGACTGTGATAATGATTTTTGAAGTTTTGTTGTTGTTGTTGGGGTTTTGTTTGGTTCGTTTTGGTTTTCATGTTAGCAATTAGTATTGATGCATTCAGGAAAGAAAAGGGTGGAACTGTAGAGATGAATAAGGAATGTCAGAGTCTCAGTTATAAGGAAGTAGCCAATTGGATTATTTTATTCTTTAGAATGCAAAGGAAAAATAGAATCAACATAAAAAATGTTCAAAAAATCCTTTCAGAGAATATAGAGTCTTGAAGAAATCTAATAAAAGCTCAAACAATTCTGTTCCAATGTTTCCATTTAAAAAGCAAAATAAGCCTGAAACAACTATTTTTTATGAAAAGTATGCCCATGTTTTTTCTAAGTAGAGAGTATATGTTTTCAGAAAATTTAAGCATACTGGTAAATTAGACAGAATCCTTTAGAAAAGCTGTTTGTCAAATTTTATTGTCCTGGATTGTCTTGTGATACCTCTTCAAAAATTTCCATTTACTAAACTCACTTTGTTGTAAATAAGAAAATAGATGATTTTAATATGAATATTAGAAGTAGTTATGCTAAGGATAGACCTAAGGTGTAG
>JAOXXN010000265.1:48516931-48527275 GCA_026770055.1 Myrmophylax atrothorax | reverse complement strand
AGGAACTTCTAGAACTATCTACTTCTACTATGAGCTGTGAGAACTGTCTGTTATCTATCTTGAATAAACTCTCTAAGTGTAAGCCTTCTGATCAAGCCTTCTGATGTCTGCTGTGCCTGAGCTCTTCTGACCATCAGTCCACAGTCCCCCAGCTCGGGACAGAGAGGTGACCCCAATACCTTTCTGCTCCACAGCCTAGGCTCCTGGTCCTCTGATGTTCCCCTCTAGCAGCCCCATAGGGGTGCATGCCACTGGTTCCCCTTCCTAGTGCCTGTCCATGGATCATGAGCACAAATGGCATGTCTCCTCTCTGGCTGGGTGCCTGTGTTGCACTTAAGTGATGGAGTCAAAGACAGCATCCCTAGTTTGTGTGGCTACAGCTCTGGCTGGATGACTCTGAGTCCCTCAAAACTATTTCTTTATCCAAATTTCTAATAATGGTGATGAATACTGCAAAATGGTCTTCACAATCATGTTTGATAGTGGATCTCATGGTGACCTCAGTCACCTCAGAATCACGCATGTGTTTATGTAGTTGGGTGAAAGTTGTGAAAATGTGCTTAATTTTCTTCTAGTCTATCTCCTGCATTTTAAGGGCTTGACTATCATCTATGTCTTTCAGACTGAATCTCAGATCATCTTCCACAGTGCAGCCAAACCAAAAGTTTACATTCAAAGGTGGGCTGAAGTCCTCCTGAAATCAAAAAGACTAACTTGGACTGTGCAACCATTCTTCTGGATGTGAAAAGGGACTCATATGGCTAGATCTTGAAAAATGCTGTACATGCTGAAGAGAGGACTAGAGATATTTCTTTTTCTATAAAATATGATTTGAAAAAATTATTTTTTACTGTATAGCTTCATGTTGCTCTAAGTCGTATGTGTGAGGATGGACTCTCGTGTAGAATAATTTTTCTGTATTGTTTTGGCAATCCTTCTGCTCTCATTTTCAGTGATTTCAGTGGGTTTTTGTTTTGTGTGTCCTAATCAACACTGTAAATTTCTTTTGCCGGGACTGACTTTTAATTTATGCTTTTGCAGTATCTCTACAACTAGATAGAATTCTGATTGGAACATGAGAGGCCTAACGTAAGGCAATTACTGATCTTTATTGTAAATGTAAGTGTATTGTAAAAATAGTGTGCCTGGCAGTTCAAGTCTTTGAGAGCTGCCCTGTGTTCCAGTAAGAAGAGTAGTTACTCTCCCTTTTCTAATATTTCTTCTTTTTTACCTGTCCACATTGGTACCGCACATAAACAAGGTCTGGGGTTTAGCACCAGCGAAACAATGAAGTCTGGCCCAGTATCGAGAAAGGAGAGGCTGAGCAGTGAGATGCTTTACCAATGCTGCCATCTCTTGCTCTTGTTTGGTATTGCCACCTTTCAAAATTCATGGGATATACAGTCGGACTCTTAAAAGCAAAACCAAGGCTCCTCCCCCCAAACCCTGGAGTTAACAAATTACATAATTTTCTTTCTTACTTTTTTTCCCCCCATGAAGTGTAAAGCGTCTCAATTTTTATGTAAATAAACTCCTTAAACACCTGTCTGCATTTACCTAAAACGAGGCTACTTTGAGTTTTTTATATTTTTGATACCTTCCTCAACTGGATTCCACTAACTTTGAGGGTTTTGGGTTGCTGTCCCTCAAATTGAAAATTAACACTGAGAAACAGAGCAAAAGAAAGAAACCAACAGATCTATCCAGTATTACTATCTGCTTCCTGAACTCTCTTAGAGGGCCTCTGTTATGACTGGAAGCCATGATGGGAGTAGAGACTACAAAATCTTTCTTTCTGTGCTTACACAAGTTGAAACCCCACTCTCTTTTACAATGGTTGCTTTGGAGTTTTTATAAAATATAAGGTCTTAGCTTAGTTTCCAGTGGGCCATCCAAAATATTGATTCCAAATGATAATTCTGTGTGGAGATTTTAGTGTTGGTTTGTTTTGGTTTGGTTATTTTCCCCCCTTCATTTGGCCAGAAAGTTGGTCATTGGAAGATACCAGTTTCCATACCTGAACGAATTAATGGAAAAGTGTGGATTCCAATAGTTTTGTATTTTTCTGAACCTTAACAAAAAGATCAGTCTGGTTTTGATGTTTGGTTTTCTTTTCCCTCTCCGGTTCATCAGTGTTTTAAAATATGGAAGTTTAAGATTTTAGGTTAAAAAGACAGTTGTCTTTAAGCTAGTGTGCATGAAACCCACTGAAATCTGAAAATGTAATTTTTAAATTATTGAGATAGAGTATTTCTGTAGAAACCTTCTGAAATTGTTTCTGAGTTGTAAAAAGTAGCTTAGTTATATTTTGATCTGTCATGAAAATTAATATGGCTAGATATTAATTTGAATGGAAGATAACATTTCTCAACAGATCTAAGCTCTGCTGCCAGATGAAAATGGACTTGTTTCTAAATAAACTCCCTCCTGGACAGCTGGTGTGATCATAGTCCCTGTCTTGGCAACTGTATTCGGTATGTAATGACAATTATGCCTGTCTGGCTGTTTCCACAAATACTTGTTAAAATCCTTTTAAAATACCAAAAGTAGTGATAAGAAAATGCAAGTTTCAATTTGTATCTCTCTGTTTTTTCTCTCATCTTTGCAATATTATTCCAATGAGGATGCTGGGGTTTTTTGAGAACTGTTCTGAAATTTCCAATACTACTCAGAAGTTATATTTTATAGAATACTGGTCTGGACTGGAAGAGAACTGATGATTCAGAAATATTTGGATTTGTAACACAATTTCACATCAGTCCCCTTAGAAAACCTCACTGTAATGCCGTTCTGTGACTTTGCTACTCTGGCATTTTAGTGTTGGAGGAAGACAACCAGTTTTATTTTCATATTTGTTTTTTTATTAGTATTTTTCTTTGTCTCTTTCTGCTTGTGGTGCTCTTGGCCAGATAATTTATGGCCTAATAACAGAACCCTAGACAACTGTCCTGGTTGCCAGAGGCCTGATGGTCAGATCTAAAAAGTGTTTTAGAGATGTGTTTTGTTTGAAATTGCTTTTCTATTCTTCTCCAAATGAAATCCTGCTGCTACACACATTTATTTTGGACTGGGAGAAGCAGCAGTGGAGGAAAGATGGTGTGTGTTTCTAGAGACACCTGAAAAACAAAGCCTTTTGGGAGTTGAAGCTTGCTGGGGAAATGAGAAGTGGGCCACTCGCATTTGGAGAAGAGGTGGAGTTTTCAAAGACTGGAGTGGGCATTATGGAATACTGCTTAGGCCATGGCTATTTGCATTTGTGCAGGCAGAAGTGGCAGTCCACAGATGTCTCCCACACTGATTCTCTGAATGCATGTGCTATAACCCTGGGTATCCTGAGGTCTGCTGCAGAGTAGCATCCTGTGTTTTACTGTGATCCTAGACAGATACCTGGCTCTGTGCTGCTGCCCTGTGTGTGTGTTAGTGCTTCTTACTCAGCAGGTCCCTCCGGCCTTGTGGCTTCTGCATCACCATGCTCTAAGTACAGGGTAATGGTGGTATTGATTAAGGGCTCTTTGAAAATGAAATACTTTTTCTTTGATTGGTTTGTTTGAAAGAGAGCAAGGAGAGTAACAAAGGACCTCATGTGTGTCATACCGCACATAGAGTCAAGGCTGCATTGGTTTCATGAAATCTTGTGGTTTAATAAAATGGATGAGCTTTCTATGGAACTCTAGAGGGAATCCTGGTAGCTTTTTGTTCCTTTTCTTGTGTGGTGCTGCATTCAAACAGCAAGTAGTAGGTGTTTTCCTTATTTCCTTTCGATTTAGTATGGCACTTCACCAAAGCTCCCATCCAACTCCTCAGCTGGTCTTTGTGGGCATCTCTGCAAAATTTACCAACCAGACTTATTTTCCCTTTATCACCTGGTTGCACTATCGACTTTCAATCTCTTTGTTGCTTTTATACTGAGAAAGGGTCATGCAGTGTTTGCAATCAGCTATAGGAACTGATGGTGGCCTCTCTGCAGCAGCATTTTAGCAGCTCCTCTTATCCATCAGCTATTCCCTTTGTAGAAAGCAACTGTGTTTCAGCTCTGTGTCTTGTAATTGTCTTGCCTTTTCTAGATCGGCCAGCTCGCCTTCTTTGTGGACCACCAACCCTGTCCCTCCCTCTGCATTCTATCTCCCTAAGCATTTTAGCAACCACATATATCACATTTTTACTTTTTAAACATCTGTTTATCCTTCCATTCTTTTTTTCTGAGTGCCTCATCCTTTCTCCACTTGGAAAAATATCTGGTCTCATCTGAAGAACGCAGTATGATTTTTCTCTTCACCTTTCAGAGCATGCCTTTTACCGACTTTTGATATGGGTTCTCACTCCAGAAATTAGAAATTCTTCCATCACTTTTGGATCACTCTAGAAACTGAGTTTCAGATTCCCATAAAGAAGAAGTTTCTTTCTTTTACTGAGGTTGCAGTTGTGATGTCTTCAAGTTGAATTATCTGCCCCTAAGCTGAATTTTCTTATCTTTTGTAAATTTAACTGATGTCGTCAGGTACTGCCTACAGTAGAAGTTGCTTAGTGAAGAAAACAACCTCATGTTTCAAGCATTGAGTAAGATTACATCACTAAAATAAACATGCATGAACCAGGCAGAGAGTATGTGTTAGATAGGTGAGTTTATATAAATTTTACAGCATAAAAGATGTAACTTTTTATTGCTTGGTGTGCTCAATCTGTGGAAACCTCTACCTTGCATCCTGCGCAGAATAAAGCATGTCTCCTTTCTAAACTAGACTCTGTGGTTGATCACTTTTTAAACTCTGTGTACTGTACAGTCTTCTTTGTCGTATCTTCTTTTTTTCCCCTCTTTTTCTGTCTGGAGTAAAATTGGGTCTTCTTTATGAGGTCTTTATTTCAGTCATATAGTTTGTTTGTTTTAGTGGAAATTTTAAGGATGACTGTGCTACTTACTAGTACTCTTTTTTGCATTCCCACTTGGAGTATTCTTAGTTTAAACCAACATGTTACCACTGCCTTAGCAGAGAGATAAAAACAACAAAAAAGGACATAGTCTAAAGATCACCAGGCCAAGTTGGAATTTCTACAGGAGAGCACTGTCTGGCCTGTGAAATCTTGCTGACATAGCTGTGTTGTGTCAGATTATGCAAAATGTCCCTAATTTCTTCATGGGAAACATACATGATGGCAAAGACCAGGCTACACAAATGGGAAGGAACTGCATTCAGTGGAGATAAGTGTTCACTGCTTGTACCTAGAACACCCAATACAACTAGAGCCATAATGAGCAAACTAAAGGTAGCTGCACTGAGAGTTAAGAAAAGTGGTAGATTCTTCAGTCATAACAACCTACTGACAGAGGAAAGAATCTGCTAATAGCAAAGTGTAATTTTTGTTTCCAAATAGCATTGACTCAGCTTCCTACATCCCTGAAGTCATGTGATGCAGAAAAGAGGGTGAGCCAGTAGTAGCAAATGGCTTGAGGGAAGATTGACCCTTTAATACCAAGCATGTTTAGAGCAAACTACAGACAAGTTAGTTCTCAGACTGTACCGAGGGCTGAGGTAGGCTCTGCAGTAGCAAGCAAAGAGAGTGAAGCAAAAACCTCTTTCCTGAGGGAATCACAATGTATGTCTACGTGGTGTATTACAGGCCAGCACGAGCTTTTGACTACCAGAAATATGTTGCATAATCATACCTGTAACAAGCTGGTCCCTGAACATGTAGCATTTAGTATGGCAGAATGTTTGCTTGTTGGAAACAATGCTGCCAACACAAACCTACAGAAATCATTGTGCCAAGCCTCCCTTCCAAAATGAGATTACCTTTAATATTACAAGATTAAACCACTACCAACATCAACCTAAAGCAATATATTGTGGATTCTTTTTATTTTCTGTGTAGTGTTGGAACATTCACTGTTTGCTTGCAACTTTGCCACATTGTATTAAATCTCAGATTACTCCCTTGGTAATACTCGCTGACACTCATCAAATATCACAACAGTTGTGCTGAGTGTGACTACTCAGGATTGTGTAACTGGGGAGAGTCACACCAGTGTGCTGTGGGGAACCTGAATTTGAATGCCAGGGTGAGGCATATACATACTCACATGTGCTGAGTAGAAGATAAGTCTTCAGTGAGTCTAGAGAATGTGCAAGATCTCTAAGGATATGAACAGGCTTTCTTTTTTGTGTTTAGATAAGGTAGTTTAAGAAGTTCTTATCCCCAGCTGCTCAGTTTCCATCAGTTTCTGCTTCCCCAGCCGAGCTAGCGTGATGGGAAGGATACTACAGTACATTGTCAGATCATCATCACCAGCATCTTAAACTCAGATAATGGACTTGCACTGAGGAGAGCTTGCACCTTCTGTCCTCCTGGCAGTGGGAGTGAGAATCCTACTGATAGAAGTGAGAAGACTGGGGGTGACATGCATCTGAAGAATGCTATTATCTTAAATCACTTCGATTTATCTCTAAAATAAACATGTGTCTAACCCAAGGCAAGGCTGGAAAGGTGCTGGTAAAGTGGCTTGGTATTACAGACACAGAAACTTCCTGCCTCTAAGGAGCTTTCTGCTTTCTCAAGAGAGATTGCAGTAACCTGTGGTGCAGGAGGGAGTGTGTGAGACAAGCAGAGGATCAGGTGTCCTCTCACTGAAATTTGTTTGCTCTCCAGACTGAGGCTGAGCTGCTGAAACTGTTTAGGGTTATTTCAGCATTAGGAAGTGTTATGTCAATTGGATAGCAATATGTCGTCTTCTGCTCCTTAACTGTTCTGCATCTATCCATGTTTAAATACAGATGGAGCTGTCTCATACAGGGCTTCCTGTCCGGCTGTTGCTGTTGCTTTGATTTTGATGCCATGTGTTTGGAATCAGATCCTAATCCACATCAGAAAGCAAACAAACCCCAAGAGCTGAAGTGCAGTTGATATGTTAAGAGAGGCTGACTGGGTGTTTGCTCTGTTTCTGACATTTATGCAAGTCTCCCTCTTGTCCTGAGGCTATTATTGCCCAACCGAAGTATATAATGTAGATCTATTGATTATCCATGTTATATTTGTTATAATTTTAATGCTTGCCTCACTTCATGTATGGGGAATGAACACAGCTATGTATGTGCATGTGTAGGGTTATGCACTTCTCCATTCTGGCTGTCCTGTTCCTGCCCTTCTGACAGTGACCCAGCGAAATGGCTGTTGTCTTGGTCTTTCTGCCCGTTTCCAGGGGTTCTCAAACCAGGTCCCTGGCTGAGATGGGAAGAAGGAAAAATGCTTTTCTCTGACTCTCTCATAAAATAAAATAAATAATAATAGCATACAAATTAAAATAAAATATAATAAAACTCAGGAAGCTACAGGAGAGGTATCAAGGAGTGAAGTCTAAAACCTGGTGAAAACAGTGGGGTAGAAAATAAATCACTGAGGCAAGAAAAATAGTGCTTTCAATATGACTAAGTTTCAGAAATTTAAGTTTTCTGTTCACATCCACTACCACATGACAGAAACCCACATGCCACATGAGGTTTTCAGAAATTCGTCATGTGAGATGAAGACTGCTCAGATCTTTTATGCTGGCAAGGAGAGAGGAAAGGAGTTCCCTAGGCAATGTGGTTTTGCCATGTCCACCAACTTTTCCTTGTCTTCACTGTTGGGAAGGGTGTCCAGGAAAAATTAATAGTCTGAAATGAACATTTTTTCCCCTCTGTCTTGTTATTTGCGGTCAGATAAAGATTTTGGTTCTAAATAACATGACTGTTCAGCATTCAGGTATGTCCTGAGGAGGAATTGGTAATATCTTTGTGATAGCTCAGATGTGACTGTGAGCGTTCCCTAATCTGCAGCAATGCAAAATCGCCTGTATGTGATGGGGAGGAGGGCTGATTTTTTGGGGTGGCAGATGAGGAGTGTTCCTCTATTCCATGCCACTGACACCACTCTGATGAGCCCATCAGAGCACTGAAGATGTGCACAATGAATGCTAAGCACATCTTGCAAATAAGCACAATAATAATAATAACGTTGAAGATAGGAAATGAATAATTTGTCTAAATGAAGCTTGGGCAGGAATTCAGATAGAAAGTATGTAATTAAACCAAGCTGGAACTTGATCAAAATACTGAAATGGTACTGGGAAAAAAGGGAAAAGTTACTTAATGACTATTAGCAGGAAGAACCTAGACTTTTTACTTCATCCGGAAAGAAGACAACTGCCAGCTCCAGAAAAACTGAATTCCCAAGAGGATGTCCTTCCTTCTCCCACGTGATTTTCCCATGGAGAATTGCTGTCTTGGACTGCCAGGATAGTACTTACCAGTTCTGGAAGTGGGGCAGATATTTGTGCAGGACAGAGCCTTCTGGGCTTGGGCCTGGAAGGACCATGGGATGGCTGGTGTCTGAGCTGAGTGTCGCCAGTGCTGGTCCTGGCTGAGGATGCAGGGAGCAGCAGATTTAAACAGCTGGTCCCACTGAAGTGAATGAAATGACTGGTTACACTGTCCTGTACTCATCTGAACTCTGAGCAGACTGCACCTTTTCTTAACTTGGACTCTGGTGCAAACAGTCCTATGACAATCTGTGGAAGAAAGATGAGCAGCAAGGATCTTCACCCTATCACAAACCACAAAGACAAATTTTCTATTATGGGATCAAAAACTCAAAACTGCTGCTGGATTTACTGGCTAGTGATTGCTCCCTCTTCTGCTCCCATGGCTAAATGACATAATAAATTACCTAGAGAGCACTCCTCTTAGCCAGGCAAGGGCTGAACTTTGGTTGTGTATTTGTGGAGCTCAGTGCACAATTAACCTGGCACAATTCACTGAGGCATAGTTCACTGTAAATCCTTACACACTAAATGGATTGTAATGGCTACATTTCAGTGGCAACTGAAAAGCAATTTGAAGACTACATAAAGCAGAATGTTGAGATTTCAGATTGCAGGTATTTTGAAAGGATTTGAGGCAAAAGGAGAATACCTGCAGTGCTCTGCAATGCTTTTGGTGCGCCTGTGTGTCCTAACAGGGGATGGTCAAGCAGTACATGGCTGCATAGGCTTATGGGGGGAAAGAAAGATTGAGCTTTCCTTCCTGCACGGGAGACAAAGGAGGTGGAAATGCACTGCCAGTCATATCCTGAACCTGTGCTCACTAATGAGGAGTGACCCCATACCATTTTTTTTCAATTTTCATGAAAGGCATATATTGCTTAAAGCAGGGTTTTATTCCACAGCATGAGTGCTGCCTTGCTGCTCATATGACCCTGTTAAAGCCAGAGTGTCACTTAGCTGTGCTTGTGGCTGTGAGGGACAGTTTTACAGCCCCAGGCATGTGTGAGACCCAGTGGAAAAGGAAGAGTTTGCAGAGAAAGGTATCATTGAGTGGTGTTAAAGATTCAGTGGTGTTAAAGTCAGTAATCTTCGAGGAGCTTCAGGCAGCTGAAACTTGGCCCTTGGCTCCCAGGTGATGGTGGTCCAAGGCTGTGCGAGTCCCTAGGCCTGTTGCGAAGTCTCAGAGAAATTAAAGCAGCAAGAACAGAGGTACTTAGGAACAACTGAGGAAATGGCACCTTAGTACGCGTCAGTTACCTGGGGATCCCAGGATGGGAGCAGAGGAAGTTTACTGTGGTGGCTTTCACAAGCTGAGCTATGATTTAGGCCTGGTTGAGCACGTGAGCATTGGGCTGTAACTGTCCCCCAAGTTACTGAGAGGAAATCTATAATACGAACTGTGCTTGGCTCCCCGCCGTGCTTTCGTGATGCAGGCTGCACTGGGGACTTGCTGTGCTTAAGGTGCTATGAATTGGATCCAAGCATGAGTTAAGGCAATTTTCTTCTAATTCACAGTCAGGCAATGGAATAGATCTGTCTTCTGAGAATCAAAAGTATTAATAACTCCCTTAGACACAATTTGGAAGCAAATGAATACCTCCTTTTTTTGTGACTTTGAGAGCATTATTTTACTGTACAGAGATGAACTCCATTAGCAGAACACATGAATTAAAACAAAGGAAGCTTATTTGCATTCTAGTTAACTGTTCTTGAGACAAGAAAGCTCATCTAGTTATGAATATGTGGAAACAAAGATTATGAACGGTGCAATGGGGCTTAATCTTTGGATTTTATGTTTCTACAAAATGGCTTTCATATAGAAACATTTTCTTCTTACCTACAGCTGAAATTTGTCACTATGGTAACCTCCTGAGTTTCGAGAGATGGGATGCTCTAGGCAAATATGTGGCCATAACCTCAGAAATTGTTACCCAATTTGGTAACATTTCTCCTTTCTTTCTTTAACACCTATGAGGTTCTTACACACTGGACAGCTGCTCATGTGACCAGATCAGAGAGAGCCCATATGGATTTAAACTGTTTTCTTTGTT
>JAOXXN010000265.1:48485841-48516831 GCA_026770055.1 Myrmophylax atrothorax | reverse complement strand
ATTTAAACTGTTTTCTTTCTTTGAATGGAGCAGTGTTTGGGGCAGTTTCCTCCCTTAGTCAACTGGCTCCCTCCTTCCCTGACTGCAGCTCCAAGCCAGTTTGTCTCTCCAGGAACTCCTGGACTAGGTCTCCTTCGATGCCTGCAGTGTCATCTGCTGTTCAGGAAAAGCAGAAATCCTGAACTGGGGCCCCAGCAGCTCAGCATTGGGGAGTAGACTGTTCATTTATGGGTCTCAATATACACACAGTTCTGTTTTGTTTTCTTTGATATACATGTTTGAGAGCAACTTGAGGCCTTAAACAGTAGGAGTTTTTTAGTTTTTGCATTTGGGGGGGGTTTGTTTGGGTTTTTTTCTGTTTGTTTCATTGGTTGGTTGGTGTGGGTTGGTTGTGGTTTTTGTATTTTGAAAAGAAAAAATCCTCTCACACAAATGTGATTAGGATTTCTGAAAATGAAATTATTAAAGCCTTAGAGAACCCTTGCCCACAACATTGTGTCAATGCAATATTAGTTGAAGGACATGTCACCATCTTGATAGTTTAAATTCTGATTTTTATTTTCCATTTATATGTCAAATTCCTTTTCACTGCTTGCCCATGTTCTCTTTCTGGGTTTTAGGTTGTAAGAAAATGGAGAAGGTTATGATTAAAATCCTGGACAAAGGCTGTGCAGACTGAAGTTGTCATTAGTAAACTACTGACTCTGCCACTAACACCAGAGATAACCATGGTTGAATCATTGCATGTCTTTCTACCTGAGTTCTAGTCTGTAGACAAAAGACACTCTGTTGTCTCATTTTGCTTGTTGTGTGGGCAGTGTGGCGAATGCTAGTGTCAAGGATGTTCTTAATCTGTGCAGTAATGCCTTGATTTTATCTGAAGCTTCTTCGTAAAGCTAATAAATAAACAGTGAATAAAAATTATTCGAGGGCACACAATAACAAGTAAAGTGGTGACCCTACCTATTTGTTTTTTGAGAAGCTCCTGGCCTGCCACAGGAGTTATCAGTAAATAATGCCCTGTCATCTGAGTACTCTCACTCTTTTCTTCTCCGTATGACTGACATTTATATCTTCTTTTCTTTCCCCTGGAGGGTGGGGGCAATCAAGAACACTCCTCCTTCATGTCAAGGCAGGGTGTGTTTGAAAGTGTCGTCTGGCCTGGGCCAGCTCTGGCTTCTGTGCCTATCTTAGCTCCTTTGTAGCCACCTGCTAATCCGAAGTACCTCACCCTTAACTAGGAAGACCAAGTTTAACAGCCTCAGAGGCATTGGCAGGCAGAGGGGAGAATCCTTCAGGGCAGTGTGAGTGCTAGGTCCACTTTTTGGCACCTAGCATGTAAGGCTGAGCCGACTATAAATATGTAGGCACCTACCACACTGCTGTCCCAGCAGGGCCTCGGGGCAGAAAACAGAGTTTTGGGGATTTTACAAGGCAGAAGAATATGGAGGACAAAAAATAGTTGTGTTCACAGGTTGCCATCCACCATCTTGCTTCCTTTACACCTTCTTCTCTCTTTGTCAAGAGCAACACAGCATGAAAGGGGGAAAAAGACATGCTGAGACTGCAGTAAGCGCTCAGTTTCTCCTACCCCCTTCCTCCTCTTCTGCTGTACATGCCTCTCCTTTCATCTTGTTTTGAGTGGAGCAGTGGATCACAGATTGTTTTTAGGAAATGGGCCTTGCGATTATAGACCCATCTCCCAGATTACCAGTACTCCTTGCATCTGCAGAACTGGGTAGGGAAATTTGTAAGAACGTATTTTTCACTGAGAGATTTTTGGAGACACCTTCCTATCAAGTTGTAGTATCTGATCACAAAATGGCTCCCTCCAAAGGCAGTATCTCCCAGCCAACTTCCTCAAAATTTAAGGCAGGGAGGAAGGGGAAAATCAGTGATTTCCAAAGTTATCTGAACTCTTTTTCAAGTCACTTAAGTTGTTTGCAGACTCAGACTAGCATAGGGGATGAGTGGAGGTTATGCTGGGTGCCTGTTGCATTCAAATAAATTTCTCCTCTCCAGAGCCCCATCTCTAGTGTGCAGCCAAATCATGTGTGTTTGCAGGAGACATTATGCTTGTGTTTCTCCCACAACCCTGCTGGCTCATTAGTGTTATTTCTGGAGGTCTTGTTTCCACAGTAACAAGCAATTACCATTGTTCCTTGAACTGCCAAAGTTACCACCAGCAACGCAGAGGAAGATGCGTTATTCTCTATATTGGGATAAAATGCCTTCATATGTCTTGCTATTCACTGAATGCCAATCTTGACGCAGGTCCTGTGCAAATAGCACACTCCACCTCCTGCCAATGCTGCTTTTCCTGGTATTAAGACATGCCAAATTCTGAAACGATCCAAAACGATCTCCTCTGATATGTGGCTACACCGGCAACGACAGGGTCAGGATTTCAGCAGCAGAATGACTGTACCAATGGTAGCTCTGGCAGGAATATAAATAGAATAGCTTGGAGGCAGTTCTTTTGCAATTGTGCTTAGCCCTGTTTTAAGTAATGCTGGCTAGTGACGTCAATGAAATATACCCTCTGTCTTTACCCTATATCTTCTCCCAGGACTGTGGTGGAGCTCCCACACAGGAGTCTGGTGGTCTTATGCTAAGCAGGATGCTGTGTCTGTATGGCACAATCCTTCATCATCCCCAAGGAGCAAAATGTGTACATTAGCTCCAATCATTTCTTCCATCAGTGGCTTCTCCTTTCCCTTTTACCTATACATTGTACAGAGACTGCACAGATCAATTCAGCTAGGATGGCATTTAAACCCCATAGAATATATCCTGAATTTCATGCACACATCAAAAGAGTAGGCAGCTGGGAAGCTGAAGAAATATGGGCTTTTTCAGGCTAGAGAAGTGGAGTACTGGAGTGCTGGAATCACTGGATTAGGTTTTGTGGCTTGGAGGGTTTTTATGGCTTTCTGTGCCTCCAGTTTCCAAGTGTGACTACATATTCCTAAAAGCTCTGGAGCCCTGTTGTAAGCTCTGAGCTCCTCTTTACAGACTTTTCTCATGAATGGGTGTATCTATGGTTCTTCATACACACCCACTTGCCCAAATGACTAATAGCAGGTGTTGGAGGGAGAACACAGCCTCTAGCCTCCATAAACTAAAGCACAAGGAGTCTTGCTCCAAGGAAGCTGAAATGATCAAGAGAGGCATTTTAAAACTGAGGAACAGCCTATTGTGATAGGTCTTGGAAACACCTGCACTGGAGATTTTTAAAACTTGGACTTAACCAGAGAAGATAGAAGATAGTTTCCTATCAGGTCAGTGTATGAGTGTATGAGAGTGACATCAAACGAAAAGCATCTGCTTTGACAGCTACCAACATTGTACTGCTTTAGATGCCATTGAGGAAATAAAGTCCAACAGCAAACACACTGTCTTTTTATGGAATGGAGAAAGGGATAGACAGAGACAATTGTTGATACGGTCCTCGATTCTTTTTTCTGAATAAAGTCCCACCAAGTCTGTGAAATGAAGGTGGAAGAAGGAGTCAAACACAATTGGAAAAAAGCACCTGTACGTCACATATCTGTTATAGAGGCTAGGCCTAATTTTTAAGTATCTCCTAATTAGTAGGACTGAAGTGTTAGAAAGCAAGTAATTTTCTTGTGGGCTTACCATGGAGTGAAGGCAGCATCAGAGACAGGTTAAGAAAATATCCTTGGGCATATGAGAGCGGTCCTACTGAAGCCAATAAGCTTCTCTTCTCCTCTTTTCTGTTTCATCCTCCTAAAGCCTTGGATTTTAGCACAGTCTGTATGATGGGGATAAAAAGAATGAATTATAATAACATTATTTTCCACATATAAAACAGAATCTGATGTTTAGTTCTAGGTAACAGCTTGGGTGGCAGTTAAATGCCACCCTGACATCTGACCCCATCAGATCTCAGAAGCTCAGCAGAGTCAGGCCCAGTTAGTACTTGGATGGGAGACCTCCTGGAAATACCAGGGGCTGTAGGCTCTAGTCCTGAGGGCTTCACTGTCACTGTCCAAGCTCGCTCGGCCATGGCAGATGTACCTTGGGACTTAAACGGTGGGGCCAGTTCTGCGCACGCTGAGCCTCACCTAAAAATTCCACTGTGCGGGCTGGAAGGGCACACCCACGTGGGGAGAGCCCTGCCCAAATCTTTGTTCACGAAGCATAGCCATGATGAGGTGGTTCATAATGAGCCAAGGCTTGTCTTGGTATTGTAAGGAAAATATTCCCATCTCAAAAATAACCCAAGCCTTTGTTCCTTACCTGTGAACTCCAGGGCACCCACTGGCATCCACCCTTGAGGCGGGGTGGTGTGCCGAGCTGGCCGACAGACACTAGGTGGAAGCCTTGGGCTGTGGTTCCATCGCAGCTGCAGACAGTAGGAAGAAGAGGACTTGTGCTTTCAGAAGGGAGATCTTTTTCTTTTCTTCTTGCTTTCACATGCTAGAAAGGGAAGTCCAAGCCCTCCAGGTGCGCAATGGGGTGAGCAGAGCAATGGAGGAGAAGTGTCAGTCTCATCCCGGGTCATCCCTGCAACAGGATCCTGTGAGCAGGGCTGCGGTGGGAGCACTGAAGCCTTCCGAGTTCTTGGGTGTGGTTGGGTGGCAAGATTGATTTAATTTATCCTGATTTATTTTATTCTCATTTATATATTCTGATGGGAATAATGACGAGATCTCTGTGAATGCATAAAGAAGTATTAATATTGAGATGAAAGTGAGTACTTGAGCTGATTTATCTTGCAACAAATGCTGGTAGAACCAGCTCTGATGAAGTGCATGCTGTATTTGTGATGACTGCTTTCAAAAAGGCCTCCAATCTTAAAACTATTCCAAACAGGGATGTTTAGAGTTAGTACAAAGAATGAATCACAGGTTAAGTGAGAACCAGATGAAAGTTGAAATTTTCATTTGAGAGAAATGTCAAAGTTCATGATTTTAAGGTTTCTTGTTACTTTTAGTGATAAAAATACTGTTTTCAGTGTATTCCTTGGAACAGAAAATGATGAACATTTCAATTAGGTACTTTCAGAAAAATAATTGATATTTTGTTTTGAAAATTAGTTAAATTTTGGTACCGTTTCACGTATCAGTTGTAATGCAGTTAAGTTATGCCAAGTCAAGTCTCATATGAGGGCACGTTATGTAATCCTACCAGCAATATAGCATAGTATGAATATAATAATTGAATACTCTGTTATATAATTTAGTACAGGTGATATTTTATTTTCAAAACAAGTGATACTTCTACCAAATAATGAGTTTTCTATCTAAAGTGATATCAGCTTTATTAGGCTGTGCTGAATGAAACAATTTAAATTTTTACACTGGAATAGAAATCTTCTGGGTACTAGTTAGGGACCAATTGTTTTTAATATTCTGGAAACTTGATTTCTCGCTAATGGCAGAATATTGAACATATCTGTGTCTCATTATTAACTGAAGAATATAAAAACAACACCAGCAGTAAAGTATTATAAGAAAATAAAAGGTTGCTTTCAAAATTAGTATTCTACTTTGAAAGAAAATCTGACATTTTTTCCTTAAGACAAACTTTTCAATACTGAAATTTTTATTTCAGGCTCTTTTTCTATAGGGATTTTTAATTTGTATTTTTAATTTTTTGGAAAATGTTGATTTTATCAAAATGGTATTTTCTGGTTGAATACTGTTTCAATTAAAATCTTCTCACTAGTGTGAGCTGTTATGACACTCTCCTCCTCCACCCCCTGAGCTGTGGTAAAAGGGTGAGTGAAGTTATTATCTTTCCTTATTTTTTTTTTTTTAGTGCAATGTCTTAAAGAGCTCCATGGCTGTTCTGCAGACAGATGCACAATTGTGAAACATCAATATGGACTGCAAATTTCTACTGTCAGTCAGCTCCTCTTTCCCTCTGCATAACATAATCCCTGTGTCCACAATGCCTGCACAGATACACATTTGCAAAGATGTTTTTCTGGAGATACTGTGCATAGCAAACACTCCCTTACTTCTTCTCATCTCTAGCAACATTATCTGGAGTTTCAGTTCACAGTTCGCTGTGTTCCCCCTCCTACCGCTGAAATGCAGCCAGCTCTGAGCTGCGGCTATTAAACATCACACAAGCAACACCACAAACAGATTGTGAAACGCAAAGGAACTCAGAGAAAAACAATAAATTGAATGAGGTCTGCAGGGGTTTTCTGGGAAGTGATAACAATAGCAAACTAGTTAATGGTGGTGCAGAATAGCCATCACCTTGATGTTTAGGTACGCAAGTGTGAGTTTTTGAGGATGGCACAAAGAGATGTTCCCAAGAGCAGCCAGGTTTCACCCAGGGAGACGAGCAGGTCAGCTTCCTTAACCACTGAGTTTTGTCAGACTGTCAGTCCCAAGGAAAGGGCTGTAGGCATCATTGCTTGAGGGTTTCAAAACTTTAAGTTTCAAGACAAGACAAGGAACCATCAGGACAGATGAATAAAGCAAGGTGGGGCAAGTAGCCGTATCTATCCCCACTTTGTATGCCCAGGAAAACAGTTGGGAGAAATATGGCAAGGTCTGAACATACAGTTAGAAGACCGTGTGAACTATCATGACAATAGCTGTGACATGGCCAGGGAAACGCTTCGAAAGACAGTGCTCTTCTTTGACAACATGATGACCTTAGAATGAGAAAGGAAGAAAAATGGGAAGATGTGCAATGAATCAGAGGATAGAGAAATGTGTGTAAATATACATAGCTGTTTATGTGTGTGTGTAGCAAAACAAGAATTGCATTCGGATAGAATAAAGCATTGTAGGTGTCTTTTGACAGTTTGCTTAGACTGAAGGCTGGAAGAGGGCACCTTGGCACAAAACCTGCACGTGAATTCTTGCCGCTTTAAGTAAAGTGATGAGTGGGGAAGGTTGCCAGACACCATCACTGAGCATTCAATGGACAACTAAGAAACAACTGCAAAAGTCTGTTCCCAACTCAAGTTGCATAGCAACACTAAATCATCAGATTGCTGTTATGTCAGTCCCTTACATTTTCCCCATTATTACAGCCATTTTTAGGAATCACGCAGTATGATGTTACTAGCCCACTCCCAAGCTGGATATTTGACCTTTGTCTCTTGCTAAATGATGCCATGTAATTTGCTGAAAAGGTGTCTTAAGGTAGTACAACAGAAAGAAAAATCCTTGAGGATCCGTCAACAGAGACCTTAGGGAACAAAGGACATGCCTGTGCAGGATGGGGCAGGAGAGACAGATTAGGGAATAGCAATATCCTCAAAGAGATCTAGCATCTGCCAAAGTTGTCAGGATGTGTGTTACCCCACCATTTCTCTCAACTGAGTCTTCATCGATACAATTGAAAGGCTGTTTTGAGGGGTGAGCCACAGGTGCTCCTAAGATAGGTGTTTCAAATGCTTCCAGTGCACACCTGTGCTTGGTGTTTGTGTCATTCCTCTGGTTATTGCTGCGACGAAATCTTAAGTTCCAGCCGGCTGTTTCCTGCTTTTCAGTGTAAGCACCTTGTGAATTGTTTCCTGTTGGAGATGTGGAAGCACAAAAGTAATCACAACATCATCATCCTGTCATGTTTCAGACACTGCCAGTATTTGAAACAATACCTAGAAGTCTGCTTGTCTTGCAGGCTATTTCCAGTATCCTGTATAATTTCTTTCCTGGATATCTTCCGTAGCACAGCATCCTCCTCCCTGTTTCACTCTATTGCTGCTTCTTTTGCTGGCACAAGATCCTGAAATGCCCCTGTCATGTCTTTGCAGCCAAGGCAACCAGGATCACTGAATACCAAGGTGTAGCTGGAGTTTTAAGGATGCAAATAAACGGAATGAGCTTCTTTCCTGCAAACACCAGACTGACACCGACTTAGGACACGAGGTAGAGTGAAAATTAACTTACAGGCCTCTTGCAGTAGATGATGGGGGAAGCTGCCTGCTTAAGCAAGTAATTCTCAGTGATGTATCTCCTTTCTGAAGAGTGCCTGGTAAAATACAGCAGCTTTTTCAAGATCACCATTGGAAATGATGAAAAAGCAAACAGACCTCAGAAGGACAAGACAGACTGTCTGTCCCCTCTGTATAGAGTAATGGAATTATTCTGCTTCATTAAAACAACTGATGAGAAAATCAAGAGCCTCAAGATTCAGTTCCTCTTTGTTTCTGTGTCCAGAATGCAGAGTGCACTAATGGCATAACACCTGGACTAGGAGCTACAAGTCACTCTTGCTTCATATTAGGGGGATTAAATTTGGACAAGGTCTAACACAGCAGATGATAAATGTCCATGCATGACATTGCTAAAAGAGATCTGATGGCCATGGAGTTACCCTTGACAAAGGAATATCTCTTGAGTACAAAACAGCTTACCAGTCCGTACAAAGAAGGATCAAAAGGTGTTTCCCTGATTTTCACCTTTCTTCCCTTTAGTATTCCCATGAACAAGAACTGCTGAATGGGCGACTCCAAAGAGCATATTTCTCTCTCCAAGAGAGAGTCTCCTTCTCTTTGTCTGCATTTTAGATTTATTTTGCTTCCCCCTGAATGTGAGGTATTTGAGATCATTCATGAGACAGCAGGTGTCAGAGTGGTCGCTGATACCCCCCAGCTTTGTAGCTCAGCCATCCTCAGGTCCACCCACAGGAAGGATTTATCCAAGGACCCTGCAGAACAAATAGATTTGGATGCCTTGTGGCTGCTCCACATGTGTTTGTTGACAGCCCTGGTAGTTCAGTGAAGGGGTCAGTACTGAGTTTTAGTCTGTGTCAGCCAGAATGAAGAGTTTTGTGTCACCTTGCTGCCACAGACTATCTGGAAGTACAGATACAAGAAACTGCTCCATGGGGCTGATTCATGTTTGATAATTGTTACAGCTTTCTTTTTTTTAACTTGGTCTTCGAGTTTATGGTGGAGATAGAGCTAAATGTCCCTACTGATGAGTAGAGGGTTTCAGTCTGTATGTTTTACCAAGTACCATCTTTGCAGGGCCTCAACTTTATTTGACAATCTGAGTTTCCTATAGCCTTTTGAGGATAGCATTTGCAGGTTAAAATGTGCTGAGTAAGGATAATCGAGAAATGCAGAAGTTAAAACAGTCAAGTTTTAAATAAAATCATCTTTTGTCAGCATTGTTTGCATGTGTACCCGTTTCCTATAAACATTCAAAGGCTCAAGTTTCCTGTTGCTAGTATATGTGGAAAACAAATGTCAAGACTGCACATGAGTACTTTCCATAAATTAATATTAAATGTGCAGACACATTTCATCTCAAAATGCTTGTATGCTCCTCGTGTCAGGAAGCAGAATAAATAAAGATCAAAATCACCACCTAGAACTGGCGATTTCTATCTGTAGATATGAAAATGTTCTACAAGGAAGGTCAGGATCACAGCCTCCAATTCTGCAAATGGGACACAATTCCTTAGTAAAGCTACTTGTGACGGTGCTTCCACCGATCCTTGTGGGTCCCTTCCAACTCAGAATAGTCTGTGATTTCTGTGATTTCACCTCCCTACTGAACCTGCAGAAGGAAGAACAGATGCACATTTGGTTATTTTCTCTTCTGTCTTTGACTGCCCCTTCTAAAAGGAGTCATCCATCCTTTCATTTATTGGTCAGAATGTGAGGCTGTTCATCACAGAATCACAGGATTAACTAGGTTGGAAAAGACCTCTGAGAGAATTGATTCCAACCTATGACCTAACACTACCTTGTGAACTAGACCATGGCAAGAAGTGACATATCCAGTCTTTTCTTAAAAATCTCCAGGGATGGTGACTACCACCTCCCTGGGCAGCCCATTCCAATGCCCAATCACCTTTTCTGTGAAGAACTTCTTCATGATGTCTAACCTAAACCTCCCCTAGTGCAGCTAAAGATTGTGCCCTCTTGCCCTACTGCTAGTTGCTTGGAGAAGAGACCAATCCCCACTTGGCTACAATCTCCTTTCAGGGAGTTGTAGAGAGTGGTAAGGTCTTCCCTGAGCTCTCCAGGCTAAACATCCCCAGCTCCCTTAGCCACTCCTAATGGGGCTTGTGCTTCAGACCCTTTACCAGCCTCATTGCCCTTCTCTGGACATGCTCCAGCACCTCAACATCCTTCCTAAACTGAAGGGCCCAGTACTTAAGGTGTGGCCTAATCAGTGCCACGTACAGGGGAAAAATCACTTCCCTAGTCCTGCTGGCCACACTATGTAACAGATGAAAGCACGGACCCTCTGTTCTAGTGTCTCACACAAAAAGAATCATTTACTGAATGACACACACATATTTATACTCAGTTTCAGTTTCTGTTACAGTCCTCCAACCATCATGTGACATGCAAGCACACTTCCTCCAATTTGCATGCTGCACATGTCCTCGTCACCAATCAGCTCCCTACATGCAGCGTTCATGTGCCTGGCACTGGTCACTTCCTTCTGTCCAGCCACACAGCACCGATGTCTTGTGATCCTCCTCCATCTTGTCTTTGTTATGATTCTCCACATCTCCCCCTTTTCTGTTTAACAACTGCAGGGCTAGCACTGTGTTTAATTGCATGGTCATGACACGATTAAAACTATGATTAGCGTTCATTGAACACAGGATAACAACCAAGGAATATGTATCAAAACCAAAACAAATATTCTCAATACAAAAATCTCAACACAAGTAACTGTTTAATCCAAGGCCCAATCCCAAGAACTCTTAACCAGGGAAACCACCTCTACAAATATATCACTTTAATGGCAGTGATCCAGGGTTTATATGTTACCGACTTTTATCTGAGGGTGGTTACATGAATAAGGCAGAATATATCTGTAGTCACACATTCACATGTTTACACACTCACATTCAGGGTGGCCACCACTCATGCATTCACACAGATAGACTTTGGAGTTTTCAAGTTACTATGCATTGTGATTGGAAACTGAGAGTTTAGCATTCTTTTTTCTTATTCTCATATTAGCAGTTCTTAACCACATGTTTTCCTGGTGCAAGATATCTTGTTCAAGGGGTGTTCCTACTGTTCCGACGAGAAGGCAATATAGGGCCGCACTCATCGAGAGGGAATCCATCTTAGCTGAGCACCTGTAGAAACACAAGCATATCCTCTCCCCCAGGTCATGAGATCTACCAGTCTTGCCCACTGTCCTGAAATCAGGCCTTTTACCGCTACTGGTGGTATGCCCTGTCTCATCACAATTTAAAATGTTAGCACTATGCCCTGTCTCATCACAATTTAAAATGTTTAAATCATATAATGGCTTCCACAGGCGTTCCTGTGGACTAGAGGTAGACAACTCCCCCCTTTTTTTGTTTTTGTAAAATCTCTTTCAGGCTACAGTGTTTGCTTGTTGATTACTTCCTGCTATGGGTCCTGGGAGATCTGTGTGAGAATGTACATGTAAAACATAAAACTCAAACTGTTAATGAGAAACTGCAAAGTGCGTAATTCAGCAAACGAAAGAGGATTGGACACTTCCCAAAGAAATGAGGCTTCTAGTAAGGTAGCATTGGTTCTGCATGATTCAAGCTAGGAACAGAAAAAACAACCCTTGGGGTGTCCTCTGGATGCAAAAAAAAAAGAAAAACAGAGAAAAAAATAATCCCCTGAATCAACAACCACCAGAGGTCATCTGGCGGGCAACACAGCAGGCAAGCTTTTGCTCCCTCTAGACGCCGTACTTGTTCTCCCAGGACGCCATACTTGTTCCAGCTTGGCAGCCTCAGCAGCCACTCCATCAGTTCCAACTCCTCTGCACCTGGCGCCTTGCATGCACACGCACCCACTGCACCAGCAGTGGTTCTTACACATGCTCCCACCCTCTGGGGCCCCCGAGCTGCGCTGTGGCCCTGTCTGCCATGGTGATGACATTGTGACCCGCACGCATGGAGTTCGCCTTTGGGTCAAACTCTCAGTAGGTGGCGAGGGGCGACCAGCCTGGGCTCAGCAGTGCTGGCACTTCCTGGAGCATCCCACGCTTGCACTGCACCGCTAACAGCCTGCTGGTGCCCCATGCCCACCATGGCTGCTTGTGCGCCCAGTGGCAGGTTGCAAGCGGGGCCAGGAGTGGGTCCTGACACAGACTGCCCCATATCCCCACTGCCTGCTTGCACCGCAGCCCCAGCGCTGGCACCCCCATGGTGCATGGGGCACACTGTCATTACCTGCCAGTTGCCCGCATAACATCTCCCCCGACATCTTTCCCACTTGCCCACACAAAGATCAGTGCGCATCAGACGATCAGCAGAAAAAAAAGTTTCAGTTCCTGCTCATGGTCAACCAAACTGGGAACAAAGGAATCATCATGCTTGCTATCTGAGTCTGTGGTTGGGAACATAAAGGAGCATGGCAGTGGGGGGTTGCGTCCTTTTGGGTCTCAGCAATGAAAGATCCAAGAGGCTCCACTTTTTCCTGCTGCAGTAGCTTTTGTAGAAGCTCTGCATCTCAGTTTGCTGCTGTGTAGACAGCTGCCCCTGGCTGGTGGCAGGTGGCCACAGGTCACTGCTGCCCCAGAGAGTTTTGGGCTCCTCATGGCCATCATGCTGCCTGCCCCTGCTGCTGCCTGGCACGGTGGCCATGCCAGCCATGTTTGCTGCCCTCATAGCCAAGTATTTGCAATCCATGGGTTCCCCAGATTTGGCTTTCTTGTAGAGTCTATGTCCAACTCTCTGCCAAGTGTCTATTTGGAAGGTCACGTCCTGCGAGAAGCCAGGTACATGCAAAGTAGTCCAATCTAAAAGTGTTACTATTTTAATTTTGGACACTGCTTGATTCTGTCTCTACATAAGCTGCCATATAACATCTAGGCTCTGTCTTTGTTCCTGGGATAATTTACGTCCCATGTTCCCAGCTGCTTACCTTTTTTCTATTTTCTCACAGAGGCAATGAACATGCATGCTGCTCCAGAGGAATTCCTCCTTTTCCTTTGGTTCAATAGGGCTCTGTTACCGGACTGACATCCTTACTCCCAACATCTTGCTTAAAATCCCTGTTTCAGGGTGCCATTTGCAATGAATGAAAGCACAGACTCTCCCTTCTAGTGCCTCACACAAAGAGAATTGTTTATTGAATGACACACGCTTATATTTATACTCTCTTTAGTTTTAGTTTCTGTTACAGTCCTCCAACCATCATGTGATGTGCAAGCACACTTCCTCCAATCAGCATGCTGCACACATCCTCCCCGCCAATCAGTTCCCAACAGACAGTTTCACGTGCCCAGCTTCTGGCACTGGTCACTTTCTTCCATCCAGCCACGCGTCACCAGTGTCTTGTGATCCTCCTCCATCTCATCTTTGTTATGATTCTCCACAACACTATTCCTGATACAGGCCAGAATCACCATCCAGCACAGGCTGCCATCCATCCTGTCTGTGAATGCGTGCTTACTGGCACATATTTCCTCTCTGTCTCTCTTCCAAGGAGGAACTTAAGGCCTTGCAAGTGTCTTGATGCTTTCCATCAGGTCATCTCTGCTTCTGCCTTCAGTGCCCCTCACTGCAAAGGATCTCTTCTCCCCTGCATAACTTTTGGGCTGGCCAGAGGCCTCCAGCAAATATCCTGGCAGAAGAGTCCTGATTGTGTGGGTATTCTGTACCTCTCCTACTGTGCTTGTCCTATTCTCAAGGGTATCTCATCTTCCAGGGCTCTCAGAGGAAGATTCATAGTTCTGAGTCCTCTCTGCTTTCTTTTATGGGTTTTCATCCTCACAGTTCCCCAGACTGTGCAGAGATGCAGGTGAGTTACACGGTGTGTTGTTTCCTGCCAGGACAGATTTTGATAATGGGTTTTACAAGGTTCTCTAGAAGGATGAGCTTGGTAGTGGCTTCAAGAAATGAAATTTAATCAGAAGGGACTTGATCAAAATGTTTAAAGTAACATGTACCAGAAGAGGTTTTGCTGGGAACACCTTTTCTTTGTGTCTTTCCAGAAACTAGCAAAGGGCAATTCAGAGAAAAATTGGCAAATACAGTACTTGGCTACTTCACACAATGGTAGTTAAACCATGAGGCACATTGCCACTCTGTGTTCTGGAGGCCACAAAGTAAAGTAAAATATTCCAGTAGCTCTATGGAGTAAGCCAGTTTCCAAATTCCCAGGAATTATAAGTATATTGAGCAATTTTGTACAACTTCTTTTCAAGGGCTCCAAGGACATCACCAGCCTTGGCTTTTCCTGCCCGACATCTCCTGGGCTCCTACTACTGTGCTCAGATCCCAGGACCCCACCACCCAGAGCCTCTGTCCCAGTGATTCTGTAGCAGGGTTGATCTCCAGCTCCCCACAGCCCTGCCCTGCCTGGCCATGGTCCTGCTGCACCACAGAGATACCCGATGCCAAGGGGTGGGGTTGCTCCTGGTGCCTTGTGGATGCCCTGCTCCTCAGCTGCACTGCAGGGATGTCCCTGGGGAGCCCCCAGCCTTCCTAGGGCACTGGCACTTCCTACACAGTTTGGTGTGGACATTACTAGACTGTTAGTTGCATCCTACTCTATTTATGTGGTTTGTCTTAAGCCCTCTAAAGTATATACCATCACATACCATAGCCAGTGATATTTTTAGAGTGGATTATCTCCCAATATACTGCTTTTATCTATAGCAAGTGTTACTGTCTACCAGGATACAGAACTTACTGCAGAGACCACAAATGCAATACTTGGAGTACTATGTCATTTTGCCAATGTTCTTCCTCTTAAAAGTGATCATTGTTAGAAAGAATTGATCTTTTCCTTGTCTTCTTAGCCCGACAACATCACAGCTCCAAAATGGGAAGCCTTGCTGTGTGAGCAGAGGTACACAGATCAATATTCCTTCCCATGGCAGCAAGTGAAAATGCATGGTGTGAAGGTAGACTTCCACAACCCTGTTAGCAGGAACAGCTTGGAGGCAAGCATCAAATGTCATGGCAGTTGAAATTAAGAAAGTGAATATAGATGTTTATGGCATCAGTTTGCCTTGGAGTCTAAGCATTATTATTTGGGGGATAACTGCATCATTTCATTATAAAACTTCTGGAATTTATAGGGAGAAGGGAGTGAATGAAGCTAGAAATACCTGTCAAAATAGTTGTATCTCTCAGCGTTTGGGTACATCCATTTCAGAAAGGCAGGTAGTTAGTCAGAAGAGACTAAGGGATCCATGCTTTGTGAACTATGCATACTGAAACTGCAGGCTACAATATCTTGGTTCTAAATTTGCCAGTAGATACATTGAAGCCCAACAAACAAAATCTCCAATATCAAAATCCATGAACTAAAGTTTAGCCTTGGTACATCCCAGGTAAATTTGGCTCTGAGTCTTCCCATAATGAGCTATTTGAGCAAAACATGTTGCATTCATTGTGAAGGGTTTTCTTGCACTATGCAGGATAAAGAGATCATGGACAGATACAACTTTTTTTTTTTTAAAAAAAAAGGAAATAACTTTTCAGACTGAAGACTTATAAAGACACTGGTGTCCTGACTTCCATCACTTCATTTTGCTGGGTTGTGGGAAGGGAGAGTTTTTTCCCAAGTAGGAGATCCTTCTTTCTCCTTTCAGTGTTAATGCCAAGGTCAAATTCATCAGCCTAGCTTCTTCTCATGCTCAGGAGGAGATGGCTAGGCTGCCTTGCTTGTATGCTGCTTCATGATCTTGGCAAATATGGAATCTGACTGTGCGTCAAGTCTGAGGAATCCTGTAGGAAGGCTGTACAATGAGGATTTAACTTGTGTTTAAAAGCAAGGCAAGGCTGCATCAATATTAACCTTCTCTCTGCAAAACCCAAGGAGGTCTCCCAGCTCTCTCCTCTCCAAACCTCCACCACTTTTTCTTTGATTTCTCAGCTAAAAATAGGGTGACAGAGGGACTGTGGGGTAAGCAGCTGGAGTAGAGTGGAGCCAGTTGCCATAGAAACCAATGAGCCACTTAGCAGCACTTGCCTTCCTCCTTTGCCTGTGGATTTATTTTTCCCTCTTGTTCATGGAAGGGCGATGTGGGGTGGCAGGAGAAGCTCCACACCAACCGGGACCCAACTCCCTGTCCCCATAGCCACCCTGGACACCAGCACTCCCTTGAGATCTGCCTCCCAAGTGAGGAAGGGGAGAGGGAGGATGGACTTCAGATGGAAGAAGGGTTTAGGCATCAATGCTTGTACATATGCTGGGATTTCCCCCCTCACCCTGGTATCTTGGTTTCCTCTCATGCTAGATACCACTTGGATGGTGCCGCAAACATTCAGAAGACTCTCCAGACCACTGGTGCCCCATGTTATCTCTAAAGATGGCTAATAGCAACAAAAATAGCATATAACCATGTGCTGTATTACACCCCAGGCTTGAGTAGCCAAGACAGTAGTTTGGAGGTGAATACATGGGTTAGAAGAAGAAGCTATTCCTATCTTCTCAGGTCCTCCTCCCATAAAGAAAAATTAACATTTGGGTGATTATTTAAAATAGATGCCCAACCTACTTTTGGTTCACATGGGGCTAAAGTTGCTTTAATTTCACTGCATATACATTTCTCAGTGGGGAAAACCTATTTTCTTGAAAGATCTGAAGCTCTAAATGGAATACCTGAAACATACTAAGCTGTAATTTGGTTATACCCGATTCTAGTTTGGAGTGCTTGATGTTCGGTAGTTTTTTCCTTTTTTTTTTTCTTTTCCTTGAGACTGAAGAACATACATTGTTAAGTAGCGCATACTTCACTAAGTTTATTTTTAAACTTAGGAAGTATTATCACTAGCAAAAAAAGTACTAAATTGGCAGCTCTTGGAGAATGAAATCTTCTCTTCAGCCCTGAAATGACAGAGCCAGTTTTGGTAAGACCTTCCCACACTGCTACTAATCCGTATGCTCCAAACGTCGCTTCCTTGTAACTCAAGTTATGTGAAAGAGCCTCAGCTGCTCACACCTGGATGCAAACCCCAGGTGTCTGCTTGCAGGTGCTATTTTCTTTCACACTCTGTGCTATGTGGAAGTAGTAACAGAAAACAGAGACATGCATTAACCGGTGCTGTAAGAACAGTAAAGCTGTAAGGAATTTGCCAGCAGAACCTTGGCTGGCGAAGCTTGCTGCTGTAGTGCTTCTCCATCAGCTTCCAGATAACCAGAATTTCTGAAACGTGGAAGAAAAAGTCTATCAGCTAGAAATCATGGTAGATAAAATTAAAAGCAATTTCTAGAAATTTGGGCTGGATAGATTTCCTCTTGGTAGTCTGAAATTGGATTTGATTTCTCCTCTTACCATGAATGGAAGACTGAAGGATAATAAATGGCATCACCACAGTACATGCAGGGAAGTGTAAATGTTAAATAATGAATCCTTATGACACACCTGCAAAGTCAAATGTATCGTTAACTTCTGCTCGTCAGAGAAGGTCAGGCAAGACGTGTGTGACAGAATTAAAACTGGATCAAAGGTATACCTGGAGACCTCCTTCACTGCGAAGAGGCGTGGCTATCCCAAGGATGCCACTCTGCAGCTGCTTAGAAGAGGTCAGTGGAAAGTCCTGCTTTGAATCTTTGTGCAGACTCTTAATATGACTCATCTGTACTACATCACTGACACCAGCAGGACCTAACTATGGTATAAAGACCTGTGTGAGCACTTGTGCAGCTGGGTAGGTCTGCTTCAAAGTTGTATAGACCCATAACAGGAAGCACGGCATAAACACGGACAGGGTCATGTTATGTTCTGGTGGTGTCCTGGTTGGCACAGCTGTCTTTTTGCAGCCTGTACTGTCACAATCATGCAAAACAACCTTGGGGTTTTGTTAATGTGTCACATCAGGGCTGTTCATTTAGTCACCCATGCTTTCTTCTCTCTCCTCAGTTCTGCCCAGGGTCCTGTGCAGCAACTCACGTACAATTAACTGCTTTCCAGCATTTAACCAAGGCTGCAGTGCAGAAATGGGATCTGAATTAAAATATATTGCCAGATTTAGGCAGCTTGATCCAGGTTTGGTGGTGGCCTATTTCTCAGTGAAATGTGTAACAGCAGCCAAGTGTCT
The DNA here is from genome assembly GCA_026770055.1 of Myrmophylax atrothorax. NCBI lineage: Eukaryota > Metazoa > Chordata > Aves > Passeriformes > Thamnophilidae > Myrmophylax > Myrmophylax atrothorax. The sequence continues at coordinate 48,498,873 of JAOXXN010000265.1, read as the reverse complement.
TCTCTTGTATATTGTTATGTTTCTTAATTTCATGGTGTGTTTTCTTTGTTTGTTGTAGTAGCCTGAAGTCATGCATCAAAACTCTCACTCTATTCATGAAAACATACCAAAGGCGAGCTTCACTGGCTAATTAAATCTTCTCTGTTGCGCACTGGCACGACAAATATAGATTTAAAACAAATGAAATTTTCCATTATAGAGCTTCTCCTATTCACCTGATATTATCAGAAGGGTCTGGCCCAGAAGGTAAGATGTCCAGAATGCTATATGGGACGTTGGAGGAGTAAGAATCTGGGGTAGGTGGGTACAAAGATAAAGGGGTCTTTGTACACAGAGGGATTCCTGTATGCTAGAAGTAAACAACAAAGGTTACAAAGCAAATTCTTCCATCAGCAAGATCAGAAGCTGCATGTCTTCTGTTTTCTTTAGGAGTCATTCAGAGCTGCAGTTTGTTGGCTGCAGAAAGCAAATGAGATTTGGGATACCAAGAACTGAACCCCACAGCAACAGCTTGTGGTGAAGGGGAATGGAGAACTGTCGAGCACACTGAACATCAACAACAGATGGGTTCTTGTGCAAAACATGGTCCCACAGTTAGACTGGGAAGTAAAAGTGATGGCTTTCCATCTGAGCCTCAGAGCATTCAGGAGTGATTGATGTGTTCTTGAAGTTTTGAACTAATAGATGGGAATTGGCTCATGTCTCCTTCCTCTTCTTCCTCCTTTCTACAGAAACCATTTCACTTTTCTCTGCTTCCTCTAGGACTTTTGTCTACCCAGAAAACGCTACCTCCAGCCTCTAAGGGACTGATTTTGGCAACCTACAGTCCCTAAGTCTACTCCCTACTGCTGGTTAGGTGAGCTGAGTTTGATGCCCTTTTATTCAAGTCCACAAGGTGATGTCCACAGACTACTGTCTAGAAGCATTGCTTCTGGAAAACATATGGCAGTAGATGGAGTGTGCTGGGTAAGCAGGAGAAAAAAAGTGACTGGGGAGGAACCGACCAGGCTGGATTCTTTGCAGGAACTGGGTCCGAGATGGCCTTGCCACCCACTTGCTAGAAACCAAACACGTTTTTCCATTGACTGGGTCCTAGTGGTGCCAGAAAATTTGCACAGCATGTACAATTTGTAAAGGAATTCCAAGAAAAGGAAAAAAAAAGATGCTTGCATATAAAATTATAATGATCTGTTTAATATCGTGTACTTTTCATTAATTGTTTTGCATAGCAACTCTCTTTTCAATGTGGAATGAGTTTTTGCACTCCTTGCAGTTCACCTGCTAAACCAGCTGATGGGGAGGAAATGAGAGAATCAATGGTAAATTGGGGTTTGGTAAATCAGCCACTGTCTATACTGGGTCTAAGGAACCTCTGATTTTGTTAGCTGTTTTCCCCATTAAAGAGAACATAATAGAGCTAATATTTTTGTTTTAATTACCATTAGATGCCAGTAAGGAAAAGGGTAGATTTTATGCCTTTCTCACATGTACTGAAGAACTGGATCAGGGATAAAACCTCCCTGGAGAAGAATGGAAAAGAATGCATCCATGCTGATCATGCATTTAGGAGAGCAGCATGGCATCAGATTACATTTGTTTGGTATTTTAAGGTTTCTTTACAGCCTTAAAGTAGAATGTCATTACTTGAAGAATACATTTCTGCAGTTTAAGAGCAACTGTATTCCATAAAAAATTCTGCTGCAGTGGAAAATGTTTCTTGTCAGAAACCCTCCCTCCAAGGATTCCAGACTCCATGATATTCCAGACTCCATGATATTAAACAGCAGGAGAATGGGTTCAACTCTGTTGCCCTTTTTGGTGAGATTGCAGCTGACAGTTCAGGCAGGAGGATATGTTCAGTGAGTAACATGATGTGGGATAATGCATGCTGAACACTGCATGCTGGAAGACTTACATATGGCTCTTGCTCTAAACAGTGCCTTCAGGACATAGACTGTGGACTATGGGCACGATGGCTCTTCACTGAAATTTTTGTAATGTATAGGCTTTGATGAGAAGTGGAGGCATTGCTGCTGCATAAAACTGCATCTGCCATTGCAGACGGCCGGGCATGTTTTGTGCATACTATTCTGGGTTACTGCATGTGTACATTGCTAACGCCTAGATATACTTTTGAAATTTTTCCTTCATTATGATCTGCTGTAATGACAATTTCTCACTGAAGTGTAATCTCAACTACTTGCACTCAATGCAAAAAGATCTGATTAATTCTTTGTTTAAAGGCTGTAAATATACTTTTTTCCATCTCTCTTCCCTCCATCCTCAGATAACTCAGGCATTACATCTTTCCAAATTTTTCCTGAGGCTTGCCAAAATACTTCATCACTAGGATGAGGCAGAGGTATGTGCAATTGTGCTTCAGAACCAAAGAAACTGTTTGAGACTTGTTCACTTTTTAAACAAAACAAAGCCTGGCTGCTTTCTGTTGTTCTCTTTTCTAGGCTGTTAACTCTGGATATTGTTCACTGTCAGTGCTAGCAGAAAATTAATAAACTTAAAATATGACTCCTTTGAGCAACTGAACAGAGAAGTTTAAAATAAGAGCCCCTTCTCAAAATTACTTACTGTGCACCATTCAGAGCTTGCTAGACCGCTCTGTTTTCTGTGGTGCTTTGGATTGTGATAGAAAGGAATGGTGTAAACGTAAGGTATTATTAGCTCAGTTCCTTGTTCAAGCAAGCTGATAACAGCAACTGTCCTCTCCTTTCATTGATGTACTTGTGAGATCCGTCAATCAGAGCTGTGTCAGCAGCACAAGAGGGGGAGGGTGCAAGTGTGTTTATTTTTACTGTCAATTGTATTTGCTAATGAGATAGGAGTCCATTACTAGAGAGGGAGCCTGTATGAGTTAGTGACTGAGTCAATTCGTTATAAAGTGCTGGCTCTCATGCCAAGAATTGCTTGGGAGAACTGAGAATCATCATTCCTCCACCCCCATCTCCCCTCTGCCTAACCTTTCACATTCGCTCCTGTTATTAACTGGAGATCACAGCTGCTGGGAAACTGGCAGATACAATTTTACAAATGGATGTTGTCTGATGTCAACCTTTCCTCCTCCCCTCCCCGAGCATCTGACATTTCTCAACCAAACAGACAGATGATAGAGCAAAAGTGGGATTATTTCTTGATGTTTGTAGTAATAATAATAATGACTTATTTTAAAAATGCTTTTGCTCAGTAAGGGGGGGATAGAATCACATTCATCCAGCTTGCATTCTCCTCTCATCTGCTGGTTTTTTCTGACCCTCCCATTTCCACTTGATTTTCTCCTCTTTCTCCTTCCTTTTTGCCACTTCTCGTCCCTTGCTCATCATATTGCTTTGGTGGTGTCCCACTCACCTGAGATCAGACATGGTCCTAGTCCATTTCGGCTTTACAAACCATCCCTCTGTGCTTCCTGGTTTCCTGAATGTTTTCCTGACCCAGCCTGCTCTCCACAGGGCATGCTTCTTACAACTTGGGGAGACATGCTTTATCCCTGCTGGAAACAATAGTGTGTGGTAGCTGCCTTTGATGTGAGCCGAGTTACTGATACCTGCAAATGCTGAGTAGAAATGCCCATCTCCCATGCTGAGAACTCGTGGAGGCACTGCCTCACCAAAGCAGGTGAAGCTGAAGCCTCATTTTGCATGACGCAGGCCATCATAGACCTAAAAAAGAGAAGAAATCACAACGAACTCCAAAGCCTTGGGAAGAATTTGGGGCCATCTGGCAGACAGCATTCTCTGCTACAGTCTTTCAGGGACATGCTCATCCAAAGCTGTCTCTGGTGACAGAGTGCTGTCTGCAGAGCCACCAACACAGCTCCTGCTTTGTCTCCTCATGCTGCTCATCCACTGCTAGCCAAATCCAGACTGGGCTATTTCTGTGGGAATAAACCCCAAGGTGGTGTCATTACATGTATGTTAACGTATGTGACCTGTACATACAAATTGTCTCAACTGTATTTCCAGAAAAGCCCTCGTTTTTACTTCAGATCCTCTTTGTCCATTGGAACATTTCTCCCTGTTTGCTCTCCTCTATTCTCCAATGGAGCAATTCCTGTGAGGTTCAGGAGGTGCTTTTTGCATTGTTTAAGTATTTCACATCCTTTCCTGGCCTTGCCTAGTCTGCCCATCTGCCTGGCCTGGTTGGGAAAGGTTCCCTTATGTCCTCACACAATTTCTCTGTAGTCTGGGTCTGTGCTGCCTTACATCTCTGGACAGTTCATAGTTCTCAACCATGACCCTAGTTTCACTGAGGAGGGGTCTACTGTTTTTGGGTAGATTCTGAAACTGACTAGAAAACTGGTTTTAAACTGGGAGAAAGGACAGAGGACCTCCTGTTAACAGGCAGCGGAGGGAGCAGATGTTCTGTGCAGTCCTCCCTTGTCACCTTCAGGTAAAATGGGTTGACTTCATTTTACTCCACTCACTTTAAGAATTGTGTATGTGGAAAAGGGAAAAAGTGAGATTCCAAACCCTTCCCTCCCCATGGCAATTAAAAATCAGGAAGGCTTGAATGCTGCTGTGGTTGTGTGGTTTCATCACATCCTATTCCACCTTGTTTCACTGCAGCCTGTGTGGTAAGTTGTGGTATGGGTGGGAGAACAAAGAGGAATCTCAGCAGAGGCAGGCCAATGAGTAAGGGTGAGAAGTAGGAAGTAAATCCTATGATCTGGGACAACTGTAGGAGAGGTGGGGCTGAGAAGTTAAAAATTCACTGCAGGTCTTGCAGATGAGGAGATTGTGGGGTGGAGGGAATTGCCAACACTTGTGAGGAGAAGCTGGATTTTCTGCATCTCTGAGTGGCCAGTCATTCCACAGGTGATCCAAAGTCACCATCTGCTTTTGGGAATGCTGGTGACTGTGAATGTTACATGCTGGGGAGCTGGGAATAGAGTGCTCCAAAGACTGTTCGAACACAGCAGCATTTCCAGAGGGAAAAATCTGAAGACCTTGTAGTGACTTTACTGGAGTCCAGCTCCTGTTTTTTTCACTCTTTGTGGCTGGCTGTACTGAACTTACTTGCCTAAACCTCTTCACAGTATTAACCCTGACAGTACCCCATTTGTTAGCTCTGTCCCCCACCACACACTCCCCCCACAACAAATGCAAAAGCTGTCTGACAGAGGAGATTAAGGGACTTGCCCAGTGTGAGGCTTGAGCAAAGAAGGATAACAGTTCTTGTGTAATCCATTTGTGTATTGAATTTAGAGTCCATAGGCACCATACTATATGAGTTACTTGCTTTTGTTGGTACAGAATCATGCCGAAAGGCCTGGCGAGATTAAGTCTTCCTCCCAGCTTGGCTAGTGAAACTCAGGTAGCTATGATTACTGACAAGTTCTTAGTTTGGATTTATAATGCTGTGAATTCAATGCCTCTGGGTCTCCTTTGGAATGTGTCCTCGAGGTCATATTCCTACCCTAGCCTAAGCTGTTACCTCTGGAGGTTTAGTGATAATGGCACCCATCCTTGGGGAGAAACACAGGGGAGTATTTTTTCCCAATGCTTCACCCATTTCGCCTTTAAGTCTGCTACAACAGCATCTGGGAAGTTTAAATTCTCTCTAGATGATAGAGATATCTTACTCTTTGTGGTTTGCCTGCAACGTTGTGTCATTATGGCCTATCTTATGTATGAAGCTAGGGCCAGGATCTTTCAAGAATGCATCCAGAAGCCCACCCCAGGGGTGAGAAAGCTCAAGTGCCATGGGTTGTGGGAGGACATGGGTAAGTTCTTAGAAAATTGTTCTGCTCCAATGATATGGAAGTTCACTCTTGAGAAACTCCTAAACCCCATGAAAATAATGAGATCTATGAGGGAGAGATGCTGTGGTAGATCCATGGAGGGGCAGCTCATAGTTGCATATGGGACTTGGGCCACTGCCTACAGAAAGCTGCTCGGTATGGTGCAGCACCTCCAGGGGAAAAAGGAAGAGTAAAATGCCTGATGTCATGGTGACTCAGACGTGGCTAAACCAAGAGAACAGTCCAAGCCAATGGAAGGTGTCCATATCCATAAAAGGAAATATAAGACCAAATCAGTTCATCCAGTGGATGACAATGGAGGAGTGTGGGAGAAGGGAGTCTGTGGCTGGTGGTGATGGAGATGGTAAATCTGAGAAATTGACCGTGGCACCTTGATGAAGACGAGAAGAAGAAACTGCATGTCTTCAACATTTGAAATGTTCCCTTGAGTTTGTGGACTGTTCTTGTTTTACCCCATTGTATGTATGGCTAGGCTTTGCGAACAAAGATTTGGGAAGGGCTCTACCCATGTGGATGTGTCTGCCTGCGCAGTGGATTTTTTAGGTGAGGCACAGCATGCATGAAACTGGCCCCACCCTTTCCTAAGCTTCATCTGCCACGGCTGAGCGACCTTGGACAGTGACAGTGAAGTCCTCAGGACTAGAACCTACAGCCCCTGGTATTCCCAGGAGGTCTCCCATCCAAGTATTAACTGGGCCCGACCCTTCTGAGCTTCCGAGATCTGATGGGATTGGATGTCAGGGTGGCATGGCAGTAGGTGTTAAAAGCAAGTAAGCTTCTTCATTCTGTAAGTAGAAGTCAATGAATGGCTGGTCTGTAGCTGCTCCTCAGAAACAACTAGTTCAGGAGACACCACTGAGGATTGGACAAGATACTCTGAAAAGCTCTAGCAGGGAAAAATTTGCAGAAAAAAACTGCCTTTATAGACCTTCAAGTGGAGGTCACTGAAGCAAATACATTGCAAATAATTTATTAGGAAGGAGAAAACATAAAGCTATTTCTTTGGTGTTAATGTTGAAGTAAGGAAATAAAGGAAATAAAAAGCGCATCTGTAGGGCCCAACAGCCTTTTCCTGTTCAGCTGTCCCATTTCCATTGTTTCTGCTGCATACTTTGTGTACTGTAACCTGCTTGTGTCCACGCTCCTGTCCACACATGTTCCCTGCAGTGCTGCAGGTGTAATGCTCTGCACAGAACAGGCTGTCTAATACTTGCCTTTTCAACCAACGTGTCATCGGAAACAGATGACTGGTTCTATGGGATTGGTCATATCCCATTCAATAATTTCTAATGAACTGGTCACAGAAGTTTTCTCCTATTATCTGAAACATGTACTACTGAAACAAGCACAGTACTATGGTAATTGGGAAATTCCTCGGTGTCTTTCTGTTCTAGGTTGCTAATGTTCTAAAAGCATTCCAGTGGGAAAGTCTTTTCGTCTCAGATTGCAGAATGTTAGTTAGCTACAAAGAAAACTGTTGGCTGTTACTAACACTTGGTCTGCATAACTTGAGTGGAAATAATGTGGTTTTTATTTTTTCTCAGCAGAAGTCTGATCCAGATGCTATTCTTTGCAATGCAGTAGAGATGATCCGTGAGCGTTTAAATGTTTCTGAAGATGCTAAAAAACACTGTGGCAAAGAAGATGAGTATGTTTATGACATCTACTATAAGGAAACACCAGCCGCTGGTTGGATCGAAAATATCCTTTCTGTACAGCCCTATAGAGAAGAATACGAATGGGTAAGGGTGTTTCTTAAATAGAAAGGTCACATATAAACATGCCTAAAGTCCTTTTGTTAAAAGCTGCCTTGATCTATTACACTGCTGCTGAAGTGAGCAGAATTAAGTTAGACATCAATCAACCTTAACATTTAAATACTGAAGTGGAACATGTAAATGTGTGGCTTAAGTGATTTTTCACATAAAGCAGATTTGAAGTGGTGAATATAGTGACAACTCAAATTTTTCTGCAGTGTGCTTTCTGTAACTGCAGAATTCATTATGCATGGCCTCAATGAGTATCTCTTGACTCTTTCTGATCTGTATAGTATTGCATAGGTGGATGAAAACTCACTTAACATTCACTATAAATACAGACACTCAGCATTATGTTTTGTATTGACCTGCAGGTAAATGATGATCCTGTTCCAGAGGAAGTATATGAAGATGAAGATGATGAAAATGATGAAAATAACTGGCGTAATGATTATCCTGAAGAAGATGAATTCTTACCCGAGGAAGATGGTGATGGAGAAAAAGGTATGCGTGTCATAAATGCTGGGGGAGTTTGTGCTGTGCATATATAAATCCCATTTATTCTTTTTACTAATCTCTTTCTAGAAAAGCAACTGAGCACTGCTGGGGTAGTGTTCTGTTCATAAAAGGGGTGACATCTGCTAAGAGGAGGATTATCTTAGAAGAGATCTTAGTGTTTTTGTGAAGCCGAAATTAAGAATCCATTTCAGGCTGCTGTAATTGCAAAGGGTTGCTTGCTTTGAGAAGGAATCGATGACTTGAGCCCACATGTTTGTGAAACGCTGCCTTTGCCTTCTTAAGTCCCCATCCCAGAGCACTCCAAGCACAATTTAAGCCTCACCTAATAAAGGAGTTGTTCAGACTTTGTTAGTTTCACAAGAAGCTTAAAATAGTCTGATTAACTTATTTAACTAAAAAGAAGCGATACTCTTAAAGTGTTGATGCTCTTTCTTTAGAGTCTGAAGACGGCTCCAGTGATGAGGATCAATATTACAGGAGAAGAACATGGGACAAATACCGACAGGAGGTTCTGCAGGAATTTGGATATAACGAGATGGAAGATTTGGACTCTGACTAAGCTCTTTTTTGAAGAGGAAATGCGTACTGAAGATGAAATTCTGCTGCTGCAGGAGACTCTACCATCTGAACAGCCAACTTCAGCTGGTAGATAATAGATAGGTGGCCACTTGACAACACAAATTTTTGTGTGAAGCAAAAGTGCTATATAGTTTAAATAGATTTTTCTGCCCACTATGTGCAGAGATTCTGAAGGAATTTATTATTATTTTTTTCCCGAAGGTCCCTGCCCAAGCATTTGTACCTGTAGAGACCACACCTCCACATTGTATACGGAGGTACTGTTGGCAGCAGCCCTCACTGTCATGACAGACGTGTCATGTTTCACAAGAAGGTCAACGTGTCTGCCCTGATGGCAAGTGGGAGTACTGGAAAAAGGCACTATGTACCACTGCTTTCTACTGCATTTGTTTCTAAGTGTCAAGTTACTTTGTTTACAAGTGTCTGAGCATATGAAATGCCTTGACCTGTCCATTACTCTTCCTGGTAGTGTTACTGTTGGAGTAGAACAGTGTGCACTAAAATTGTAAATAAAAATTTTTTGGACTAAGTTTTCTTTATTCATTTAAAGATCATAGAAGCTGGTGTAGCAGAAGCCACATCACCATTTTAACTTGCATTCATGCATCTTTAAAACAATTTAATCCTACCTGCTGGAACACACAAAGCACTATCCTCTTTCAGCACTATCCTACTTGAGTCTGTAAAGAATAGCTAATAGGATGTTGGATGACTGGCCCTCCTGAGCTGCAGGTGCAGCAGTGACTTTAGGCCAATTAGTTGAGACTGGTAAAGTCAAAGTAGTAGAGGCAAAATATGTTTTATTGGTTTCAGAGAAAGGTTATATGGCTGTTAACCTGTGCCACAACCCATACTTGTTGGAGCTGTGCTTGCTCACTGGACAGACATCTCACTTTGGATACTGGATTTATTCCAATCATATGCAAGATTAAAAAGCTGAATTAAAATAGCTAAATGCTAACTTTTTTAAATAGTGAAAAGACCACACATGTTTTATGCACCGTTGGCACATAAGTTCCTCAGATAGAATAACTATCTTAAATCCCAGTGCTGTTTCATAAAGGTATCTCAAGACTCCATTTAATGTTAGTCCTCACCATCTACCACCAGTTGCCATTATCTGTACATTTAAAGATAACCTTGGTCATGGAGTCAGTGCAAAAATCCAAGTATTTCCCCTGTTATTCAAGAGGCTTATGCAAATGTGGTGCAGCATTTGAAGTGTGCATTGCTTCAGCCATAATCTTCTGATTATTACAAGATTTAGTTCAACTTAAATGCACAAAACAGTGCATGTGGCCAAACTCCAGCCAACCAAGGCAGACATTGTGAACTGAGGTAAAAATTCCAGGTATTTCTAACACACATCTTTTGTAACACAAGAGGTTGACTTCTTGCCTTTTGCTGCACCAAAATTCAGTATCAAAAGTGTCCTGATGTTAGGCTTACAGCTTTGGAATTACGAATGCTGCTCAGCATGTCTGTGCTGGAGTAGTACTTTTTACTTCCATTTTTATTTCTACTTTCTCTCCCTGCTCTTTAGCTTTCAAGATCTGGTTGTTGCCACAGAACTTCTGCTATAGAAGAAAAAAAACGAAGCGGTTTCTTCTGTGAGGTTTTGGGTGGTTATTTTCTAGTGAGCAGCACCGATAATAAAGGGAATTTTCTGGCTGCTGAGGTAACAAGGCTAATGTGTGTTCACTGAAACAGCTCAGAAACAAACACAGGCTTCAAATGGAACATTTTAATTTTGGAAGTTTCATAAAGTCTAACAGAAGCTGACCAATAAGTTAACAAGAAAGAATCATCAAATGTTAATCAAATCTTTAGTACCAAGGTACGTTGTTGATTAAATCTTTGCCACAGTCAGATACCACATTTCCATGTAGTATATGAATATTTATCTTTAAGGGAGAAAGGTTGGTTCAGTCTTTAAATAACGGAGTACAACTTTATTTCTTTTTCCTCTAGGTAGGTAGTTGTGACCAGTTGTCTTCTGGGATAAGAACTGAGATAACACAGCAAATAATTTTCATGCAACCATCCATCAGAATTAAAAGACCAAGTCATTTCCAGCTTGAGTCAAAGTGGTTTTCATTCTAATTTAAAAATGCATTACTTCACCACCTGGTTCTGCAGAAATCTAATTTGATCCATTAGCTCTTACCATTTTAATACCAATTCTGAAGAAGGAACCGTATTGGCACAGAGCTGCTGTGCCTGAAATGGACAGATAATCGTTATCCAATGAAAACACGCCCTGAAAACATGCCACAGTTCAGGAGGATGACATAAGGGCATGATCTATGTGGGAAGCCAACTGTAAGTACATTTTCAGTATTGCTAAAAGACCACTGGAAACAGTTTTCCCATTTTTTCCAGTTCCACCTCTTCCCTTTAGTTGTAATTCTTGTATCCTTCCTCCTGCTTCTCGTAATGGCTTTAAATTTTAGTTGGATTTGATTTCTAACTTCTTTTCTTTGTCTGTATCCATCTCCGTTAAAACACAGTAACAGAGCAGCTGCACATTCCGTGTGACTGTACCTGCACAGGAAATTGGAGACAGATGAAAACAACAGCCACGAATCTCAACTCTAATTACAAAAATGCACTGCTGGAGGAAAATGTGTAATGTAACTGCTACAATTCAATAGAAGGCAAAATTCCATCCTGTGACTCATATCAACTGATTCAGTAAAGCTGGCCAGTTCGCTTGTGTTACCAGGAATGTTCAGCCCTTTTACAGTTATCAACCTGCTTAAAATAGAAGACTTCCTATGCTTAATTAAAGAGAAATGTATAAAAACAGGACAAAATGTATGCATAGAAAGTGGATGGTGTTTTAAATATACAATAAAATCTGTGTAAAAAAATACAGACTGAGTGCACACATTTCCTGGGTCTGGAATGCAGTTCAGATTCCTCCCAGCAGACAGTGCAGTGTTCTCCATTTGTGGCTCAAAAAGGGTGGGTATCACCCATGTTTTGGCTATGGCTGAACAGCATTTGCACAGTACCATGACTCCTTTCCTTTCCTCCCACTCTGCCTTTCCTGCAACCAGCAGGATGGGGAGGGGCAGGAAGTTGGAGAGATGACCAGAACGGCTGACCCAAGCCAGGCACAGGGATATTTCATGCTATATAAGGTCACACCCAGCCATAAAAACAGGTAGAGCAAGAAGTGTGTGCATGTGGGAGAATGTCTTTCCATATGGCTGTTGCTTGGAGACTGGCTGCACATCAGACTGCTGTGCCATGTGCTAAGGGATTGCACATGCAGCAGCAGGGGTTTTTCCCCTCTTCACTTACTAAACTGTCTTTAACTTCACCAGCTTCTCTTGTCTGCTCTTCCTATTCTCTCCCTCATCCTGCTAGGGGCTTGCTAGTGAGCCTCGGTGAGTTCTCAGCTGCTGGCCAGGGTCAGCCCACCAGAACCCTTTTCATCAACAGACCGAGATTCACCCACTTAGTTTTGCTCTTTCCCAACACCTCCAGCTACAAAGACACTTACCTAAAATCTTGGTAATAAATTGAGGTCTCCTTGATGCAGGTAAATAGACTCCCAAGAAAAAGAATGGAATTCCAGATAAAGCTATGCCGATTCCAATCAATGAATTTATAGTGTCACTATAGAGTGGTACTACCACCAGAAATATTGTGCATATGCAGAATATTATTGGGAAAGCCAGACTCAGCTGGAGACAGAAAAACAGAACAGAATGTTATTGAAATATTCATTACATACATATTTCCCCCCCTCAACCGTAGTTTGTTAAATTATCTGCTTTTCCTTTCATATATCTGGCTATTTAGAATCATAAGCAAATTGCAGAATTATTCTTAACAGAACTGCTGCTAAAAATTGCACAAGTTACCAAGTATTGTAACTCTGCTGTGCTGAAAGAAACTGTATAGTGGCATGAAGTGTTTCTAGACAGATCCAGTGAAACCTGGGAAACAAGAATGACTTCTCTGTGCAGGGTATCAAAGTATGAGAAGGTCATTAGAGGATAAGATACCATCATATTTATTTGAGCAGTCCTTATCAGAGTTTTCTAATGCAAGATAAAAAGCTAACAACTATGTGAGCCTATTGAGACATTCTCCAGCTGACAGAGAAAACAGATACTGATTGAACTAGCACACAATGATGGAGTATACTATTCCAACACCCTCTCATTCTTACCTAGCAGACAAGCTAACTTTCATGCTGTAATAAAAAATGGAAACAATTTTTAATGCCCTGATCAATTTGTAACCTTTAGACAAAAGATGTATGGTCCAGATTAGAGACATCACTTTTATATTTTTATATATTTTATTATATAGAAGACAGGGATTTTAAACACTTGTGTAATAAATATTACCTTAAGAGGCCTGGGTCGATCTGGTTCTTTCCAACGT
>JAOXXN010000265.1:48472556-48485741 GCA_026770055.1 Myrmophylax atrothorax | reverse complement strand
TCTCTGGGAGCAGCTTCTAACAAGTGAAGTTTCTTTACAGAGACATCCTGCAGGAACATCATCATAAAACAATTTGGAAGACTATGGAAGAAAGGATCCTATGCCTGAGAGAAATGACACTTTTAGAAATGCTTTTTGGAATGGATGGGCAACCCAATAGTGACCCAAACAAGGTCATGTGCACATCACAGATGTGGTGGGCCTTTCACACCAGGAACCAGCTGTATACCTCAGTTTCCTGGCATCCATGCATTCTCTGAAGGAAACCTAGAGACAGTGCACTTTATAAAGAGTTAACTCAGGATGTCGATCCCATCAGATCTCGGATGCTGAGCAGGGTCAGCCCTGGTTAGAAATGGGTGCTGCAGACAGTCCCAAGGACTTCACTGTCACTGTCCAAGCTCACTCGGCTGTGGCAAATGGACCTCAGGACTTAAATGGTGGGGCCAGTTCTGCACACGCTGTGCCTCACCTAAAAATCCCCTGTGCAGGCTGGAAGGGCACAGCCACGTGGGGAGAGCCCCGCCCAAATCATCGTTCGTAAAATCTGGCCATAAAATACAATACTCAGGATGTATGATGGAATGGTCCATGGCCCTCTAAAGGCCTGTATTTCTACTGTAGAGACATTGGTTGAGAGTCTCAAGGCACTAACTACAGAGGTGAAAGATGAACAGAGGAAACTTAGAGAGGAGATTAAGGAAAAGTTTCCTTGTGGCACCAGTGGGAACCAGAGCCTCCGAGGTCAGAGCCAAACGCTCCCTGATAGAGAAAGTGTACAGACCCCACAAACCGAGCTGTGGTATTTCCTGGTCAACCATGGAGAAGACATGAGACAGTGACAGGAAACTTACCTGTGCCCCAGCAGCCCGAGTACAAGAATTGAAGGAGAGTGAAAAAGGGAAATCAGTGTATCCTAGTTACAGCAGCCAGGACCAGCTTATCACTGTGTGGATATTCTGTGTATTCTACACCCTCTGTGTTGTTTCTCATGAACTGTTAATAATGGATCATTGGCAGCAGCTACCCAGGGCACACCTAACATCTCATACTACATGCAGAGTGTTAGAGAACCCTGGGAGACAGGAGAGTGTTCCTGTCTTCACACCAGTGACTCAGCCATGATAACTCCTCTCCGGGGAGGCCTTAGCACCTTCACACCCAGCCTGAGGGGTGGTCATGTCTGCTAATGGGCCATCAAAGATTCAAAAAAAATCCCATGACTCACAGAGTTAAATCATCCATTGTGAAACTCCCTGCCCTGGGGGGAGGTACTGGGCATTCCCACTTGAACCCGAGCATAAATAATCTTCAGGTTTTGGGACTTCTGGTACCACTCATCAGATCCAGAGGAGGACCAGAACCTCAACAGGACTGCCACTGCCACTCTCAAAAAGCCTGTGACTGCCACTCTCAACTAGACTGTGACCATCATCCTCACCAACAGATTTTCCTTTCCTTTGACTTTGTACTTAGGGGGACCATGTGGTGCTCAGCACGGGAGCTAACAAACACCATTCTGTTTGTGCCCCAGGGTGCTGATTTTTGTGGGTTAAACCCAATTTCTCTCTGTATCATTGTATTTATTGCAATCTTTTAAAGTAAATTTTAACTCTGACTTGTAATCTCTTTTGATTTGGGTTCATTTCTCCTGCCAGTGGACTTTTAAACCATCACACGGTGAGAGTAAGTGCGGTGCCAATTTCCAATGGGCAAGGATCTGACCCAAGAGAGGATACCTCCCAAATGTATTCACAGGGAAAAAGCTGTGATTGCCATAACCAAGACCAGTGTTAGAGGGGCCCTCCCTCTAGCCAGGTAGAGGCATGGGACAACTGTGTCTATTGGACTATGTGGATCTGATGGCCAGGTACGTCAGACCTACAAGAATACAACGCTTTGGTTGGTAGTGTTATCCACTTTTCTACATTTTCTGCTTAAAGTCTCTTAATTTCAAAGGTTGTGGTGGCTTGAGGAGAGGATGGCCCCCTTCCTAGTCCAGGAGGGTTCCTCACTTCCCCTGATAGACATCTTGGGTTTTTTTGTAAAATGAGACAATCCTCTAGACCATAACCCACTCCCAACCCCTACTCTCATGTATTGTCTTTCTTTCTTCTACCTATCTGTCACAGTTATTGAGAAAACCTCCTGTAGTGTTGATCTAGCCATATAAGAAGTTTTCTTGCTTTTCTGCCTCAACTAATTGCTTTTTAAAAAATTTCAGCTGAAAGTGCATCTTCATAGCCTACGCTCTTGAATTTTTCTCTTCCTCTGCAATTATTTACCCCTCAAAACTGGTTTTATTTAGCTACAGTATGTACATTAAATATGAAAATGTGGTTGACTTTTTTAGAATAGTTATTACTGGATGATTTCAGATTGCATGATGAACATGAAGTAAATAAGTTTTGCTAAGTAGATAGACAGTAAGAGTCAAGGGTTGCTTCAATATAGTCTGTGTGATTCTGTGAATATCTTGCAAGCATCTGGCTTTAGGTGCCACAACCATTGAGAGTATAGGTTATAGAATAAAGTTAAGTTATAATTTGCCAGAGGACGTTTGCTGGTCTTTGTCTTTCTTCTGTAGTTTCTTTAGCTCCTGTATGTCATACCCTTGGCTCCCAGCATGATTTATGGCACAGCCCAGAAAGGTAGGTTGGTGAGGCAGTAAGAGGACTTATGTCCTGCAGAGGGGATTAAAAAGCTATATTGTGTACTTATCTGGATAGATAAGTACAAAAAGCCCCAAACTCCAGACCTGGAGAATATGTCTCGAAAATTCAAGGTAGATTAAAAACCTTCTCAGTAAAGCTTGATCTAAAATTTGGTGGAGCTTTAATTTAGATCGAATTGCAGCCAACCAGAGCCACTTTTGCTGAGTGGGTTCCAGCCTTATGTGGAACAGGCTTTATAATGGCCTGGATAGAAACAAAGCAGATATCTGATCTCTGTGGCAGCACAGCTGATCATGGAATCAGTTTATCTGAGCTGAAACTGGTTTGAATTACAAAGAAATGTTTGCTTTTACTGCTCTGACGTAACCACATCCTTCAATACTGGGGCAGGCATGGTTCGTCCCAAGCACACCATTCTCCTCAAAACTGATTGTTTCTCCCTAAGACTCTTGTGTTTGTCGAGAACCTATAATGCACTGCATGTGCTATTCTCATTACCATTTTTGTATAGCGTATATCTACTTCATATTACATCTATATAGTTTTCTACACTTCTTCATGCTTTTCAGTCTCTCAGTTCATAATGCAGCAAGATTCAAATCTTC
Organism: Myrmophylax atrothorax; assembly: GCA_026770055.1. Taxonomy (NCBI): domain Eukaryota; kingdom Metazoa; phylum Chordata; class Aves; order Passeriformes; family Thamnophilidae; genus Myrmophylax; species Myrmophylax atrothorax. The sequence continues at coordinate 48,482,461 of JAOXXN010000265.1, read as the reverse complement.
TTTTTTATTTGATAGGGTGTTAGGACTTTTCAGCCTGGAAAAAAGATGTCTGTGTCGGGCATGACAGATGTCTAGGAGGATACAGAGATGGGTAGGAAATTACTGAAAAGTAGGAATTCCCAGTAAATGTATCAGTCAAAACTGAAAAGAGGCACTTTTTTTTTTTAATCTGGTGAATGCATAAATTGTGGAATTCACAGGATGGCATGAAGGGCAAAATTATAAATAGTTCTAAAAGCATCTTGACACATTCATGGAAAAAAAAGAAGGCCATTCAGATCTACTAAACACATTGATGCAGATGTGATCTTTGGCTCAGGAAACTCTCAGCCTCAGATATCTTGCTGCTGGGAGAATAGAGTGGGAGAAGGATCACTGTATATTTGCACTGTCTTTTCCTAAGCCTTTGCTGGCTCTTGCTGTATTCAGAGTACTGGGTGGTCTGTTGGGTCCGGTGCCAGACATGCTATGACAGTAATGTTTCTTTCAGAACATTAAAACAGCTTATTTGGAGTAAAGTCAAACCTTGATGTTTAACTTCACCAACAGAGGTTTTTTAACTATCTTGTCAGGGGTTGTTCCTAGATATGATCAAGGGACAATAACAACATCTCTAAAGTTGGGACAGTCAATAATCATTTGGAAGAAATGTTAACATAGCTTGATTAAATATTAATGTTATGAGTCATAGGGAGTTCTTAGAGACTGGGGAGAATAGAAAGAAGCCTTAACTCCAGCTGGAACCCTGGGAGGGAGCTAGGTGTTTAAGGTAAGTAACACATCCAGTATGTGTCTGAGAAATACCCAGGGCAAGGGTCTCGCTGAAATTTGGATCTTTGGTAGGAGGACTGTGTTCTAGCAACTTTTTAACCGGATGATGCAGAGTAAGAACTTCTGGCAGCTGAACTATAGTAAAAGTCTGGGTTTCTTCAATTGCTGTATGCCTGTTTCTAAGTTTAAAATTTCTACTTTGAATACATGAATAGTAGCAAATACCCTATATCTCTAATATCATCCTGACATCTTTGTTTGCTATTAGAAATGCCTTCAAGGAAGGTTGACTGCAGAAGCTCTCTTCCCAAGGGAATGTTGAACCATAAACGACTCTACTGGTGTCCTGGGACAAATTCAAGCTTCCTCATTAAGCCTTCTGGTATTGTGTGAGATCTGGCAACAGATGTCAACTCGAGAAAGATACTTCCCATTAACAGAATTCATGCAGACTACTGTTAGCATGAAGTGAAACAGTGAGATGAGTTTCTGAACCTTAAGGCTCCTCCATGAGTTTACAAAATCAGGCCAAACAAATTTTGAAATGGTTGGGAGCTGCAGTGGAGGCAAGTTTTAGAGAAAATTAATACAGCTGGAAAGGCATAATGCACTTTTTTGTTGCTTTTGATCACTGTAGTGCTTTTTTGTTCTGACCAGGAAAACCTTCTTCTTCCTTATAGTTAGCAAAGTGATTTGTTTTGAAGAAAGGGTGCCATTGTTGGTGTAGATGGTGACCAGGAGATTAGAGGTGTGGTATAATGAAAGGCAAAATTTGTAGCCACTTATCATGTTCCTAATGTCTGTTTAACTTGAGAGCTGGAATATGTCATGAAAGTAATGAACACTTCACAACTCCTTGTGACCTGATCTTTGATTCATGCTCATGGATGTGCCATGAGAATAGCAAGAACTACGTGCACCACATGGCCCAGCTCTTTGTTTTCCTGCCTGAACGCCTTTTGGCTTTGATCTCTTTTGCTTTTCTCCATGTTTTCCACCAAAAGGGCTAACCTGACAAGTGGTTGACATGATGCTCAGTTGCCCTCTCCCTTCCCTTCCTCATGCAATATATACTAAACAGATTCTCATTATTGCTCTGTGGTAACTAGGCAACCATGAAATGTCAGCTTGGCCTAAATAAATAAATAAGGCATACATATCTTTGTGATATATATAAATCTACATATGTGTAGCTATCAATATATGAGGCCATCTGAGCACATCTGTACATGTGTGAAATCTGACTAAATGTGACAGTACTTTGCAGATTTTGCCTGTGATCCTGAAGCTTTTTGTTAAGCATATCCACGCTCTTGTGATGGAAATATTATCACTACCTCTAAGTGACAGGCAAGTAAGCTGCTAAGGTATAAAGAAATAAAGTGACATTTCAAGGTCACAGAAATACCCAGTTGAAAATACAGGAACAGCTTCTTGAAAAATGTGTGCATGAATATCCTGTACCAGATCCAAATCCTTCGCCCTATCACTATTTCCAGAATTGCAAACAGCAGACCGGCGTCTCCCTGTCTTTTCCCCATGCATCTGCTCCTCTTCTCCTCTCTCATGTTGCTCACTCATTGCATTGCTGTTGTTCCCCCGATTTTTCCTATTGTTCCCCAGTGACTGTTCCCCTTCATCAGATGTCCTTTTACTTCATATTGACACCCATTCCTTAGACTGTCTCTGACTTACTGTTCCTTTTCCTTCACTGCCACATCTCCTTTCTACTTTCCAGCTCTCCTCCAGCTCACTCTTCTTCCACCCTTCATACAGAACTTGGCAAGATGCACAAAATGGTCTTTCCAAGAGAAGCTGGTGGTGTGCTGTTGAAGCCAGGAGCAGCCATAGGCTACAATGAAATGCACTCCTAGTTAGGGCTGAAGTATTCCTTTCAATGAGAATGAGAGGCACGAGGATTACATGCGGAGGAGAAAAGGAAAATCAGCATAGTTGGTTGCTCTCCTTAGCTCCTTTCCAGAAGAGGAGGATTTCAGAAAGTTTGTGACCTGTGAAATGCATCTGTGCAAGTATTTATTATGAGCAAGAAATGAGTCCTTGCTCTGGCAGTGCAAGGACTCATTCCTTGGTACTTCAGCACCTGACAAGGAATTTCATGATGTTAAAATGCCCTTTAGAGAGTTGTGGGCTGTTCTCAACACTTTGCCTACAGGATGAAGCCAGAGCATCTTTGTGCACTGATAGTCCCTTGGTGCCATCATGGACCCTTCCCAACATCAGTTCCAAAATAAAGCTCACCTACCTGTGAATGCCTGGGAATTGCCCAGGATCTGTCTGTGTACTGCTAGTGTGTTTCCCAAAGGTCTAACCAAAACACTATTTGGATGCTGTTCAAGACCCAGGGCAGAAAAAGAATCAGGCAAACATCAGGTCTCGGTGGATGTCTTGAGTCCTTCCTTGCTTACCTAGAGAAGAATTCAGGTTTCTTAGGCTAAGTATCATTACACTGTGTAGTTCAGCACTGAAAGAAATCAGATCCCTGGTTAAAACTAGGGATCAAGGGCTGGAGAGCCAATGTTTTTTGTCCATGTAATGTGAACCTGACAAACAATAGCAAAGGGGTATACATACAATTATATGCTAAGAGTCCTGAATTTTAGTTAGGGATGTGTTTATGCAGGCAAGAAGTTTGCTCTAACATCATAACTACAGCTTATCCTGTGTAAATTGAGTGGGCTTAAAAGAGGAGTGGGAGGAAAAGAACTGCAGCAGAGCTGGAAGCAAAAAGGGCAGGAACAGCTACCTTAAAGCATGACTACTTAAAATTTCCTGACCCATGTGGGCACCCCTCCTCTCTGTGAGCTGAAAACACACATTCAAGGCTGTACATTTGAACAGATCTTCCATCACCCACATTCAGCCCTAACAATCTTCATCAGGTCCATTGTAAGGCAGGATAGAAACCAGCTGGCTGCAGAGACCAAAGCTGCCACCATCTTTTCGGGGCTACAGCCAGAGCCCATTGCTGATGGCATGCCAGCAGCAGGCTAATGGGCCTCAGTGGGTGAACATGTCAGACATGCAGTCTTTCCAGTGAGACAAAACCTCACTGACTCCAACTCCCTGCTTGCCCTGAGGTGTGATGACTTCTTATCCTTGCACAGTGAGTGCTGAGAAAGCAGCCTTCCCTCCCATTCCTCACATAGTTGGGGAACAACAACAAATGCTGACCTTGGGATTCTCTGTGAGAATACTGGGAAGGGTCAGGGCACTGATTGTCCTGTGATCATCCTAATCATTGTTAGCACAGACCTCAACACAGATTTAGGCTGTGCCAACTTGTAGACAAAGCTTGGCTCCAGCTCATGCATGGCTTTGTCCAGGGAGGTGGTTCCTGGAGATGTGAAGGGGTAGAGGAGGAGGGCAACTCAAGGGACGTGAGCCACACTGTACCACTTCCCTTGAAAATGGGCCCTGGTCCATTTTAGCTCCTAATTTTAGCCCCCTAATTGCTAATGACAGAGGGCCAGGAAAGGTGTAGAAACACCTGTAGAAAGATCACAAGGGAAGGCAGATGCGTCTCATCCCTAACTCGACCAATCAGGCTAGGTCACCCAATGATGTTAAATTGCTCCAAAAGAGAAGTAATGGCTTTTAAACTATGCTTCTTACAGTAATTCCTCCTCTGCCTTCTACAGGGAAAGATTTGGGGCAGCTGGTGGTGTAGCTCCATCTACCAGGAAGGAACAAGTCAGCTTCCACTGTCAGTCACAGATGGTGTAATTAATTCTTCTAGGTAGTGTAATTAGTCAGTCCTATCAGCTACATATTTTCTCAGTCAAAATTATGCTAAAGCTAATAATACATAAAACACAGAAAACAAAAAGAAACCCAAAAGAAGGGGAAGCGATAATGGGAGGAGAAGGGATTAGCAGAAAATTTACCAGTGTATAATTTTTTCTTGTTGTACATTTCCTCTCCCCTTCAGCTTTAAACACAATTCAGAACAACTGGTGAATGTAGTGAGCAGAATGAATACAAATTGGCTTACTTTAAATAGCAGCATGTAGGACTTAGCCAAAGTCTGCTTTCAGATGCTGAGGCGAGATAAGGCACAGATCCTGCAACGAACTCTATGCAGGCATTGTGTCAGGGCTGGGCTTTGGCACCCTGCTGTGCCCAAAAGTCTGAGGTATAGGAAGGAAGCATGTCCACTGCCCACGTGTGCTCCTCTTTGACTGGGGTCCCAGCAGTGCAGACCTGATGGCAGGGCTGTGTGGAAACCTGGAAATAACTCTGCTGCAAAACAATGTGGGGTGTATTGGCTGTCTGCTTCTGACCAAGGAAGAGGTACTCAGAAGCAGTGGTCACAGATTTGGGCACTGGTTTTCAAAGCAGGGAAGGGCTGGGTTGCCTGGGATAATAGAGGTGCCCATAATAGAGGTTTCATGGCCAGGTAACTGTAGCTCAAAGACCCTTGTGGACTTGTTTCCTTTCTGGCTCAGATGCTAAGGCAGAGCAGCTCTCTTAGATACCCAAAGGTCTGGAGGAGTTTCCTTGGGCCTCAGATTTGAGGGCTGAGCCTAGAGAGGGGAAAAACAAAAACCGTTGGATGAAACCTTCCACCATGACATGAATTGCATCCCTGGAGACTGGCAGGCATGGGGAGGAGGTGATGACTGGCCTGAGGAATCTGGAAAAGGAGCCAGAGGGGCTCTGCAATGAGCTCCGCTATTGTCAGGTCACTCCCTCTCTCCTTGAGCTGTTTTGGCCCCACAGCTTGCCCAAAGCATCCCATGAACTTGCAGTGCCCAGATGGAAGGGGGATTTTGTCAGGGAACAGGAATGCTGTAACACAGCTGAGGAGGACTTCTGTGAACAGGACACGTCTGCCTTTGTATGGTGGGAAGGAAAGCAATGGTGATTTTGCAAAGAAAACTGGTGCTGAGAACTTGAAGCTATTTTGGGCAAAAAGGAAGATTCAAAGCAGACTGCACGAGTCAATCTCAGCAATGAGAGACTTCTGAGCACAGTCGATCTCTGTAATCACTTCTGTGTGAGCTCTCCAGGGCTGGGCAAGCTCCCGAAGGTCCTATGTGGCTCCAGCACAGAGATCAGCACATGTTGTCTTGAAGCATCCTGTGCTCACAGAGCTCCTAGCCTGGGGTGGCCTTATGAGCTTGATGCCCTACAGTGTCTTTGTGCCTCAGCATCACTTCTGAGTGACCCCTTGGCAAAAGGAGAGGGGGAGCTGGCTGAGTCCCTGTGAGCATGGAGAGCCTGTTTCCCTGGAGATAGAGCTATCTCTTTCTAAGACTGGATTTAGCCCAGATGGGAAAAAATTGCCGAGCGGGAACAAAGTCCTTTTTTTAGAGCTTGAGGAGGCACAGCCTTCCCTAGTGCTGACCCTCACGTCTCTAAAAGCACCCTCTCCTCAGGGAAGAGGTGGTGGGGCAGCCTGGCTATTCCCCCTGATCCTAAACCTGCCACCAGCAGCAATGTGTGCAGCATGGTGTGTCCTGGGAGAGGGTACAGGGTTCTGGCCCCTGACAGGGTCCATCCCCTGGGCAGCTCTTGGTATCAGGCCTTTCAACCCTTCTAGTGGCTTCAGTTCAACCAGCTGAAAATCAGCTTTGGTGGTGCTCATTTGCTGTTCCTCAGTGGGTATGGCGAGAACAGCCTTGTGGCTGTCAAAGGGTAGTGCACTTTGTGCTGCCCGCTGAGAGACAGGTTTAAGGTAAGCTCATGCACTGCAAATGGCAAAGCCTTTGGTCATGGACGAGCTGATGAAGAGCTTCTGATATGCAGATCAAAGCACAGGAGCCCACTGACCTGCACTGTGGCTCAAGAGAGAGCTGGATATGTCCCTCACCTCATGAGAGGTGTTTGTGCTTTCCCAGGAAGACTGAAGTGCAGAAGGGACTTTGCTACCCACTACCTTTGTCCTTTAGAAACTCAAGGAGATTCAGGCACTGTATCCATCCCTTAATCTCCTTGACAATTTAGTTTCTGTCTTTCTCATCTCATTTTGCTTCAATGTCTCTCCTAACACCCCCCCATCCATCCGTCTGTCTTGTTGCTAGGTGAAAAACTTGGAGCAGCAGCCATGGAAGCTGACTCATGGCCCATACATGGGAAATGGAGACACTAAGTATTTCAAGCTATTGCCAAGCTCCCACTGGCCTGCTGGGCTGCAATTGCCCTCAGGACCTCACCTGGAACCAACACCCATGCACCTACAGTGCTCCTTGGCCTGTGAGTGCTCCATAGCCTCAGCCTTGCTCTGAGCTTGAGCTGTGCAGGGAGCAGGTTTGCACCCAGCTTTTTAATAGGTCTGGTTGTGTTTCCTTGAGTGACCTTGGACTTCATTTGTGGTTGTTAGGTGACTGCTGTACTGGTTTTGCTCAGGTGCGGTGCCTGTGTAAGTTTCAGTGTGGCCCTGCAGTTCCCATCTTTTCTCACTTTTCTTTATGGGGCAGCCTGCCCCCTCTGCTCCCTGAGAACCTGAAGGAAAATAGAGATCTTGGGAGTTGCTTGAGTCTTGTATCAGGAACCTCCCCGAAGTGCTGCTCTTTCCTTTTCTTCATCAGAGGTACTTGTCAAGGCATTACTGGAAAGAGCACTGGTACTTTTTTGGCTTTCCTTAAGTCACTGCAAGAATGTTCAAAATGTGACTATAAGGAGATGGCTGCTTAGCTTCTTCCTGGAAACCAAAAACCCAGTATAGCTGTGAGCCTCCTATTAATTTTCTGGTAATCTTGAAGTTCTTCCTGGTTTTGGATTGCTGTCCTGTTTTGCTAGTGACCTGAAAACCTTCTGCAGCGACAAGAGATGATATTCCACATTGGACCATGTTCCTCACACAACAAGGTGTTGCAAAGCAATGAATACAAGGGACCATGAAGAGATGGGACTTGGGCACTGTGATGCTGAATGTTTCCAGAAGAAATATACCGAATGGAATGTGGGGGGATCACAGCCAGTAAAAATGGCATTTAAAGCTCTGTTCAGATTTTTCTTGAGAGTTGAAATTATGCAGCAATTTATAGTGTCCATGATGATCTTTGTTCACATTGTTAAAGAAGAATTGATCACCAATTAGCTTAGGATGTCAATTTTTATTTTTGGTACATAATGGCAAGAATTTGGAGTGCTGTATCTGTTCAGATTTCACATATCTCCAGAAGGCTGGTGTGACAACTGAACACCAGCTCTGGAGCTGTCAGCCTGGCTTACAGAGGCTATTGGAGGGGATGCAGAGGAATATAGGTCTCCATTATAGCTTTCCATTCTTTCTTCTGATCTCATCTGAGTATTAAGGGTACTTCAAATTCATACTCTTAAATCTTCCCAGAGTGCTGAACCAAAGGCTTGATTTGGAGGCAGGTTAATTTGGCAGAATAATTACGTTTCTCAGTATCATGAGAGAAACTAATTTATATGTGTAATTTTTGGGTTTTGTCATGACTATTCATTGCACAGGATAGGAGCTCATTACATGCTATTGAAGCAGCCTGGGCAGAACCCAGAGAGATTTGCATGAAGATCAAAGGATTGACTGTTTTATGGTCTTGCCCCACTGTGGGAAGAGCAGTGCTAAAGTCAGTAGAGTATATTGGGTGTGTTGCACTGAATGCTTTCTGTCTCACATGCAGTTCTCCTATTGGGGTCCATCATGGGGGCAGGTGTGTGTGCTCATACATGGATTATGGCTTCTAAAATGGTCCAGACCTTAACTGCTGGTCAGCTGTATAGATGAGGACAGGATCTGTTCCTTGCTATGAAAAAGGACTTTAATTTGGCTCTTCCATGAGGTGCAGTATTGTGATGTATTACATTTTACATCAATAAAATGAAGTCCATTTCTTCTCCTGCTTATGTGTATAGTATGCTGTTTGAAATAGTAGATATTTTTAATGTTTCAATAGCTTTTCATTAAAAGAAAATAGAAATGGAAACCACATTTCTTAAATGAATTTTATCTCTTATGGTAGTTCCACCAATTCAGATCTGTGTCAGTGCCAGTTTATTGCAGTCTATTTTCTCCTCAGTGAGCATCTGCTTAACACTTCAGTGCAGATACAGACAGATAGGAACATTCTAGCATGCACCTAACTCCACCCTGGGGCATGGCAGAAGCTACTTAGGGTACTAATCCATCTTTTTAAGGCAAAAAGATTATGGTCAAGCAAGATATTTTTTCCACTGAACAGGTTAAAATTGTCTTGGAATAACAGAAAATGAGGATTGTGTGCACTTCCTTCCACTGTTTCCTTAATTTATTTTTCCCTAGAAGCAGCATTTACACAAATTGTTGCGTAAATTTTATATTAATCTTTGTTTTGCCCTGGTCTACCTATCATAGGTCTTGTAATGTAACCTAACTGCTATGACCTATGACAAGTTGCAGAGCAGTAAGCTATGAAACTCCCACAACTCATGTTTTTGCCCTTCCTCTTTCTCTCCATTGAGTAAAAGTTATTAAGTTATTAAGTTATTTTTTTAAGGGTTATTCACTCTCAGGTCAAGAAATGGATCTTAGGATCAGGTGGAAAATAAGTAAAATATTGAAAGCAAAGTGCTGTTGTCTCTTTATAGAATTGTTTATGAAATACCATTTTGGTTAAGCAGAGCATGGAAACAGATATAATTATCCATGCTATCTAGACTGGAAAGAGTGCTGTGAAGGAGGATGCCTTCCTGCTCCGGTAAAGGCAGGTCAGTTTCCTACAGTGGAAGAACTGTCCTTGCTGCTTAGCAGTGCCCAGTCAGTCACAGATTCACGGAGCAAAATGAGGCCAACGTTCTTTAAACGATAAAGAATGAAATAAGAGTTCTTATTCTGTTCTTACCTTTATGCTCCTTAAAGAAATAAACTTTTTGAAATGTTCCTCTGTCAACAGGCTTTATCTGAGCAGTGATCCTGAAAGTGAAGGTTCTGGTTTTAAGGGCCCTTCTGCAGGTTTAGGACATTGCTGAAGGTATCTCCTAGGTCACTGAGCTCAGTCCCACCACTGTGAGAGGCATTATTTTATACAGGCACACAGGTAGGTAGTTGCTGTTTCTGGCATGTGTATGCATAATTATCTATAGGGGTGTCCTAGTTCAGCAGATGGGACCAGTTATCACTGTGTGTGGGTGATCAAAGCCATGTATTCTACCCCCTCTATTCA
>JAOXXN010000265.1:48456119-48472456 GCA_026770055.1 Myrmophylax atrothorax | reverse complement strand
TAAAATTGTAACTCTGACTTATAATCTCTTTTGTGTAGAGTTCCTTTCTCCTGCCGGTTTACCTCTAAACCAGCACAGGGATGCTTGCAGACCTGAAGCCTGTGTACTTTGTGGGGAAACAGGGATGTGTCCAGAGAAAAGGGACCCATTTGCTATCAAACAAACAAGAATTGTTTTGCCAATTTAAGTGTTCATACTTTCAACTGAAAAAAACACATGATGAGTTACATGTGCTTTGAACAGAAAATTTCAAAGTAATTTTCAGGATTCCTATGGCAGCATCATGATCTGAGTTTGATTAAGGGAGCTGGGTGTTCTCTTCCACAAGCAACCATTGCAGGGACACATCATTGTTCTTGCCAGTAGAAGGTCTGGCTACTGAAACTGCATGACGATGCAGGGGAAAATCACATAAGTGGCTTTGGATCTGTATTTGGCAGCACTAAGGACTGCCAGACCAAGGCTTTCTGCTGTATCTGGTTTTGAGTTTTCACCCCTCTAAGCCTTTATCTTACTTTGTAAATTTTGCTCCTGAGATTTGTCACAGCAGTGGGAAGCAGGAGGGAGTTTATTCAGGTTTCAGAGCTCCCCATTTTCCCTGCTTAGTCAGCTATGTCTCTTCCTGTCAGACAAGTGAGATACCTGTGCCACCACCCCAGAGCAGTTATCGCCCTGACTTTGGAGGGTTGTTTGAGGTCACCCTCCTCTGGCTTCTCATGGTGCATTGACTTAGCATTGCCCACACTGCTGGCTGTTGCTTTTGGCATACAAGAGACTAGGAAAGGATGCCACCCACTTCTTTGACAAAGGTGTGTACAACTCTCTGCAAGTGCAATTGGGCTAGAAATCTCTCTGGAGAGGAGAAGTAGTAGTAATGATAGAGTAGGGTCCCCCATAGGCAAGAAGGGAGCCTTGGGGCATAGAGATCACTCTGGGAGTTGGCAAGTGGTACTCCCAGGTGTGCTACAAGAAGTTCTGAGGGGAAAAAGTAATTTCATCTGCAGATCCTCTATATAGCACTCACCCACATTGGCCTGTAGTGGGAGACTGGTGTAGAGAGAGGCTCCAGTGGGAGGTGTGTGGAAACCCAGCTTCTGAAACTCCCACTCCCTTACAGCCAGAAAAGTCTTTTAGCTCTTCACGTCCCTGTGACCTTGGTTTGGCACAGAGTGAATACAAAGCGAGGAGCAGCTTAGTGATCAGAAGTGTAGCTAGCTAACTACAGCTGTCTTAGATCACCCTTCTTCGAGATCTACAGATTGCAAGGCAGGAATGGGGGTGGGGGGAGAGGATTTAGTCAGCTGATGAGCCTGGCTTCTATGTCTCTTTTAAGAAAGCGGATTTATTGGTATTAAACATGTCTCTCTTAATGTGGGTGATTTAAAATGGAAATTGCCTTTGAAAGGGGATTTCCTATTAACTAGCTGAGAAAGAAAAATAGGATAATACTATCATCCCTATACTGGGTCTGTAGATGAGATGCTGGAACAGAATTATTTGGTTAAGCACTGCTTCTTCATAAATTATAGCTTCTCTGTAAGAGTGAGCCTTGCTCAAATTCCTCCATGAGGAATGGTTGTATAGATGCTTCCATGAAGTTATTTTTATGGAATAAGCAGCAGTCCAACTGGGTCCTTCAGGGTTTAGGTAAGAACACAGTAAATACTAATTGTGAGGGCAGAATCAGGAGTGTGTCCGGCTCTTCCAAGTGTTGTATTTGAGGCCAGATGGAAACAGAGACACTAGAAGACTGGACTGAGTATTCACTTTTTTTATCATGCAGTTAATGTCAGTCAGAACTTGGATTAGTTAATGATCTTATACAAAAAAGAAAGCCTTGCCTACACCCAAATTTGCACTAGTTTAGTTCAGGTTGGCCCAGTTACCAATTTAATTAAGACTATGCAGCCTCTTTACTTAACTGAACCCTTTAGTTTTGGTTAAAATACATTTGTACAAGGGCATGCCTGTACAGCCAATGGAGTTGGAGGTAGATATAAGTATGCTAGGTCTGGACAGACCAAATCCAGAATTCCTATCAGCCAGCTAGTGTACATGGGCTGATTAATGACAGGGCAATACCACATTAGCATCATTATATGCCACAATTAGGATTTTCTAATGTCAGTGTACTATGTCAGGGAGCAGTGTAGACATGCCCTGTCAAACCTAGCAATCAATTTGGGGACCAAGGCTCTTCCCCAAGTCCCTCAGTCAGGGCACAAGGCAACATGCATTGAAAAGAAGCAACCTCTAAGTCTTCTGTCCTTAGACGGTCAACTTGGAGCAAACCATGTGGGTGATCTCAGCCCTTAATGGTGATACACACCTGGTAAAAACTGTGTGTCTTTTAGCTATTGGGGCTGCCCTGGTACGGCCATCCATACCAGACAGATGGTGCCAGTAAGCGAGACCCTGAGCTCAGCCTTCTCCTGGGCTGGTTTCTGAGATTGCCCAAGGCAGCCTGGGGAGCCTCTTTCTCAGCTGTGCTGAGTATAGACAGCACTCAGCTCACCCTGAAATTTCTACTCAGATGATTGCAGGCAGCAGGGCCAAGCCTTCAATTTCTCCTGAGTGCTATGACTGCCTTCCAAGATTTTTTTGCCTTCCACTTGCTCATGGTATCTGCTTAAAAACTCCAGAAGAGTGAAGCACAAACATGACCTTCTGTCTCCAGCTCTTTTGTATAGAAAGTTATGTAGTGGTGAGACAAGCAATTTGGTGTTTGGGAACTACTAGTGCTGGTCCCAGGAGGTGCTGTGACTGGCACCCAAAGGAAAGTAGAAAAGACATACAGAAAAAGGAGCAGCAAATAGTCAGTTATGGATCTTGCTGCTGCATGGTTGTCTCCTGCCATCATGGTTTACAGCCTGTGAGGAGCTTCTTCCTCAAGTGCCCAAGAAAAACTGAGGTCTGCCTACCCTGTGGCTGGGTGGCTGGTTGAACCATCCTCCTCCACAGGATGATCATGTCATTGCACTTGATGAAGGTCTGCAAGGACAAGGTGTGTTTTCAAATGCAGATAAAAACCTTTTGCTTCATATGAAAGACTGGAGTGAGGCTGGAAGAAATACTCTGTGTATTGCAACAATCCTGCTGAGGGGAAGGAGGACTTACGACAGGTGGTGAGCATTTGGATAATTTATCTTGGTCTGTTGAGAGGGAGCTGACCCTTGGTATGTTGCATAGAATTTTAATTTAGGTTAGAAAAAACCTTGATTTTGTGAAGGGCAGAGAGAAGGGGCCAGGTCAAGGGCAGTGCTAAGCATCTTCCTTGGGACTGAGGCAATGCAAGAAGGCAGCTTGTGGTGATGGTCAGGATATGGAGAGGCCAGGGGGTGAATGGGGGGCAAGTAAGCATTGGTATGTAAGTGTAAGGCCTGTGTTGCAGATATGGCTGCTGTCCTAGGTTGCCTTTGCTGGTATTCTACATTTGTGCAGACCAGTAGGTCAGCATGGCATCTGGAGATGGGGTGGCTCTATTTGGATGATGTGTCCTAACCACCCATGGTGTGTGACCACCAAGGGGAGGGGGAAGACACAGAGTAAGACAGCAGAGTGGTGATCTGTGCAAGAAAGTGATATGTTTGGTGCCTGTATGCAGGTCATTCCAAGTTAGACTTCCTTGGCCTCTGTGCTTGTGTGTGTTGGGAATATGTGTTGATCAGTTGTGGGCATGCTGGCTCCTTGGCAATGGCAGAAGTGCCTGGGATGCTGCTCTTGGTTGATAAGGGAAGAGAAGAGGGTGGACTTGAGTAGATCCAAACTGTGCCTGCATGAAAGAGCTGCTGAGAGACAAAATGGTGTCAGGCCCATCAGCTTTGGAGTGGACTGCAGTGGGTTGCTTCGATCTGCTATGATTGGTTGCTTGGAGCATTCATGTTGCCTGGCAACCCTGTTGTCACCATTCAGACGCAGTATTTGAGGAGGGGACACTTTGGAAAACACTCGCGGGGAGGAGAAGGGAGAGCTAGGGGAGAAGAGTGGGTACAATACCCACGGTGGGGATAGGGAGCTGGTGAGCATCTTGATGCTGTACAGGGACGTGGGCAGAGCAGGTGATGAGAAGGCTGAGCACCTTGCCTTGGTACTGACTAGGGTTTTGAGAAGATATATGGGTTGTGAGGGTATGGGAACCCTGGAGCATACCTTCTAATGACTTGTGAAGGCATGCTTTTAAACAAGGGGACTGTCCATCCAGCCATCATGGTATTTATCAGAAATTTGGGCTCAAAGACCCTGCAGAGCATAGTTCTATGCTTCTGCAGAAATAGACTGATAACAGGAAAGCAATGGGACAGATTGCCCGGATAGGCTGTGCAGTCTTCATCCTTGGATATTTTCAATAGTCATCTGGTTAAAGTCCTGAGCAACCTGTTCTGATCTCTCAACTGACCCTGTTTTGAGCAGGAGGTTGGACTACAGTCTCCTGAGGTCTCTCCCAGCCTGAATTATCCTGTGATCCTGTGACTGCACAGTGGTGAGGAGTTGCTGCTGCTACTTTGTCACTATGCTGTAAGATGCTCACAGAGTCAAGCACTTCTAGTCAATACATCACCTCTGCAGTTCCCAACCCTTGCAGCCATGAAGAGAAGCTTGACAACAAAAATGTCACAGATGCAATGAGAGTCATATTTGAGGTTAGTAGTGAAATGAGTTGTTGCTGTTCACCACCTCAAAGGAGATTATACCTCCTTTCATTGCAGTGTACCAAAGTACCAAGCAGTTCTGAACTCTGTCAGAGTTCAGAAGAAAGAGCAGATTTTCAAGGAAACAGTCCTTTCTGATGAAAACTCTGGAACTGCTCTTTTGAGCTGTAACTCCAGGGAACGTTTATCATCTGTACATATGCAAGATATTTGCTGTCATACAGCTTGAGGCCTACCATTATGACCCGAGATTGTGTGATTAGTTAGCTCTATTCAGCAAGCTACAGGTAGCTGCACAGAAGAATAATGCAGATTCTGGTGACATTTTGTGGGGATGAGGCTGTCATTTGCCTGGTACTGCTTCGCTGTATCCCAGGAAGTGAACCAGTATCAGTGGTCTCGCCATGCTGCTTCCATTAAAGCAAAAAACCTGTACAACTCAGTGTAATTATTTTGAAACTGTGGTATCATGCGTTGTAAGGACCTACTGAGTACTAGCCTGGCTCCAGCTTCCGGTGACCAGAATGATCCACTTGGGTCTAGTGCCCTCTACCACATATGGCCATTTCAGATGGGGATTCCTCCAGTCACTTAAACAGTCCCACTCACTCTTTCTTTGAATATTTACATGTTTGGAATAATGATAGTTGAATCAAAACTTCATCTTCAGAAGTTACAGTCTCATAGTCTTTCTTTAGTATGCTCAGAGATGAAAAATACTCCCCTCAAAAAGTTTGCATTTGTGGGGGATAAAGGTTGAGGGAGACAGTGGCAATCACCTGAGGAACCAAAAATAGCTTGAACTCAGCTGTTAACTTTTCATTGCCTGGGTGCCTACACCCAGGCCTTGTATTGCCCCGATTATATTATCATATTATGTGTTTTTTGTCAGGGATTCTGTGGTGTGGGCTGCTGGCTTTTCTTCTGGTGGGGACCTGGATCAGGATCAAGGCTTTATCCAGAATCATATTTATTCTCAACTCTGGAACCCAGTATATCTGGACAGCGAGAAAAATAATTCTGTCCCCATCTTTTTTTGGGAAGGTATTTAGATTTTTTTTGCCCAACTGCAAGTGATTGACTGATTCCCGTCTCCCTGCTGTAGAGCATAATTTCTGAGAGACAGTAACCAACACTCAATGGACCCATGCTGTGCCTTTGGGAAGGCCAGCAGCAGCAGGTACAGGTGCTTATACACCTGTGAGGATCTTCTGACATGTTGTGCTATGAATTTGCACACATTCAATACTGTCAGCATATAGCCTTTAAGGCCAAGGATGGAGAGGGACAGCTATCAGCTTCTGTTGGTGGGTAGCAGCCTAGACTGTGGCAAAAGTCATCACTGAGGTTGTCACAGGAGGGGTAAGGGACTGGCAGGGTGCACACTTTTTATCCCATCATGATATGCCCCACGTCAGTGCACATCCTGTAGTGACCTAGAGGGAGTACTAACAATTTTAGTCAAAACAAATTCTCATGCTGCTGGACCTGTGGCTCTACAAACTGTCAACCTGAGAGGATAGCTCACCAAACGAATAAAAAGGGGTCCTATGCCTTTATATCATAGGGGCTGATGGATGGTTGAGTTGGATGTTTGACCCACTCTGTAGGCATTAACGCAGGCAATATTGGTTGTGTTGGATTTCTGCACCTTCAGAAGTTCTCAGTGTCACCATGGCCAGGTCAGGCTTTCTTCTGCCCATGGACAAGAACTTTTGTAGCACACTGCCACCAACCTGTATTCAAAATGATGTAGTTTATCGTAATTCTTGCATCTCTTTCCAGACATGGCTGGCCATCATGGACATTGCACTAGGCCTTCACGTCCTGCTGACTTGTCATAATGTGCATGTTTGTCAGTTACCTGCAGCAGCATCCCAAGGTTTGCTGACATTTCTGTACCCTGTTCTGAATAACACAAAAGAGCGAGGCCAAAAAGGAGACATTTCATCAACACTGGATTTACTGAAGTCAAATCTATCTTTTCCCAGCCCAACAGAGCCACCAGCATTGGGTGACTCATGGTAGGTAAAGGTCCCTTTTGGTATTATATATGTCTGTGGCAGAAAGGAAGTTAATCGAATTCACAGTTATAATTGACCAGTCATAGAATCATAGAATATCCTGAGTTGGAAGGAACCCACAAGAATGACTGATATCCAACTCCTGGACCTGCACAAGACAGCCCCAAGAATTTCACCATGAGCCTGAGTGCATTGTTGAAACTCTTCATGAACTCTGTCAGGCTTGGTGCTGTGACCACTTTCCTGGGAAGCCTATTCTAGTGCTCATGCATCCTCTTGGTGAAAAACCTTTTCCTACCCTGACATAAAGTCATAGCTCTGCCAAATACTGATCTCTTCATTACCCTGTCCCAGCATGTCTCTTGTCTCTGCATCCCCAGAAGTGCCACAAGGAATAATATAACTGAGAGACAGGGCTTCTGAAGACAAAAATACCTGGGAAAAGTGGCATTAGTGATACCCTTTTCCCCCCTGCTTTTACTTCATTAGGTTGTGGACAGTCCCTNNNNTTGTGTTATCTATGCCACTGAGACAGTGTCCTCTGCAGAGATTGTGCTACAACAACAAAGCTGGCAAAGGCAAGAAGATGGGGGCCTCAGGAAGTTGAGTCATGTGAGAGACACCAAGCAGTTTATGAGAAAAAATGTACAATTTCTTCAGGTAGCATGAAAACACATGGCCATCCTTGGCCTAGAATGAGGACATGACCAACAAGGACAGAACAACCTGCAGGATTGCTCACTGTCAGCACAAGAAAGCCTGCTAGCACGTCAAGCCTAGAGTACCGAATCCTGACTGACATAAGGGCTGGAGAAGAGAAGTCCAGCTGCTCTTTTGCCAGGGCAACAAACCACAGCTCCACAGGAGTTTTATGTACTTGTATTTAAAGGGCACAACAAAGGACAAACGGCCTTGTTGTAAACCCAAACAACACAACAGCATAGATACTGGGGAACGGCATGAAAAGAGCACAGAATATAGTCACAGGTTTTCCCCTTCTCAGGCAAACCTATTTACAAGGGCCAGAGGAAGCCAAGATTTTCACTGTGAGCTGTTTTAAGCTGTCCTTCCAAATAAATGTTGCCTTGCTATAATGCCCAGCCTCTGTCCTTGGACTGGGAAAGTTGCCAGAGTGTGGCCAAAGCTCTAGGTGGACATTTCTAAAGATGATGAGGGGAGAGGGACAGAACAGTGTGTGCTTTTCTGAGTTCAGTGCTTGGTAAGGAATGAGGAAAAGGCATACCCCATGCACAGGAGGGATTCATATTTTCCATTTTCCCACTCCCAGGGCATAGAAACACAACCAGCACTTGGATCCTGGAAGTAACATGACAAGGAGAGGACATACTTGCAGGCTTGCTGGATGATGGACGTTGGTCAGCTGAAGACAGCCCTGGCTCTGAGATCGTAATCACTGCGAAGGTGAAAGATAACCCACATTTGAGTAAGGCCTTGTCTTGGGATCAGGTTTACATTTGATGTATGACAAAAAAAAGTCAGAGCATGAGACATTCTACGGATACTGCATGCTGTCAAGATGCTGAGGTTTGAGTTTGGGTCAGACCTAACATGAGAGCAAAAATGGACTTCTGGGCTTTAAAGCAGATGAGATAAATGGCCTCCATTTCAATTTGATGGTAGATTAAAAGATGCAGCTGAAGTGTACCAGCAGTGTTTTGCTTATTGCCTCTTCCTGGATGTCTAAGTAAAGGAGAAAAGAAGGTGGCAGTTTTCTTTAGAATACAGAGGAATCTGATAGAAATCTTAATGCTTCTTCCAGCTAGAGGGCTGAATTATTGAGTCAGCTGGCTCACTTGGAAACAGCTCAAGCAAGAAAATCTATCTCCATCTGCATAAAGTAATTTGCCAAGGGTAGGTCTTTTTTTTCCAGGAAGGTATGGTGATGGGGCAGCATGGTAACCTCATCTGCTGAAGGCAGATATTCTCTCCTGGCTCTGTGAATATTCGAGTTTAGCACATGCTTTCCCATCTTTTCAATTAGTGAGACTACTAAATAAATGGGCATAGGAGCAGGTGACCCTGATGCTGCTGACTCTCAACTGACCATGGACACAGTGGTTTTCAGAGCTACTTTTAAGCTCATTAAAATCTCTCTTCTGTTTGCCCCTAGGTGAGGAACTATCTTAGGGGACCACAGCTGCATGCTAACTGAGCTAATTTTTCACTTTAAAATGTTTCTACAGAAAATATATGTCTTAAATTAGATGGTCAGTGCAAATCCACAATAAATGCTGGAGTGAACACCTAGTGCAAACCCTGTGGGAACATCTCCAGCTCATGGGCTCTCGGCTTGCTGGTGACATCATTCTTACTTCTGTTTCAAGGAATGCTTTCAGACCCGTATTTCTATGTTAGAAAAGTGATCTGCTTTTCTAATGTCATGCTGCTCCTTTTTCAGAATCCTTGTCAGTACGAATAATATTTTCCTTCTCTACCATTTCTCCCCCTGCACCTGTTTGGTGAGTTATTTGTGGTACCATCTGCTTCACCTGAAGGAGGAATGAGAGGAACAGAGAGAGATTCAGTGCTGTTATTGATCCTCAACTTTTCTGAACAAAAGCAGGGTCTGTTAGGATGTTGTGAGCTATGGGGATTTTCAGAACTGCTGTGCCGGCTGGGAGCCCAGCTGGTGACACTAAGCAATGCTTCTTCTTTGCCATGTTGCCATTAAAGTGAATCCATTTGCTGGATATACTCACTAGGTATATATGTCTGTGTAATAAATAGTATCAAAAGTTCTGACAGAGCTTGCAGGTGAAGGAGGACATGGGAGGTGGGTGGGATTTCAGCTTTGCTTTGTGTATATCGTTTCCCTGTGTTAAGAACTGAACTGAATACATGGAGAAAAGACAAACCATGTGTTCAGGAAGAAAAAATAATGATGCTTTGCTGACAGTATTTTTAGGTCATAAGGTGTTTAAACAAAAAATACATTCTTCAGGGAAAACCAAGTATTTGTGTACACTGCTGCTGCCAGCTTTTGCCTCTGTGATGACATGTGTATTTTTAAGAATGAAGGATTTATTTTTTACCCACAGTAACTTAATGTTCCGAGTGAGTTTATAATAGCACTCTTTAACTGGTAGCATTTAGTTTGAGTGAAATATCAGCCCTAACGTCTGTACTTCTCTTTGCTCCAGACACTTGTATCATTCTTGGACCTACTTAGCTTTACTTATTTGTTTCACAGGGCATGTTTCATTTTGTAGCAATGTCCCATTGAACAAGCATTAAGGATTTGAAGCTGCATTAGTGTAGTTGAGATATTCTGGGTGGCCTAGAAGAAATCTGTGGAATAGCAAGTGGAAAGCTAGGTATGTCCCATTGCTTTGTCTAGACACCATTGAAATGGAGTAAAACTTGTCTGCTACTTAAGTGGCATGTAGGCCTTCTGTGTAAGAAAAATAAATGTGCTTATTTATGATAGCACCAATACTGTAGTACTTTGACCCAAGTATAACAACCAGAGCAAAGAAGTGGCATGTTATTAACTTTTCTATTATCTCCAAGAAAGTAAGATAAAAGGTGAAAAACAGGGAGCTTAAGTGACTGCATCTTATTTCCCTGTATTTCTGTAGTGGACAGTTTCCCCTTTAATAGTGGGAGCTGGGAAGCTAAGTTTCTTGGAATGAAACTAGCTGAGCTTTTGCCTTTGTATGGATATTGTGTTAAAGATGAGACTGGCTAGGTAGAGCATATCCCTGAGGGTGTTTGCAGCAGCTCTCAGTAGCATGAACAGTAAACTAGATAATTGGTGTGTTGGTTCTCATCCAGTAATAATTTATTTCCTGGGAGCAACTTCAAAGCTTAATCCTAGAATTAAATCCGCTATTCCTCCTTGGGATTTTAATTTAGTTTTGAATGCTCTGATAGATCCTCTGCTAGAACACTGAAGACGGCTTTCAGACATAAGGGCAATTTTTCTGGCTGCTGTATGCCCTGTATGGAGAATAGGTGAATGCAGGCACTTTCCTGAAGAATCTCTCTTTTTTGGCTTTTCATACGATAAGCTGGCAAAAGCTACACCTTATCTCTTACTGAAAGCAGTTTTCCACTTTCCTTTAAACCATGAAGGCAATCTGCCTAATCCATTTTGCAGCTTCTCCAGTGAAGAGAAGAAAAAGTGTCATCACTTGAATCTGGAGAGAACCAATAAGATTTTCATCAAGCAGAAAGTTGATTTTAGAAAAAACCACCAGATAATCTGTTCGTCTTGTTAGAGTTGGAATAGGATGGAGATGACTGCCGGGAGGGCTATGGTTTCCCATTCATTAAAGTGTGTCAGGAAACTCTATCTTGTTAAGACCTGTGAGATGGGACAAAATCTCCAGCCACTGGAATGATCTTTGCACCCTAGAGATGGGGGGAAAAGGCATCCTCCTCAGACTGGTGCAAGGCCGTGCTTCAACCTTTCCTTTCTACTTTGAAATGGCATGGTAAAAGGCATGGCGTATATGGCTGATGTTTGTACCATGCTTTGATGATACACAGTACAGCATCTGGTGATAATTACTATTCATTATTAGATGCAGTACCTTTTGACAAATAGGTTCTTCAGTTTGGGTGTGATACAGGTAGAAGAGCAGTGACAGTGTCAGTTTGAAATCTTGTCTGTGCTTTTGCAGTTCAAAATTAACCCATTTCCATTTGAAAGAACAAACTCCACAGTGTCTTAGTTTAATGTGCATGTATTTCATATATAAATGACCATCCAGGAAAACCAATTTCAGTAAGCCTGACATTCCATACTCAAAAGAATAAAAACAAGTCTATAAAGATACAGTGAAAGCTATCTCTCCTTTAATCTACTTCACACTCTTCTTGATTCTTCATGACAAAAATGCAGTCTGTTAGTTGTTAGGACAGACTGACCATGGCAGAGACAGTAGGAGATACTGCCATTATTGCAGTGTAAAATTATGAGAGCTCAGCTAAGTGTCCTGGTATGACAGCTGAGAGAGTGTGTGTAACATTTCACAGCAACTGCAACAGTGTGCACAGTTCTCCTCTGCTGGGTTGCTGGCAGGATGAGCGTCCTCCAAGCAGCAAATGAAATGATTGGTCTCCTCGTGCCCAGGTGTCTTCACAAGAGACTGATCAGAACATCACCCCACCCAGTGGCTTCTGGCTCAGTCCTGCTCTAGCATCTCTTCATCCTGAGCCATGTACAAAAAGAAAGAAAAAAAGATTTTATGCCAAAATTTATCTGAGCCCTTCAGGCAGGTGGTTGTGCCACTGTGAGGTTTGTATACTTATTTGTCCATTTTCTTTCCCTTTCATTAACTGATAAAATTTTTTCATGCTGTTCTTTATGCATCATGACATGGCATCCTTGTTTGTGGAATGTGTGGCCAATGTTATAGACATCTTCCAAAACTGACATAGGTCTCCTACCCGAACACCAGGACCTCCCACAGTGTCTCAGACAGTGGGAAAACCTGGAACATGGGCATAGAACTATTTGGCCACCTTATAATCAGATTGACTGAGTGGAGCAGGGCACAGAGCATTGCATAAAAGCAGCTGGACGCTTGGTGACCATACTCTGCAGTCCATGTGCAAACACTCAAAGGAATACTATAATGAAAAACCTTTTTATGGTGCGAATTAGCCAGAACAATTGATCCGTTTAATTGATTATAAGAAATTGCTTTTTGTAGACATGGCTTTTCTTATACTAATGCAACTGTGTGTGTGTTTTAGCAGAGGACCTACTGATTGCCAATCTTTTCCCTTAGCTGTAGACCCTGTTTATCTAGAGACATACTGCACTGGAACTGGGTTCTGATTTTATGAAGTCAGCAGAGCATTTACTACTGGTTAGAGATAATGTAGGGCCTTTGGTTCCTGTCAGTGCTGGCAGATGCTGTTCTTTGGTGGCAGAACAGCTCTGCTGCTCCACATCCTCCATAACACTGTCACTGCCACATCCAGTTCTGGTTGCTTTTGACATAAGAACTTTCATTCACATCCTTTTACCTTAGGCAGGACAAGAATAATATAGCCCTTAATTTATAGTAAACATGGACCCATTTAAAATAAATCCCTCAATTTGTGTTACAAATAACATTTAAGTGCTTTTGAATTGAAGAGATATTTGAAAAAAACATTTCCTATCAGTGATACTATTTGTTTCATTTTATGCAGTTCATTCATCTTAGTTGATTGGAGAAAAAAACCAAACTACCCCAGTTAGTGAGAGTAAACCCTGTCATGGTCCTATGCCACTGGAGATTTTGCTGCATTTTTATTTGGTGCCTACTTCCACACACATTATTTACAGTAAGTACTACATCTTAATATAAAAGTAATTTTAGAGTTAGATGCTGTGCAGAATCTATCAAGAAAATAATTCTGAAGTGATTGGCATTTTTGTGTGCCCAGTTTCAAACTTATAACTGAGCCTGATTTCTTTTGTCAGGGGGAATGCACCAATTTTCTCAGCAAAAACTATCCAGTTGGACACTCAGACCCTTAATCACTATAGAGAACTTGCTCCATATGATTTATTTAAGACAGAATTAGAAATATACATATATATGTTCATGTAAGATGTACATAAACATCTATAAAGTAGAAAGGCAACTAGCCTTATCCTTGAAAACAACTCAGGCTTTCATGTACCATGTGGAGTTGTGTAGTTTTACAAAGAAAACCTGTGGTTGGTGAATTCCTTCATCTTAAGGTCATAGAGAATTATAATCTTAAATATTGCAGACTTGCTTAAAATGATTGCAGCTGCTCTCTTCTGGTTGATAGGCCTCTTTTCAGACGTTGTTACTAAGATACTTTTTAACCTTCCATTTTGTGTTTCTAAGTAATATGCTGGTTGAAAATCATTCTGTCTCTTTTTTGTCAAGCTCCTTCTCTGCTTGTTTCATCCAGAAGAATGCAGGAGGACCTGCACAGTTGTGGTTTATCCCTTCTTGCCATACAGAAAGGAAAAGACATCCCTTGGCCAAATCTTATCTGCTATTCTTGTATCACTATTATCAGTGAAAGGAATGGGAAAGTCAAATGACTAATCTCTTCAGCTATTAGCAACTTCTGTATGTAAGTATCACTCTACAGTTCTTTTCTCCAACTGTTCTGAGATAATTTCAGATTACTTCAGGCTTCGGCTAATATGTCTTCCATTTTTACTGAAATTAGAATGAAAAATATCATAGTAATTTTTTTAAGCATGCCTAAAAAGGTTAGGAAAATCTTTCTAACAGAGCAGCCTTTGCCAGAACCCTCAGGAAGATCCTGGCTGTCAAAATTAAAATACTGGTGTCTGCTTTTGTCAAAGACTTCAAGCATGGATTGATATGGCTTGTGGTCACTGCAGCTACATGAAAAATACCATTGTACACACACTGTACATGGAAACAAATTCATTTAAACTACAGATAGCGTATTGATACATATGAACACAGTGCTACAGCCACATTGCTGTCCACAACCTTCCCTACCAACCAACAAACCCTATTTGGACCACTTGGATTGATCCTGAGGTACAAACTGAGAAACAACCTGTGTGTTAGGAGAGAGTTCAGAGCTGCTGCGGTGCTTTCAGGAGACTTTTCTCCCTCAAGAACTTTGGCCATACCCATGTTTTGCCCTGCAAATACATACCTGCAACAAAGGTCCAGCACTGAGTGCTTGTCTGCTTGCTGGAACATAATATTCTTTGGCATGTGGGATCCAGCCCTCCTTGCCTGTCTTTTGAGCAGTCCTTTCCTCACTGCTCCTGGACACAGAGAATGCCAGGTACATACAAGCTACTGTGTTTTCCTTGGAGAGTCCTTTCAGTGAGAGGGATGTAAAGGTTGGACAATGCAGCCTGCATCAGCTGTGAAGCAGAGCATGTGGTATTGGACCTAGCGTCTGATTTCCTGCAGGACAAGTGTACCTGGCAGGGAAGCATGGGGAGGGCTTTCCTCAGTGCTCTTGTCTCTAGGGGCTCACCAAGGACCATCAGAAACCATCCAAATCTCCTACCAAAACCCAGACATTGGCAGGGTGGGTGTTTGGAATTCTAGAGTGACTACATGTCCTGAAGGCTGAACTTGACACTTCCACTTGGAGGGGGTCTGCTTTGTTACCCTCTCTGGCTTTTCCTGGTTGGGGTAAACTTACCTCAGGACCATTGTGTGGTGTTGAGGAGGGTAGGTGGGCATGCTCTGCTCAGCTGCCCAGTGTTAAGTCTAGGCACAGGAGGGCACAGAGTCGGATCTGTGACCAGAGAGTGGATTGTCCAGCTGGGGTGAGGCTGAGAGCACCATAGGCAGCAAGGGTGCAGGCATCCAAGGGCAGGGCAGGACGAGGATGCAGCTGCTTGTTGCTTTCTGTTCAAGATGATTTCACGTTGCTTAGCTTCCAAGGGGCTCTGAGAATAGCAATTAAAGCACCGAGCTTAATTGTGGAGTATCCAATTTGGATATTAGTGTTATCTCTGCTCTCGCTGCTTTCTTTTCGTTCAGATCCAATTCTGCTGCCTGCCTGCTGGCTGGGCGCCTGTTCCTTTCTTCTCATTATTACTATTTCATGGTTATTTGTGAATATATGTTTTTAAGCATTCCTTCTCTCAGTCGCGTCCAACACGCGGATCCGCGGTCCGAGGGGGCGCTGGACCCAGGTAGACCCCGGTGCTCTGCGGGGGGCTGAGGCGGCGGCTCCGCCCTAGCCCCGGCCAGGCAGGAGGTACAGGTGCCGCCCGCGGCTCGGCGACCCGGGCACGGGCTCGCCCTTCACCCCTGTCGGACGTCGGATGCCGAGACCTGCCCGCCTCGGCAACGGGGAGGAGTTGATCGCCCCTTCTGTCTCTCCTCCTCCTCCTATTCTTCTTCTCCCCCTTTTTCCCCCCACTGCTCACTCGCACAGCTCTCCCCTCTCTCCCCCGAGCCTTGATTTTTCCCTCCCTCCTCACCATTTTACGCGGGTATATTTAATTATTATTAATCATTAAGCTGCTTTATTAGTTCACGTTCCCATGCTTTCTCTACCTTCGGGAAGCATTCTCGGATCTTTTATATTGCAGAGGATTTCTTTTTGAAAATGTATTTTTAGGGTGATGCTCTGAGCACTTCCCCCTCTCCGCCCCGCATCTCCCACCCGGGCAGTACCAGGGAAGAGACTGAAGAAGTTGAGCATGTGTGAGGCGGATCAGCCTTGCAGGCAGAGAGGGGGGCAGTAGCTACTCAGAGCAGCCCGAGTGCTTGAAGCAGGATTTGCTGGTATGTATGTGGGTCTGGATTTTATGACAGCTCTAAGTGTGAATCTTTTTCCGTGCGAGATGGGAGGGGAAAGGAAAAAATATCTATGGCTTCATTAAATAAATGCCTGCATAGATGTAAGCCCTGTCCGGCTGTGCACCACCGGTGGTGGTGGGAACACTGCCAGGCAGCCAGCCACCCCTAGGGAAAAAAAGAGCCCAAGCAAAGCACAAAGAACCGAGGGATGGGTTGCCGGGGGCGAAGAGAGAGTGGAGAGGGGGGGCCCCGTAATGCAAACCGGCCCCATCGCAGGTGAAGCAGCCCCCCCTCGCCCCCCCAGCTCCCGTGGCGGTGCGTGTGCGTGTGTGTGCGCGGAGCCTGCCCGCGGAGCCGAGCGCGGCGGGCAGCGGTGCCGGCAGCACTGCAGAGGGGTGGGCACGGCCCTC
>JAOXXN010000265.1:48429443-48444916 GCA_026770055.1 Myrmophylax atrothorax | reverse complement strand
AAAAAGCAGAGAAAATAATAGCTAGCAGCCTAGTAGGCAGAAAACTAACTGGGTTTCGGGTGATGCATCCCTAGTCGGCATACTTTGAAGTGGGGACTTGTCCCCTAGGCTGTCCTAGCCAAGATGAGGGCTCAGGCTACTGGGTCCTCTGCAGTAATGCTTTCTCAGTTGGAACTGTTCTACTTTATATAAATGCCTATTCATTGTGCTTGAGAGGGAGTGCTCTAACGACTGGGCTGTGGAGGTAGTTTGTTTCTTTGGCCTGATATAAAGTAATTACTTATAAAATGGGAAATGACTTCAGCGTGAAAGAAACGGAGGCACAGGCTCTGTAGCCCAGAGGCAGTGGAGTCCTCGGAGACATGGGAGACATGGGAGCTAATTCTCTCTCCAACTTAGCCAGCGCAGGTTTATTCTTGTTCTTCTTTAGATGCATTTGTTTTTTCCCAGTGACAACAAAACGTTTCATTTAGCATTGAGCTCCAGTGCTGACTCCAAGTGGGGAAAAAAGTGACAGGAGAAGGTGAATTCCCAGGGAACAAAGGCCTAATTCTCAAGCAAATGCTCTTAAATGACGGATGAGAACTACAGACTCTGTGACAGGAATCCAGAGTTACTGCTTCAATGAAATTTTTTTATCATTTCCTGTAATGTGCAGGTAGCTATTTAAAATTGTCTCTGGATCTTTAAAATCACATGGGACTTTCATTCCTGCAGTTCATATCCCTTAGTATATCCCCTCTTATTGTTCATTATACATTTGCTTTTATAAGCTTGGTGAAATGTTAGACTTTTATATGGAAAGGGGAATTTTTCCAGAAATGAACACTAGCTGCGGGAGACTTGTTTTCCAGAGAATCTTCAGGGAGTCAGTGGAGAAAGATAGGGTCCTTCAAAGGGCAGTGTGAAGCAGGAGCCCCATGGATATGCTCCAGCTCCAGCTTGCCCTCTAGGCCTACACAACTGAGTTTCATAAGAGCTTTTAAATCTCTCTTTTGTTCTATGTGTATGCATTTTAGGGATGTACAGGGCTGGGGGCTGGAAAGGCAAGAGGTGTGTTAAATTATTGCTCTTTCATCACCCGGTTTTGAAAATAGTCATGTTCCATGAGGAATCCAAAATCTCATAATACCTGGTCCTCTGTTTTTTATTTTTCCACTCTAAGAAAACTGGCACATGATAGTCCATCTCTTTTTTAACATGAAGGCCTGGAGATTCCTCAGCCTGGGTTTGATGTAAATGGTTCCCAAATGTGATTTGAATTTGCAAGAAACAGCAATGTCCATATAACTGAGCCCAGTCACAATCTATGGACTTAGACCTTAATTTCTGACCAGAGAGTGGCAACTTGGCCAGTTGACGTGACCAGGTATAGAGCTGGTCTTTGACATGCCACAGAGAAACTGTTTCTCAGGATGCTACAGGAAGGCTAAGGAGAGATGACTAGAGCTTGCTGCTTCTATCACCACTGTCCCAGGAAGGAGCTGGTTTAAGAATGACGTTTTGTTATACGTCTTTGTACATCTTTGCCTGTGTGCATTTAGAAGCATGGCCCATCTCCACCAAGGCAGATCTTTCCTGAGAAAATATTGCTTGCATGATAAAGCATAAAAATCAAACAAAACAGAAAATTAGAGAGAAGATTTGCCCTGGCAATCTGTGTCTTTTTAAGTGCACAGGGTAATACAGAAATCCATGTATGTTCTCTAACATGACAGTCTTCTGTGATGCTGTAGTTTGGCAGGTGTGGCAGGACAAATTGCAGTGTGTACCCATATAAGGGTGCAGCTGCAGCCCAGAGAGACTGGATCCACTGTCCTTTTGAGATGGGGAATTTTGGCAGCCTTTAGATGTCTGCTCCGTGGTATGAAACACAAGGGCTTGCAATATTTATTTACATCAGGTTAGTTTTGAAGTATTATTGTTTATAAACTTGTTCACTTCTGTCATCAGAAGAACATCATGAAGAGCTATTGAGGTACTGTCTATGTTGCTGTTTCCATGCCTGCAATGAATGCTGCATAAATCCTTGATGTTAATACAATGGGTGCTATTTTTTGTCTTTGTGTTTGATGATTTCCTTGTGTTTTGAACATGAAATGACATATTATAAGGATACCAAAAGAGTCTTAAACACTTCTTTTTCCATATAAGTTTTCTGGGGTTTTCTTGATCACGTAATGTGTTGCTTTTCCTGCAGTATAAAACAGCAATAAGTACAGAATCTGGTTGGCATTCAGTTTTAGGATCAGATTAAGTTGTGTTGAGTTTCTTCTCCCAAACCCTCATGGACTGTGCCCAGGGGAGAAAAATTAATACTCTTTGGTGAAAACTGCTTTAAATTACTGTATGACATAGCTGAAATTTCTCTTTCAACTAAATTTGAGACTTTTAAAGCAACTTAATTGTGTTTCCTCATAATCTGAACTACTTTGAAACAGTAATATAAAATGATGATTTGAGAGTTGCAGGGCAAAATTTGATGGAAAATCATAGAGCTTCATCTCAGTGTCAGATATCCTGAGGGAGAGAAAAAAGAAAGTGTTCAAGACTTAAATTCCCTTTACAATCCTGATTTCCTTGTAGGGTGACTAAATGTTAGTGGCAGAAAGACAGTGTTTGGTCCAATGCTCTTGCTGGATAGGACAAATCTTTAGGTGAAGCCTGGGGCTTTAAAGAGTTTGTATGCAAAAAGATACAATTTGAACCTTGGCTTTATTGAAGTGCCAGATTTATTACACCGGCTAAAGAAATAAAGAACTTGGATAAGAGCATCTAGACATAGTATGTTCAATGAAAGATCAGCATAGCAATGTAAAGAGAAGGCAAATTTCACTTGGAAGCAGGAAGTTCAGCTGTGTCTCTAACTAGAAATGAGACATTCATACTGGTAAACCGAAGAACATACTGGGGAATAGCCCTAAAACCTTGAGCAGCATTTGCAGTGCACTGAATGGATGAAGTTCCTCAGGGCAAGAAAGGTCATGGAGAAGGTGTAATTGACAGTTACCTGTTTGCATGCTAGACCAGGATGGTAAGAGCCACACTAAGATTTTTCTTGGCTGTAGTCGGCTCCCAGTTTTCTGAAGCAAAGCTGACCTTCTCATCCTGGTTGAGCTGGTCTAGTATATGCTGATCAGCATTTGGCAGAAAGTGACCATCCTTGGTCTGTGCCAGGAGATAAGTGGGTTGGATGGACTTCCTCTCCTCTAGATCTATGCATAGGTCTGGTCTTTCTTTTCAGGCTAGAAGCAGCCTGAGATCTTGTAGACTAGTCTCCTGAAGGAGGACCTATGGGCTTCAAGTAAGTGCAGAGTGTGGGAGAGGTGTATGTATGCACCTGTACCATCTCATGTTTTCTAAACATAGGAAGGATGGACACAGTTTTGTATTTTTATGCAAGCCATTTTGTTTTTTCTCTCTGCTCAAACTGATGCTATTATGAAGATCTTTGTGGTGGTGCTAATGACTGTCATGACTCCAGCCAATTCACATGATTTTCAAGTGACTTGAGTTGTGCTAAGCCTCTTCCATCACTTTTGAGTCTGAAAAGTTAATCAGAAAACCTTACCTTGGTGCTGGTGAGGAGGAGGTGGGCTGACGTTGGTTATGAGAATAGGTTGTGGCAGGAGGACAGATTTATACACCTTGGTGGACTTTCACTGGCAGTAAATTGCATTCCAATCCTGCTAAAGCCTGGACCGTGAAGGACTGAGAGAGCTGACATAAATTTACCAGCACCAGCAGTACCTGTTCATGGGAGAGGATGGGAGGATGTGGCCACTGCTTTATTTTGGACTGTTTTCTGACAAGAGGAAAACTAATGCTACAACCCACTCAGTGTGGTAAATGTGCCCCCTTCTTGGTCTCAGAGCAGAGGGGAAGCAGGCACAGTCAGAGGCATAGTGGCAAAAGACCCCCCACACCACTTGATATGTGAGCCACATCTGTTGTGTGGCTAACAGAAGCTGGACTGGGCTGAGCACCATCTCTCCTACAGTGTTCAGCAGCCATGGAGTCAATGAATCAATGCTGCACAGGGCTAGCTCTCCATCCACCCCCAACTCTGTGGTACTCCACCTTCCCCTTTCTCCTCCATCTTTTCTTCCTTCTGCAGTCTGGACAAGCGTAGCTGGACTTCATTCTGCAGCCCCAGCTTGCAGTCAGGGTAACCCTGTGGGTGATGAATGTGGCTGGGAGGCAAAGCCACCATGTCTCATTTGCCCTCAAAGCAGTTTGAGAGTTGTTGGAGGCTCTAGTGCCTGGGAGCTGGAGGAGCAGGGAAAGAGTTTTGAAGGACATTTCAAAGGGACAAGATTTGGAGGACTGGAAAGGGTTTTTACCTTTTGCATCCTAAAAAAATCTTTGCACCCAAGTCCTGCTTCTGTGACTACCTGATGCTCAGGTAGCATCCGACATGCTTTGCACAAATGTCATATCTCACAGAAAGGCTTTGAAGTAGCCTCCCACTTTCCTCCTCTTTGGGATGAAGGAGAAGGGGAATGTTTGACACCACCATTCAGAGAAAGCCTATGTTCAGACTGTATTAGGAAGGTGCCATGCCCACTTTGAGGGTGTGCACAGAGAAAGGTAGTGTACAGAAATGTACTCCAGCAGCAGTGCATTTGGGTCATGCTAAATCAGCACCTGTTCAGTGCTCCCAATTGTTGTCACAGGGCCTTGTGTGGGTCTCCAGGGCCCACTGCTTTTTCCGAGAGTAGCAAAGCTGTCATGCAGTGGCATAATGTTGGTGGCCACCAAAGCCAAACTGCAGCCTTTGAAAACCTTTCAGCAACTTTTGGTGAGGTACTGATGATGGGGACAGGTGTGTGAAGAATCCATGTTGTTTTGTACATTTAGGGATGTGCCTTGACTTTACTCTGGTCACAAACCCTGTCATCATTTCCTTTGTGAGAGTATTTCCATTGGAAATCAAAGAGATTTGAGATACATAGCTAGCTAAGCAGTCATACCTCAGAATAGGATTTGGGGATTAGCAGAGTGGATAGTAAATTGAATAGTAGGAGTTAAAATCAGACTATGCTTGGAGAGAAAGCAGAGATGAGAGGTACACCCCTGGAAAGCAGTAATACCTGAAATGGCACTGAGGTTACACTGGTTAGCAAAGGAGATATGGGCTCACAATACCGTGCGGCAGCAAAGAGGCTGATGTGATTTCTGGATTGCATAAACAGAACTGTTATGTCTCGAAGCAAGGAAATGTCTTCTCTGTGTTTGTAGTCATGTTTTCTTCATGTGCCTGATCTGAGTGTACCTAGGCTAATTTCTGGAGAACTTAGTGCCCCAAAAATGGCAACAAATTAGAACAAATTCAGTGGAGCAACAAAAATGATTAAGATGCTGGAGGGATTGATCTAAGAGGGAAGATTAAAGTAAGTAATTACATTTAGCTTGGCAAAATGACAATTAAAAGAGATGTGATGACTGCTTTAAAGTGTGTGCTTAAGAATGTAAACACAGAGGAGAGAGAACTAGAACGAGGGATTGTTTAGTGCCTTAGGAGTGGCTGTTGGTTAGATGCCTGGTCTGCACTGCTAGGGGAGTTGTGTAGGAGCCTAACCAGAAACAGAGATGTAGCTGTAGCCAAACAATAGCAGTAAACCAAATAAAAGAAAGAGCTGAACAGAAGCACAGTTCCTGCTGTGAAATGTGGCAGAGGCTAAAGTAGTGTTTCCAGGGAAGTGATAGACTCCGGGAGCTTTGCTACAAGGAATGTTCAAAATTCTCCAGGAGAGAAGGGAATGGATGTTTTGTTCCCACAGTAGTCCCGCTTCTCTGGTTTGCAGGACCTGTAGATCATTTCTCCTTTGCCGTTTTGTCTGTGAATGTGTAGTGTTGCATCCATGTCAGGGTGTAGTGTCTTTAAAAAGATAATTTGCAGGCTGGAGCAGGAGCAAACAAGGGGATGGAGTAAGATGACAGTAGACACTAACTCATGTAAGAAATGCTGAGAGAGCCAGACATCTTCAGTCTAGAGGAAAGGTAACTGTGGGTGGAAACAAAACTGCAAATCTCTAAAGGACTGTTATAAAGAGAGAACAGGGGCCAATTATTCCCTTTAGTCGCTAAGGGCAGATCTGGAAGAAAGTGGACTCTTAGTCGAAACTGAGAAAAGCAGGGCCCATGTGAAGAAGCCTACATGTTGGATGACAGGGTAACCAGTAAGGGATAGGGGAATTGTCATGAGTGTAGATACCCAGGAATGTCATTAGACACTTGCTTATCAAGGGATGACACAGGCATTGGTAAACTGATCTTGTTTCAGTAAGTTTTCATATGATTTCATAGTCTTTAAAAGCTGCTGTTCAAACAATAGAGCTGTGATACTTTTTCTTGCAGGTTTTTAATTCATATTATGTGTATTAACATGTTTGTTAAAGTTTCTGTTTAATTATATTTTTTTGGTTATGTATCTGTTTTGAATGCTGTATTTTTCATATGAAGTCCATTTTCAGATTCTAGGAGGATATTTCATATCTGGAAGTGTTACCTTCTCGATTCACTTTTAAGACTGAGCACATTTCCAAGTGAAAGGAAGAGGTGAGGATAAGAAACAGAGCCATTAGCTGGTTCAGTATCTCAGCTGGTGGTTTGAGTCTCTCTCTGGGTGAATGGCTCTGTCGACTATGATGTGAAGAGCATTCTAAATGTATTCTTTTGTGAGACCTGTTTGGAGGGCCGTTTGTAAAATAAATGCTTTAGTGTAGTTCCCTGTAGGATGGTGACTGTGTCCTGGTGTCACAGCTAGTTCCTGGGTACTTTTAAGAGGACTTTCAGAGTGACAGGAGTCCAGCATCAGAGAAACAGGTTCTTGCTGTAAACTTGTACATTATTACCTTTTAAGGCAAAGGCTGAAGCACTGCATGCAAATGAGTCTGTGCTGTCCTGGGCTACAGGGAAGACTCAACTTGTGGTAGAGATAGGATGCAGGTCATCAGGGTCCCCATCTGACTTTTCCATGAATTGACTTTTATTCAGTTAATTAAGAGCTGTGGTCAATAAAGTCTTTTCCCTTCCCTACCCCAGCAGTTCAGTGGTCTGCCAAGCCCACCTTCTCTGCTGGTTGAGGACAGCCTGTCAGGTTGTTGGCTGGAGTAGCTGAAATGCAGGCATAGGTCCAGTCTACCTTGCCAGCTGCATGCAGTACCTGCTCATGAGCACGGCAAACTAAGGTTGGACAAGGCTTAAACAGTAGCAGGATTTGTCAGAGTCCATGAGCAAATCACTCAGCATACTTGTGCTTCTGTGAGCTGGGATGATGGATGTGCACACAGCATACAGCTGTACTCAGAAATCATGCTTTTGTCCTTATGAGGTGCCCTGAGACTTTTCAGCTGATGATGCCATACTTACTCTTTACTTGGGCTTGACTTTCAGAGCTCTACCCTTGGCATTCTTCAGTGGTTTGGCACTTACTGAAAGAAGTAAAGAAAAAGCACCATACAGAGCAGAAAAGCACTTTACAGAGCACATTCTGATGAAGTCAGCTTCTTGAACAGCTGCGACAGGGACAGCGAAACAGCCAGAAATACAGAAAGGGTATTATGATGAGAGATATGTGCTAGTGAATCTGTCACGAAGTCTGCAAGATCTGTGCCTAGAGAAGATCTCTGTGCTCAGTGCTGTCTTACCTGTGAAGCTCTCGTCTTAGACTTCTAAGGTTCTGCAGCCTTTGTTAGATTTGCAGATGTTTTGTGTGATGCGAGGTTTTGAATACAGTAAAATCCCATGTCCTCTCTGAAAAATGTATGGAACGTTGATTTTCCCTAGATTTATGTAATGGTTTTCCACTTCTTATGTATTTATTTATTTTTAACTGTTCTTTTTTTGGAAAGCAGCTGCTGTGCTCCTGCAGTTTGTAGCTTGTCAGTGTCAGTGCGCTGAGTCAACCACATGCCCTGGACCTGTAGAATTCTTAGGAAGAACTGTATACTCCTGTTGCTGGAGTATTGGATGATGATGAAGGAACTTGGTCTGGAACTCGCTATAGCAGAGCAGAATATTTCTCCCTTTAAGCTATCTTTTGAAAAACTAGAGTGTTACATTATATTTAAATAAAGAAGCAACCTTCTGAACAGCTTCATTATAGAAATGAGTTAGTTTGAACAATACAAAATGATTGAGAAGAAAGTCTGGTTTTTTTTCCCCAGAGTACTTTTGAGTGGCCAGATTTGCCTGAGTCAAAATGGAGTTGTACTTTGGAGGTACAAAAGCTTTGTCCAAACACAATCCTTCTCCTTTGCAAAGCTCCAGGAAGCCATGGTTTGTGAATGTAGTGTCAGTTCTGGTGTTGGCTCAGGGACACCAGAGCTAACGTGGACAGCAGCTGATTTGAAGGTTGCGTGGGTAGAGTCAGCAAAGTGGGAGTCTGCAGTGGGTGTGCAAACATACACATGTGCAAGCCCCTGTTAGCAGCTGGCTGCCCTGTTGTCCCCTCACGATGCAGAAGTACCAGCTAATCAAGTTTCCTACCCAAAAGGGCTGCATTCCTGCCCGCACCCCACCTGCCCTGATGCTGTCTTGTTAGGAGCCACGTATGTGGGACTCCCTGACTTGCTTCATGCTCCACAGACGGTAGAAGTTGATTGCTGGAGTCAGCCCTTGGTCTGCTCACAGATTGACTTCAGGGACTACACGGAGGCAAGTGTGGGCCAGTAGAACTGCAGCCTTAAAGTACCACGGTTCTGCATGACTTTATAGTGCATGAGAGGCATGAACTGCATTGTGTGAGATCTTTGCAGCAGCATATGTGTTCTAATTTCTGAAGAAGATGCTTAGCATATCCACCTTCCACTTTCATCTAGCTTACAGTGGGAGCTGAAGTACACAAGTAGCATCTTTCTTGTAGCTCATTTCTGCTCTTGTTAATATCCATTGACAGCTTTTTTCCCCCTGTGCAATGCTGCAGGTTGGAAAGACTGATGGCACCCAAGGTGAATCACTACATGTTGATGTATTTAATTTACCTGTTGCTCTGTAGAAGCCAGAGATCCAGACACTGAGGTTTTAACGGCTCCCTGCCAATCAGATTAAATATTTAGCAGCAATAGGTTCTGGGCATCACATTTCTGACAGTTTATTTCATGCATCATTTGCTGTAAACATTGGGAGATTTTTAGCTACTGCTTACAAAGTAACACCCTCTCTTCTTTCTCTCTTATTATTATCTTGTCTTCTCACCGTCCCTTTCACTTTTCTTTCCTTACTTTCTTTGTCCTGCCATTTCCTTTCCCTTAGGTTTTCCCCTCTGTCTCTTATCACTATTCAGGGGTATGTGGTTGTGTACATTGCACCTGGAATGGATATCAGCCTGTGATGGAGGAGTGGAGGCACTGACTGCATCTGAGAATGCCCACCTCCTTAGAAAAGCATGCACAACTACAGGAGAGTGCAAGCGATGGTCTTTTGGGGGAGTGGAAAGCACTTGGAGGACAAGAAAAGGGAAAGCATCTCTGCCATCCCTCTCCCCATGATGCAGCTCATGTATCTGCAAGAACTGTCTGCTTCTCTCTTATCACGTGTGCCAATTGCTCTGGGAGTGTGACTATGGGGCAGCCTTTATCCTTTTAGTCCCTTTCTGGCTGAAATTTTTGTATGAAAAGAGTGCATAGGCTCAGGCATCCAAGTGGAAGCACAGTCACGTCCATCCCAATGGGGTTCCCTTTTCCCACCAATTGTCAGCTTGCAGCTGACTTCTGTGTCAGCTGTGTTGACATCTGGCTGATGCTGGGATGAGGCCCATCAAAAGCAAAAATCTAATGAAGGTTGAAAAAAACTCTATCTCTAGGTGAGGTTTCAGCATGGGATGGCATTTTCTGTGATGGCAGCAGAGGGTTGTCTTCTGGAACACAGCAAACAGTATAGAAGTGTCAAGGACCTTCCTTCACTTTTTTCAGGTTTCATTTGTGCAAAGTACAGTTGTCTAGTGGTCATCTGACTTTTCAAACATGATGTCTAGAGAGATGGCCCTTTAGAGGGTCTCTGTGAGACAAGGATTTGAACTAGCACTAGCAGTTATTCTGGGCTGATAATGTGATTGAGGAGTGCAAAATCTCCTGGGCTAGTGAGCTCTGTAGACAGGATGGTGCACTGCATATTTTATGCCACAAAGTCTTCTCTAGAGCTTGTCTTTCTTTTACCCATTCTTTGCCATATTTGGTACTCTTCACTATAAGCTGTGGTCAGATGGTTTGACTCTTCATTGTCTTGCTCCCTTGACTCTTTAGTATGTGCATCTTCTCCTCTGCTCTTGCTCTAAATGTGTTGCCTGCCTGAACATGTCATTGCAGTCCCAGAGGAAGCCAGTGGTTCTTACTGCCTTCGTGTTTGCCCTGTGCGATTGCTGCTCCACATTCCTGTCATCTCACATCTGGTACTCAGCCCCAACTGCTCCAGCTGTCCTGCACTATCGGTCCAGGAGATGATGCTTAGAGCCAGGGCCAGGTTTTTCAAGCTGCTGTGACAAGTCTGAAGCCATCTGGTGAAACATCAGTGTCTTTATTTCTCATTTCTGTTGGCATGGGACATAACCCCTCTTCACACCAGTGGGTTTGAAGGCATGAGGGAGACAGGACTGATGCTAATAAAGGGACATTTGGGAAGATGCCTTGCTTTGAAAGCTGGAATGTGTATGAGATTATTTTTCCTTATGAGAGGAGTGGGGACCCTTAGGTAGAGGAAAGAGGAGAGTGGACCCATCAGCTAGAGTAGCTAGAGAAGATGACTCTTCATTTGTTCTGCTGCAATGGGCACCGAAAATCTGCAGGGCTGGGGTATGGCAGGCCAGGTGGTTTGAAGCAAGTACTGAGACATGTGGGAAACTGACTCAGCAGAAATAAGGAGCGTTAGACACGTGTAAATTCTCTAAACCAGAATAGCTAGTGATTGGCAAACTAGACTGCCTAATTTCTTGATTTATTTTTTCTCTTTTTTTTCCTTCCCTCCCCATTGTTCTGCCCCCCTGTAGTCCATTGCCTGCATCTGGCAGCTTATTTCTCTACAGATGTCATCTCGGCAGTAACTCAAACCTGAGAACCTCCCTTGGGGAGCTTATATACTGCCTGAGTGCTTTTTCTTCCTCTAATGCCTGGGTATCTGGTGTTTGAGGTGATGGTTTGTTGGGGCTTGTTTGTTTTTTTTGTTGTTGTGGGGTTTTTTTGTGTTTTGTTTTTTTTAATATATATGCTTTTATGCAACTTTTTATAAATGAATAAAAATTTAACAGTGTTAGGAAGCTGTAAGGCAGATGGGTCAGGAGAGGGCAGTCTCTTAGCTGCATGCCAGGCAGACTGGGTAAATGAATCACCTGGAGGGGGCTGCACAGCTTGCCCACCGACTCACCACAGCTCCAGGGCTGGATGCTCAGCTGTGGTCTGCAAAGTGCTCTGGTCTCTTTATTTGGAAAAGGAGTGATAGATAGGTATTGTGTTTTGTATTGCTGAAGTATCCCTGGCCTCTGGATGAAGTGGTGACAGGGCCATGCGAGGAGTATGGTCAGGGAAGTGGAGGATCCCTGAAGCTTTGCAGGCTCTGAAGATAAAGTACAAACAAGAGGAGGGGAATCCCATAGCAATACTTGGCAATGTAGTCAGGTGATAATGCATATGTGTCTTGTTAGTTCCAGCTATTCCCTTTCTCCCCTGAGACAAATATCACCAGGAGTGTGCCAAGAGGCTTCTCTCTGGATGTATGCTCTGTTTATAGATCATGAACCCCCTCCGGTGGCTGCCAGTGCCTCACAAAGGTGCTAACACCTGTGCAAAGTGGGTTAAAATGCTGCCACATCAGATCAGAGGGGCTTTACACCCCTCTGGCGCAGAGGTAGTGGAAATGAGTAGGGCAAAGGCCTCAGAGAATTTTAATATACTTTGGCATCTTCATATATCTGTAACAATCAACATGGCTCCATGCAGAAATGCCTTCTAGCTTGGAAACAAGGTCCTGTCAGAGTGTCATCCTGAACAGGACACCAAAGCAGGGGCTGTGTCAGAGAGGCTTTGCAGGAAGCAAGCATAGTGTCTAAGGGCTGGTTTAGTTTTTTTTTTTAGTTTTTTGTTTGGTTTTCTTTTGTTTGGTTGGTTGATTTTTTTCTTTTGCCCTTTTTTTTTTTTAACTAGTGATCCCATGGGGCTAAAGTTCAGCCCCATGGCCTGGACCTGGCCTGGAGAATAATCAAAGCTGATATGAGTAGAGGAAAGACGAAAACACCAAAGTGATCATAGCCCCAGGAAGTGCCAGGGGGATGAATGGTGTGCTCAAGGCACCTTGAAAGACAGTTCATATAGGCAACCGGGATTGCTTTATCTACGCTATTTTAAGGATGGGTAATATTTCCAGGCTATAATCTTTGGCTATTCAGAATGTCAATGTTGGTACTGTCATATACAAACAAGGGTGAGACCCAGCTGAAGACTGCAACCTGTTGCTAACTGACTGCTTTAATGTGGTGTTTATTTGGTGCTATAAGGTCAGGGTTGTACAAAAGCTCTTCAGAAGACAGGACTGGCACCTCAGTGCTATTGCAGCTGTTCAGGATGGGCAGGGCAAAGACAGCCTTGATGCTATATCCACCAAACTCCCACCTATTGGCTGAGTGATGTCTCTTCCTCCATACCAGAAACAACTCTTTAGAGGGAAAACAACTGCTTGTGCTGGGCACTGACCCCAGGTGTGGCAGCAAGGTTTGGGTTTCTGTCTTGGAAGGTGATTTTCAGGAAGGACCAGTTAAGATGTAGAAGGGATGCAACTTGAATGTTGTCTCCACCTTTTCTTTTTCCTGCCCAGGACTGGTTTTGAGTCTCACTGTTTTGACAAATGCATGGATTTGGTGTGTTTAGAAACTGGTGCCATTCCAGGTCTGGCAGGAAAAGGGATGAAGAGCTACTTCTCCCACCTACTTTACTCCTTCAAAGAAATGCAGCTGCTGGAACCAGACCTACTGGATCTGTGGCAGACTCCTAGGGCAGATTTCTTGATGAAATAGGAGATTTCTAGGTCTGAACTGAAATGGCCAGGTGGATGGGTCCTGGTGCTTAGAGCTGTAGCTCCATCTCAGACACTGAAGCCTGGCTGCCTGCTCTGTCTCCCTTTCCAAAGCTCTGTATTGCTTTTGCTCCTCCTTGCCAGCCAGGAAGCTGCTTTGGACTAGGTGAAAACATGTAATGAGTTTAGATATTTTTGTGAGAATAAGCTTAGCAAACATGAAGTTGCTAACATGTTTCATCAGAAATGATGAATCTGCAGTATTTTGCAATTTGAGTCAATGTGGCAAAGTCAATATTGAATGTGAGGAATTAGCTTGGAAAATGCCAATTATTTGTGGTATTATAGGATTTCGTTTCTCTCTACTCCTAGCTATGATAGGATTTATTGTCCTGAATATCTTGGACATACAGGTTTTAATACACTCTCCCGG
Source organism: Myrmophylax atrothorax (assembly GCA_026770055.1). Lineage (NCBI taxonomy): Eukaryota > Metazoa > Chordata > Aves > Passeriformes > Thamnophilidae > Myrmophylax > Myrmophylax atrothorax. Next base: position 48,431,481 of record JAOXXN010000265.1, on the reverse strand, counting down.
GATCCTGTGAGTAATGTTGTGTATGATCTCACAAGAAGACATTGCTGCCTTTGGGTAAGTGCAAGGGAAAGCAGTAATAATAATCTCAGCTCCTGTAGCTTCTATCGCTTGAGAGTGAAAAGTACTTTAAATACCATAAATAATTAAACATTCTAACTCTGTGAAGCAGAGAAGGTGCATCTCCACCTTTCTGATGAGGAGAATAAGGCAAAGGATGAGAAGGAAAACAATGGTGTTTACACTTTCAAAAAATGCTTATTGATTTTAGATGGTGGTGTGAGGGATTAGAACAAGACTTCACTTATTGTGGTTCATTCCCTCCATGCTTTCAAGATTTAAAACCAGATACTGAATAGTGTGAATACAAGTGAGCTAAGAGGTACCAAGGATGTACCAAAAATATGACAGTGCTTAAAGACAGGAATGGAGCTGTGAAGGACAAAAAATGGATTAGAGATAAATGATGGATGGAGAAAGCTGAGAAGGGTGGTAGAGTAGGGCATATATTGTAGCTTGAAGGAAGTTGATGGGGACTATTGAAATTCTGTGTTTTGTTTTATACTAAGCCCTCTTAACGCTGTCTTAAAAGTGTAAACTGATCTTAAAGCATAAGTAACTCATGGCTACATTTTGTCCACAGTATTGATTTTTTTATTTACTGCTAGTTACTTTTGTGACAATTGTCTGATTCTGGCCATGCCCTCTCTTACTCTTGCTACTAATGCTTTTTTTCTGCTGCAGATCTAAGCTATAGTGACTTTTGTGTAAATGCGATGTGGCCCAAGGGGGCTGAGCTGCAACCTCAGGAAGCCAGTGGTGGAGCTGGGCTGGAAGGTGGTATAGATGGGTACCTCCTTCCATGCATTGGCTGGCATGAGGAGGAATGAGCAGCTAAGTGAGCTACTGGGAATGGTGGCTCAAATGGGCAACATCAATGAATTTGAGAAGCTGGAGAAAACAGACAACAGAGAAGAAAATGCATGGAATTGGCATTCAGCTGAGCCAAATCTAATCTGTTTGATTACACTGGATTGGGCTTTTGCATCACTGTCCCTGAAGCATCAACTGCCAGTGACAAGCCATGGTCCAGACATGGCTTTGCCTGTGTATCTTTCTGTCATTGCACTCTGTAAATATGATCAAGTGCTGAGCAGAGGGAGAGGTCACTGGTTGGTGGATTGGGTCCCTCTGACTGGGAGAGATTTCTGGACACTATTGATTGAAGATCTCAGTAAGACGAGTTGGCCCTTGTACTGGTTTAAAGGTAAACTGGCAGGAGAAATGAACTCGACTGAAGAGATTATAAATCGGAGTTAAAATTTACTAAAGAGATTTCAATAAATACAATGATACACAGAAAAATTGTTTTTAACCCACAAAACCCAAGAGGTATAACCCAGCATCCTGGTGCATGAATAGAATGGTCTTAGCCCCTATGCTGAACGCCACATGGTCTCCTCAGTACAAAGTTAAAGGAAAGGAGAACTTGATGAGGATGATGGTCGCAGTCTTGTTGAAAGTGACAGTCATGGTCCTGTTGAGCTTCTGGTTTTCCTCTGGATCCGATGAGTGGTACCAGAAGTCCCAAAACTTGAAGATTATATATGCTCAGGTTCAGGAGGGAATGCCCAGTACCTCCCTCAGGGCAGGGAGTTTCACAGTGGGTGATTTAACTCTGTGTTTCATGGGACATTTTTTGGAATCTTTGATGGCCCATTAGCAGACTTGACCCCTCAGACTGGATGTGAAGGTGCTAATGCCTTCCCAGAGGAGAGTTATCACACACTGGTGTGAAAACAAAGAAACACTCCCCTGTCTCCCAGGGTTCTTTAGCACGCAGCTTGTAGCCTGAGGTGTCAGGTGTGCCTTGGGCAGCTGCTGCCAACGATCCATTATTAACAGTTCATGAGAAACAACACAGAGGGTGTAGAATACACAGTTTTGGTTACACCCACACAGTGATAAACTGGTCCTGGCTGCTGTAGCTAGGAGAGCCCTGACCTGTCATACAATTGCAGGTGTCATAGTCTAGTGCACA
>JAOXXN010000265.1:48399082-48410142 GCA_026770055.1 Myrmophylax atrothorax | reverse complement strand
CCTCATTAACCAAGTTTGGAGAGAATGGATTATGAAGGAAGTTAAGGGAATTGTATAAACACAGGCTGGAAAAAAACAGGGTACAGAAAAAGACACGATTGTAGTTTGTGACTGTTAAGGGTCGGGAGGAACCACTATCTGAAGAAAGAGTGAAACAGTTGTATGTGTGTATTGTAGATTGGCTGAACAATGAGTCAGGGCATGATTTATACACTCAATGAATAGAGGTAGACTAAGACTGGAATAAAAAAATGGTTGGTGTAGCTGCCAGAAGTAGCAAGAAGAACGACAGGATAAAGTTAAGGTAATATGTTAATTGATGTATTATGATATATCTCATTTAATATTAACACTTGATGTATGTGCATGAAGAAAAAGGCTCAGACACTGAGTTGTATTAGAAAGTGCTGTAGACTTCTTAGGGAAGAGTAGGAAAACCCTGTGTCTTCAGCTGTTTTCAAGTGGGACTAAACTAAGTGCTGGAGAACATGTTATATAGATAAAGCAAAAGAGAAAGAGAATGAATGAGATGAAAGACTGGAAAACTTCTCCTGCTCATGGGGAGAAAATTAAGAAAAAAATCCAAGAGTAAGCTCTGAGAGTGAAGAAAAAAATGTTCTAAAAGCTCTGTTGATGCAATTTTTCTCTGTGCTTTGACAATAGCTTCTAGCTGTGTATCTGTGAAGTTCCTGATGTTAACAATAAATGTATCTTTCAGAGGAAAGGGGAAGAAAGAATGAAGGACATGGAGAGTCTAAGGGTGGGTGGGCAAAAAAAAAAGGCAGTCACGTTGAGTGAGGAGGATTGATCTAAAGGGTGCCAACAGAATCCAGCAGTTCTAATAGACCTGTGTCCTCACTGCAGCTCAGCTATAAAACATGACTTTAAGGCAGTTGCTCTGCAACAATTTGCCCTTTGCAAGAAGACCATAGCAATGCTTTTTTAAAGTGCTTTGAGCTCTACAAAAGGCAAAGGCTACCTAATTGCTAGGGAGCAATTAATGTATTTTTCTAGCTGAAGTGAATACAATGCTTGATATGAAAATCTAAACTCCAGGAGGAGAAGCCTTAACGCCCATTAGAGGTAGCAGCTGAATAGCTGCAGCATGCTGAAGAACACATTTTGTGCAGGGCTGATAGTACCTTCTATTGTAAGCTTGCCCAGCAGTCCCCATTATAAGATCCTCTTGGGGTTTTCCTGTCATGTTGCCAGACTGTGACTGTTTGAGTAAAGTTTTCCTAGGCCAGGTGTATGCCTCAAGCTGATGGATTTCTTTTGCTATTTATTTGGAAAATAAAATATCTCTCTCAAAATATGGCACAGGAAGATACATGATTTATCTGCTTTGCAAGTGCTGGCATGTTTTCCTTCAAAGGTTCTGCCTGGCCACCACAGGCTCTCAGAACAAGGACTCTGGTCTCGAGGGGGGTTATCTTACAGGGAAGAGCTTGTAACCAGAGATGTGCTTTTGCTACCATTGCATAGGCTGCCCCAAGTTTGGCCTTGTTATAAGCATGAGAAGCTGAGGATATGCCCTAAGTCTTTTTAGATGTTGGTCACATATCTTGGAAAGAACTTGTCCTTGCAAACTGTGCTTCAGAACTGCACCTGGCCCTGGGGGCTGCACAGGCCATGCTGGAGCTGGAACTCTCCTGTGGGGTCCTGTTGGGATACAGCCAGGAGAAATGTGCTGTGCACCAGAGAATTCAGGTGAGGTGGGGGACACCTGGGGTATGATGAGGAGCCAGTGCAGAGGGTGAGCATCTGGAAGAGATCCTGAAACAAGGAGATGGGCAGGTGGGCTGAATAAAGGTGAGAAGCAGGACATGGAGGATATGAAAGGCAGAGAGGGAGCGGAAGGAGGATATGTTTCTGCCCAGGTGATGCTTCCTGGCTAGCCACAGGAGCAAGAGTCAGGAAGCAGGGGGTGGCAGAACTGCTGAGTAAACAAGATCGGGGGTGTGAAATGGGAGTGGAAAACCTGTCAGGTGGAAACTGAGTGAGAACAGACCCGTGCCAAGGCAGGGGACAGGACAGTGGGACTGGGCAGCAATGCTTTCCCTGTATATGCTGCTTCCCTCCAGTTGGGCAGAAATACTCCTTCCCCACTTTGCCCTGAGCCACAAAGAAAGTCAGAAATGGGTCTTGGGGTGTGACTGGTGGGAACTGGGACTGACATCAGTGCTCGCTGCTGGGGGAAGGCCAGCACGTCTTCTAAATTGTGCCTTGGGGTGGCTTGGCTGTGCACTCCCCCAGCCAGCACACCCTGTTTCAGGGCACCAGGCCTTACGGGGAAATGGAGACACTCCTGGGAGGAGAGGGGGGGCAAGCCTCCCAGAGCCTCCACCAGCTTTCTGGCTTGGTACCAGTGTGGTCATTGTCAGACCTCTGTGCTGGAGGGGTTAGGCCAAAGCAGTCAGGAGGTGGCTCCATGATGGAACTGCTAGCACCTCCATGTGTGAGCTCCTTTGTCATGGCTCCCTTTTCGCCTCTCGCACTTGCTTTCTGCAGAGGCAGAGCTGTACTTGCCCCCCTGACTTGCTGCAGCAGTATGGAGGTGTGTGGTGAAGAGCAAATGGCTCTGTTGTTTGGCTGGGCAGAAGTGTACACCAGGTCACCAGCCTTGCTGGGACTCAAACCCTGCTCCATACCTGCAGCCTTCCTCTCCTCTCCCTTCTCCCGTTTCCCTTCCTCTCATCCTCTCCTGTCTGTCATTCCACCCATTTCTTAATTATTGTTTGCACTGTGCTTTGAAAATCCAGTGTGTTGTATAAATGTTAAGTGGTATTATTATTATTATTATTATTTCTCCTTTTTCATTTGCATGTCTCACCCTCTGTTCTCTTGCTGTTGTGGCTTCCAAAGTGAATGTGTGGGCTTACATTATTTACAGCTGTGTGAGAGTAAATACAGAAATTATTTAATTACTTAGTTAATACTGTTCTCCACATCACCAGCTTGACAAGCTCTAGTGATGTCTCACCACAGCACAAGCACACTAGCGTTGTCCATGTCACAGATGAGTGGGCAAGAGGGAGATGAGGCTTGGGGAAAGGGTTGTGAAGGCTGTGCACATTTCTGGTTACTCCCCCTGGGCTAAGGAATGAGGCTGCTAAGCCTGCAGGGGCCTGGCCAGGGGCAGCATGTGGTGTCACCTCACCTGGGGCAGAGCTGGCCCCAAGGAAGTGGTGTGCAGTGATGGTTCATGGCTCCTGGCTGACAGGGACTACTTCCAACACAAATCTACTTGAGCTGAAGTTTCAATATTTGGTGTGCTGCATTAACCAGCTTTTTACATTTATCAAAGGTCAGAGATCTGGCAGCGTTTTATTGTCTTAACTTCTGTTTAAGCCTACCAGATCATAGGATAGGGTTTACACACTCTGCATGGGGTCTGAGTGTGAGGTAAAATCACTGTTACCAGAAATGTTCTTTCTTGCAAATGGCCATGTGTAGCTCTGACCCTCTTGAAATAAATGACTTTTCCCTCTGAAGGGGATTGCTTCCTCTTGCTGAGACTTCTTCCATTGGAAATGCAGTGCTTCCATCACTTCCAGTTCACAAAGACTTCAGGGAAGGCAGGGAATGTCCTGGTTGTGGTGCAGTATGACAGTAGTTTGAGAGAGAAGAGTATGTGCTTTCCTTCAGGGGATGCAGTGAGCGGATAGTTACCAATACCTTTTAGTTATCTACTAGAGACAGTTGAATAAAACCCCACAAATCTTCCTAGTGAGCTCAGGAGAAATGGAAGAATCACAAGATCACAGAATATTCTGAGTTGGAAGGAACCCACAAGGATTATTAAGTCCAACTCTTAAGTGAATGGCCCATATGGGGATCAAACCCATGACCTTGGTATTATAAGCACCATGCTCTAACCAGTTAAGCTAAGGAAAAAGATTGTTTTCTGATGGCACTGTAGATAAAAAGGAAGGGATCAATGAATTCTTAACAGAGGAGACAGTTGTTTGGAAAGTGGAGAGAGAGGCTCTTGTTGGATAATGGTGCATTTGTCAGATAATGGTGTATGGAGAGAGCATCTCTCAGAAGTGCCTGTTTCCCATGTCTCCAAATTGCCTGGCTCCATTTGGGCTCCTTCATGGCCTGGGCTGTGGGCCAGGTTCAGACTGTTCCTTGACATGGCAGGGCTGGGTGGGTGGCAGGAGGATTGGGAGCAGGTGGCATCGAGGCTGGTGGAGTGGAGTGCCTTTTCCATGTGGCACTGCCTGCCAAACTGCCAGGCACAGGACACCTGGTATCTGAATGGGCTCTGCCCCCCCACCCCAGGAAGCGATGGCAATCAAAGAAGTAGGCTAAAGTGTTTAAAGTGTCTTGAGTGTGAAAATAGGTCCCTTTTTTTTTCTTTTTTTTTTTTGGACAACATCCACCATGAGGTTAAAGCAGCCTAAATTTGAAAAAATGCTCTGTGTCTCCATCTTCTGAAAGTTGGACCTTTCATGTTGTATTTCTGAATGGACAATCAGAGTCCTTCATTGCTTGTGTAAATACACACTAGTGGCTTTTATTTATTTTTTTTGCCCTGACACGCTTGAAATTGAATTTTATGACCTAACATTGGAACAGCTTGTTGAAAACACACTGAGTAGAAGGACAAGGGAAAAAGTAATTTTGTCAACTCCCAAATGAATGAATCCTCTTTTTACTGGATTCGCATCTCACAGTTAATTGACTCTTTAACTGAATTATATATTAAGACTGTAATGTCAGCTCAGTCCATGGTAAAAACCAGAAAGTCCACCAGAGCTAAGAACTAGAGCTGGGTGAAGAGATTTCAGAAGACCTGGACCCATTCTTCCCCCAGTGGTGAGGAGCGGGGACATTAAAAGGGTTTCATGTCTTCACTCACTGCCCTGTATCAACTAGAAGATGTCAAGTTCAAATAAGTGTGCGTGCTTGCAGCAGCTTCAGTTTCTCAGAAGCTGTCTACACCTCTTCCCTACAATAGTACCTTTCTCCCGGATCTCCTATTGCTTTTCTTCCAGTTTCCACTGTGTCTTTTATACTTACTGACTGACATGGTACATAAGAGAGATGTATGTGGTGCCTTGAGGTTTCTGTGTATCAAACCTGTCCACCACAGGCATGCTGCCAGGTCAGAATGAAGTTTATTTGATTGCCTAGTCAGCCTTTGACTGTGAATGGGTGAATCATACACACTGCTGTGGGGCCAGACAAAGGCTCTGGGACTGCATGCAGTTGCAGGTTGTATTTTTGTACAGCACTGTAAGAATTTAATTCTCCTTGAGTCCTCTGTCCCTTTATCAAATCAGGTGGAAATTGGCCAGCAGGTTCAAGAGTTACCAGGCAGCCTGACTCACCTATGCACAAACACAAACCCATCAGGTTTGCAAGAGTCTCATTTCCTAAAAGAAAGCAAGCTAAAAATGCCCACAGAAGGTGGGCACAAGTCTGCGTTGGAGTGTTTCGGGAGCTGTGATTTTGGCATAAGTGACCCGTGCACAGCGGTCCCAAACATGCTTGCAGCTTGCTCGCCCTCTCTGCCATGTGCTCCCATGCTGACTCACTCTGATTCACCCCAGCACAGCCCCGCTCTGCGGTGCGCACAGGCGAGCGTGTGATGTGAGCGGCACTGTCTCTTGGGGTTGGACGTTTGGTTCACACTTGTACTTGGCGCACATGTGTGTGCTCTGTGACTCACGCCACCGCACCACAGTGGCTTGGATTGCAGCAGCAAATGAGACGTAGTCATGACCAGGCATTTGCTCAGTGTTGCATGCTCCTATCGGTTAGCTTTTGAAGGGACACATGGTGCAAGGCTTGGAGATTTTAATATTTCTGTCCAAAGACAGACCTCTTGAGAAAAGAAATTAGCCTGATGACAGCAGCAGTAATTGGATTATTCCATTAGTATCCTCTGTGGAAGAGAAAGACATGTGCCTTTAACTATATTTTCAATGGAGACTTAAAAATTGAACTTAAAATGTGAATTGTGCCTGGTTTTTCTTCATAACTGATGAGCAGACATCTGTTTTCTGCCCCACATTTTTCTGCCTCTTGACTGGCTGAGCTTTCTGTCTAGCCTTACTCTTAGCCTTGTGGTAAGGCTACAGCAAACTGGTGGTTTGAGTTCCTCAACTGGCACTGAAGGAGATCAGGGCATGCTCCAATCACTGGGTGCCTTGGGTGGGAGGAGACAGTCAGAAGGTGAAAATAAGGGAGAATATGTTCTTTGATCTAAAGGAGGGGGTGTGCTGAAAGGGCTGAAGTCCTGGGAAGGGGAGAGATGGGAAGGTCTGAAAGATGTAATGAGATGAAATATGGGGCAAGTAAATACAAAGCAAACTTTGGATATATCTCTGAGCAATTACTCCCCTGTGGCTCTATGGGCTAATCTCTGCAGTTGCAGTCTGACCATTGAAATAATCTATAATGGGACTGACAAATTTTTGGCGTATGTGCATGTCTGCAGGGAACAGCACTGCTGAAGTGGAGGGAGATAGAGGGGCTGGACAGAGGATGAACCAGCCAGCCTTCTCTTTCTGTTAATTTTGGTCATCTGACAGACTCCCCAAACTCATGTGGCCTGTCTCTATTTTGTTGTATAAGCCTATGATTATCTTTTGGTAAACTTTTAATTATTGTGAAACTGTGAGGTGAGTTTTGAGGGGTTTGGGCATATCCAAATGTTTGATACAGCCATTACCAGGTCAGAGATGTAATTTTTTTTGCTAGTCAGTTGGTTCCTTAATTTGGATTTAATAAGTCACTTTGTGCTCCATTAATTAGGCCTTCATGCAAAATATTTAATGCCAAGTGTGTGCTTGCCTGCAGATCGTGAAACAGCTTCATTTAGGGAATGGCTGGAAACCTCACCAGGCTGCGCCAGTGCCCATGGTCCATTCTCCCCTAATGAGCCATGCTGCCATTAACCTTTGCTGTCTCCATGTCCTGCCATGAGACCACAGGGCTCATCTTCACCAGGACTTGTCCCAGCCATTCTCTCTGTTTAATCCCTCTGCCCTTGCCTGAGCTCCCTTGGAAGATTTTACATGCGCATGTGGATTTGAAGTTTCATCCGCTTAATTGTTATAAACTGAAACTGTGGCTGGCAGCTTTCTTGCCAAAGTCAAACTAGGCTGGCAAAAACCATGCTGTGATACTGATCATGGGGAGGAGAAACAGATTGTGAGTGGTATTTGTTTCCTGCTGTACTTAAGGCCACACTTTTGTCTGACTGTCGCTCACTGGTCACTGCCCTGGTCCAGCAGTCTGTTGCTCTATGCCTTGAGGTGTGCCTATACTAATACTGAGTAATACACAGCGCAAGCTGTGGAGAAGAATTTTGTGCTTCCAGGGAGCCAGTAGCTAGCCATCAGCTCCTGCTGTGCTGCCGCTATATAATACGCAAATTTAGTCATACAGTGATGGCTTTTTTGTTTGGGTATAGTGGAGTGAGTTTAGTTTTTCCATTTCTCCATTTCCTAGTCTAGTCTAGACTGAAATACTAGAGAATGGATTTTCTTGCTTGGCATGTTTGGGTTTCTGTTACCAGGGAGAAGAGATTTTGCATGGGAATGGGTAACAGCATGTTACAGTAGATGTGTGGCTGTGTCTCTGTGTAACCATGCCTGTGAAGAACCATGTCCTGTTCGTGCTGCATGCATCCCTGCTCTCAAGGAATCCTTTTGGCCCAATGTTTTGCTGCCTTTGATGAATAAATGGGATAGGGAAATGAGGTGACACAAGTAGTTAGACACGAGTGACAAGGATCTTGCCTTGACAACCAGTTTTTTCCTTTGCACTTTGGAATCTGTAAGGGGTGGTCTTCTGGGAACTCATCTGCTGGGATCTGTTCCTGTAGTTACAAGGAGGTAACCTCCAGAGCTTATCTCATATTCCTTCCTTGCCACTCACCTGGTCTTAACTTTTCTTTGTACTGGTCCACCTCCATGTGCTAGCAACCTGTGAGGTGTAGCCTCTGCAGTTTGGGTAGGACTTCTCATAAGGACTGAGAAAGTGTAACAGAACTGGGGCAGGGCTAAGAAAAGGATCTGTTGAATAGGCGTTTTCAACAAGAGACAGCAATGCAGTGGAAGGGCTTAGGGTACTACAAGAGGGTGAAAGGAGGCGAGGGTGTGGGATGAGCAGGTTTGACATGATATCCTTAGTAATTTATAGACTAAAGCAGGTGAGACTCAGGGTGAGATCAGATAATTAATTAACAACTGCAGGGCTACGGACAGCAATATGTGCATTGTGTGACTTCTAGTGAGCATTATCTGGCGGCTTCTCTCAGCCCATGGCCAGATGTGCTCAGCAGCTCAGCTCTCTAACAAACATCCCATATGTGCTTTCTCAAGGCTGTGGACCAGAGGCTGGAGCTGCTGGTGTCCACTGCCACCCTGTATAGTGTTGCCACCTCCTTGGTGACATGTGCTGCCACCCTGCACTGTCCCCATGTGGTTTGCCTTGCATTCCCAGTTTCTACCTTGTCTGGGAGGTCTTCGTAGGGGGCTTTAAAGAAAGGAACGGGGACTCCAGTTGCCCAGGAGGCAGGATCTGGCCCCACCACTGATGAGCACCAGGCTGGGGAGGGAAGGCAGTGCAGCCAGGAAGGAGTGATTCATTCTCCTGAAAGGAAGCAAATGCATAAAAATGTGTCTGCACCTAAAGATGGGAAGGAGGGGGGATGGACGATGGGGGGACGGGAATACAACTTAAGACTCAAAAGGTTCTTTTCTGTTTCCAGAGTACCCCCTGAGAAAAACTCTTTGTTGCCAAATACTTTCCCTTCCAAAGCCCCATTATTTTTTCCCCTCAGTGGTTGAATCGTTTAGCACCACATATAAAGAGGTATCTGGCCGCTCTGGGGCGATTCTGGGTTGCCATGGCAATGAGGCCTGTCTCTCCAAATTAGGACATTTTTTCTGCTGCCTTTCCTGTGCAAGTCTTTCTCTCATCTCTTTTTCTCTTACTCTCCCTTGATGTCTAAAGTGCTGAGCACTGCCTCCTCTTTCGCGTGCTCCCTGAAAGGGATCAGATTTTGCCCGTCTGAATTAATTCCTCTGAAGCCTGTGCCAGCTTGGCGTGGACCAGCATTGCACTTCACAACGAACCTGCTGCAGAATCAGGATCACGGGGAGGAGAGATGTGAAGGTGGTGAGGTTAGCGGGGGACAGCAGCATTCTTTGCTTTGGTACACCATTGCCTCATCTCTGCCTTGGTGTTGCCAGGGCTGTCTGGAGCTGGGTTCTTTGGTAAGAGCTGCTTAGCTTAAAATGTACCTAGAACTAGAAAAGCTAGTGGATAAACCTGGGGCAAACATAAATGCACTAGCATGCACAGATCTGTCGGACGGCCTTGGCTCCCTAAAGTGCCATCCTCTATGGGGCAGGCATCTGCAGCAAGACCATAGGAGTCCTTTGCCTCTTTGGGGAATTGTGATGCTGGATCTTGTCCCCTGGATACACTGAGCTGTGCCTGGTACATGTCAGTGCGCTGAAGCAGGCAATTGGCTTTCTACCACTTCTGCACCTGTGTATTCCCCCTGCTGGCTTTGGATTTGGCGTGAGTCAGACCCACCTCAATTTATTCTGGCTGCTGACAGACTCCCAGGGCCTCTGTGGCAGCTGGGATTAGTCTGACACGTGGATGCCCCCAGCCAAACTGTCTTCCCTGGGCTATGCATCTGACCCAAGAGAGTAGGGATAGAAAGGAGCTGGTGCAGGCAGTGCTAGAAACTTGTAGAAATGGAGGCATGCCCATACTGGACAGGTCTGGGTGGCTGAGTAATGTCAGGGACTGGGAACAGTTCCACTGTCTCAGGGGAATGTCGTCATGACAGTGTGAGGTGATGTGTGACAAAGCAGTACAGTCCAGCATCTTCCACCCATCAGGGCAGAAATGAAAAGGTGATGTGATGATGTTTCCTTGCTCATTCTTCCCCTGGCTGAATGGGCTATTACCTCAAGACCAGTTTTTAACCGTAAGATTATTTTGGGACCTCCATGTAGAGGGCAAAAAATTGTGGGAGGATAAAAATAATGGATTGTGAATAGTTGAAGCAGAGATGAAGGTGTGTATTTTGGTTGAGAAGATCATTGGCCTCAGAGCCTGTTCTGTCCTGGTCATGGTACAGTGTTGCTGTTTTTTCTTAAAAGATGTTTTGAAGCTGGGGGCAGTTGGCTGTGAAGCGAAGAGTGAAGCAGAATGATGTGCCATGGCTGAAGCCCTTGGGCTCAATCCCAGGTGCTCTGCACCTTTGGCTGCCGTGGGACAGCAGCAATGTCCTGCTGGATAGATGAAGTGATCAGACACACTCCTCTGGGAAGTCAAAAGTCTTGATTTTGTTTAATGATGCAGTGTTTAAATAAAACTAGGTGGGTGAACTTATGTATTTGTCTGACCCACAGTGGTAGGGACTTTGATACACTGTTCCAATAGACTTAAAATTGTCCAGTAATGTTGAATGTTAATTTAGAAACCTTATTGTAATGATGTGTGAACTGGTTTATGTCAAAAGTGGATTCAGCCCAGCATTCTGCATCCAACAGCAACTGATAGGGAATCACTTAGCAATACTTCCTCTGAATATTTTCCAAGAATCCCATGACTTATGACTTGGAACTTTCTGAGCTAGTCAATGTCTTTGTATTTAGTAGTGCTGGATGGGTTTTTCTTCCATGTGCTTACCAACATGCAAATTCTTGGCATTTGTGGACCCAGGCACATTTTTAACATCCGAAAGACAAGGAGTTTTACCACTTAACTGCTCATGGGGTGAAGAAGTTCTTTGTTGGAAACCTGCCACTTGATTCTCATTTTGATATCCCCTCATTCTTTTACAGGAGAAAAAGTAGCCGAACAGTTATTCCCTCTATACTTTCTCTACCTAGGCCTTGACCATAGAAGTCCTTACTTACTGACACTTTTCTTGGGGAGAATTGTAGTTTATGTAGTTGATTCACAGGAAGATTTTTCCAGTTGTGTCGTCTGTCCTCAGACATTTTTTTTGCCTGTTTTGCATCCCTCTGGGGAAGGAATTCCACAGAGACTCCACTGAAAACAAGGAAGATTTT